>VZTM01000390.1:189891-323033 GCA_013400555.1 Jacana jacana | reverse complement strand
CGGGCAGGTGAAGATCCCGGAGCGGGGTGTGTGTGTGTGGGGAGGGTGTCTCCTCCTCGTCCCCCCTCCCAAAATGTCTGGATCCAGGGGGAATGTTGGAGAAAAAAAGCCGGGGAAAAGGCGCCAGCGGCTTCTCCCGGCCCCGTCCTCCCCGCCCGGCTCTTGGCCGAGGGCGGTTTTTGGGAAGGAAAACCCTGGAAACTTTTTATTTCGCTTGCCAGACACCTTTTTGAAAATGGCACGCTACCAGGAGACGGAATGAAAAGAAAAAAAAAAAGGAAAAAAGGGGGAAAAAAAGCCTTTTAAAAGCTTAACCTCTCTTAGGGTAAGACCACAGCTGCATCCCTCCCGTCTGCCCCCCCTGCCCGCTTCTCAGAAACGTTCTATTTAAATAAGGTTTTGGCCAAGGTAGTGCGGCTTGGAGTTAAATGTAATGAACCATTTATCCCATCTGTATTTGTAGAATAAAAGGCGGGGGTGGGGGGAGCGAGCCTGCTTCTCTCCACATCAGTAATTTCATATTTCATTCGCTTTTCTCCGTGCAAGTACCTCAAAGTACCCGTCTCGCTTCTCAAAGTGGTAGTTACCCCATGACCGAGGGGGAAACTGCTATGGATTCTTGTTTGGTGGTGGTGTTCTGGTTCTATTGGAATGTGGGCTTTATTAATTATTATTATTTTTTTAATTTGAACTCGGTGCTAGGTTTGTGAGAGCAGGGTTCAGGTATCCCAGTTCTCTGTGCCCTCGTCTCCTGTCCCCTGACCGCTTACCCTGCAGAACCCAAGGCTCAACCAGTACGTTCCTGAAAGGTGCCAAACCAGTCTAACTCGAGCTTAGCAATGTGCTAGGTAATGGGGTTTCAAACTTGCACGCATTTTTGAGTCTAGAAGGTTATTTCTCAACCTTTTCTTTCTTTATTTTTTTTCAGCTGAGCTTGCTTTAAAAAAAAAAATGGTAGAGACTGCCAGGTTTGACAGTGTCTTGGTGGCCTTACTGGTCTGGGGTTCTGCTCCCTTTTTTGATGGGGAGCTAACGGTCTGGGTGTGGGTGACGTGGTGTGTGCTTGGCTGGAAATGCAGAGAAAGGCATCGCTTCCATAAACCTAGGGAGTCAGGGATGGGCTTCCTCCTATGGATGGAGGCATCCTGCTCCTCTCTCCCGGTCCACCGGTGGTCTCACCCACCTACCGCCCCGTGTGTCTTTCTCGGCAGTAAAAGAACGTGCTGCCGGTGCTACCAGTAAGAAAATGATTCTTGGCGGTGTTCCCGGGGTCATTTCGGGTCTCGCACAGAAGCGGTCTGTTAGTGCTTTTTCTCCTAATCTTCAGCACTTTGTGGTTCCCCCTTGTTAGTTCCAAAGCAGTTGTGCTTTGTGGTTGTATGGGGACCCTGCTGTGACAGAAACGTCTGCCGCTCCAGAAGCGTCCCATGTTGTTCTTCCCACTCGGTATCTTTTAGCTGGTTTATACAGGGATGAGTCTGTGCAGAAGTTGATATAGTTTACAAATTTTTAATAATTTATTTTTTTTTTTCAAACTATTGGGCCCATCTGGTTTGGGTTTGAGGTCACTGCTGGGACAGCGATGAGAGGGGTTTTGCATACTGTCAGCCCATAGTTGGCCGAAGGATAAGAAATGAAGAAAGTTAGCATCCAAAAGAAGCTGATATTCTGCTACAGCCAAGAAGCTCAGAGCCGTAACTCCACACTTCAAGCATTTTCTCTTTACTCTTGGAGAAGTTTGTAACTTCCAATCTGAAGTATGTTTACTCTGACACTTTTTTTTCCCCCTACATATGGTATTTGGTGAACTGAAAAGATTTCAGCATTGTACTTCTTTCTTAGCAGAGAGTTTATGCCTTTTTTTCTTTTCACTTTATGGATTGCTGTAAGCTCTTTGGTGAGGGAGAGAAGCAGTTAAGGGCAGTTCAACTTTTATAGTTCATGAATCTGTGCAAGAGAATATATATGGAACACACAGCAAACTTCGGCGTGTGTGTGGTTGTATTCATGAACTTTCTAATTAGTATAATTGGGTTTTCCCTCAAAAATGTAGGTTGTCAGTTGGATGAGCACTAGTGCGGAACCAAAGTTTACAGCATGAAGAAGTGTTTGTAGTGTGAGGATCTTAATTCCTGCAAAATACATGTAATTACTTAAAGGTCCCGGAGTCCGTATACAGCTGATTAAAGCCAATTAACTCTCCGTAGTGCTTTTCTTCTCAATATGGTTTGCCCCTTCCCCTCCAAAGGAAAGAGATGAGGGGAGATGGAGTGAGCTGTGGGAAGCGGGAGGAGCGGCTGGCTGTGTGGGATGTCCTGGGAGGGCATCCCTGTCTCTCCACCAAGGATGCTGCAGTAGCTGATGTGAAGTCTGGAAATGGGAGTATCCTGATGCAGCAGGGATGGTTTTGCGCAGCGTGCTGCAAGTTATCCAAGTCCCATTTGTTTGCAGTAGCCTTCAGTGCACAGCAAAGAAAATAAATAGCAGAGGAAGCCAGCAGACCCCTGTGTAAATCTCAGCTGTGCAAAATGCCAGCGAGGCAAAGTGTTCCTCTAACCGGTTGCCCAGAGGACTTGTGCCTGGGTGACCTTCTCTGTGCCGCTGAGCAGCAGCACTTGGGCGGTGGGGGGATCCTTTAGAAACTGGAATATCAAAAGTCACGTTGTTTACGGCCAAGGTTTAGTGTCCCTGTGTGATCTGTCCCTGGAGATGGAAGGTATGTGGGAAGAGGGAAGTTCTTCAAACAAGGCAGTGGAAATAGGAGACGCTGGATACACAACGGTAACAGGCCATCTACAGGCAGGAATGTCGGGCTGACAGCAAGCAGATAACTCTTCAAACAGTTTCCAGTGGGGATGCAGTGGTTTGCAGTTTTACCAATCTAGTCCCAGCCCCTCTTTGCAAAATTAAAGTTGGAAGCCACACTGCCCACCCCCCACCCCCCCTCCTGCCTGGCTTTCTCTGTCAGATTATAGACAGCCAGGAAAAAAAAAAGGCACAAACTAATTAAAGGTGATTTACTGTGGAATTTGTAACAGTGTTGGAGAGAATGGTTGCCTCGCAGAAATGCTGCTGCGGATGCTAAATCTGTGCTCTGCTCTGGATAAAAAATGACAGTGCACTTGAGCAAGTAGACAAGGAAAGCGTGGTCTGTGTTAAAGTCTGTTCCTGAGCAGGAATATTCCCTGGAGATCCCAGGTAGTGCAGCTTCGGGCGAGTCTTCACGGTGCTCTTTTAATTGGGAAAGGGTGGCTTGCCTTCAGCTTGGAGATTAAAACATGCCGCTTCTCCAGTGACACGCTGTCTGCGTTTGATGTAAGGAATCCCTTTGCTTGCAAGTAAATTGTGGTGTTTGTTAGCAGACAGCAGACCAAAAAGCCAACCACAGCACCAACTGTGTAAAAAAATAAAAATCCACTTTCCTTATTTGTATTTTTAGTGGTGACAGTTTATAATGGTGCTATAGACTGAAAGTTACCATTTGGATCCCGAGCTTATTAAACTGCAGCGATGTATAACGTTGTTTATGTAATATGAAACAGCAAACAATTCCCAAGCAATTAACTTGGTAGTTTGTATTTTACTTTTTGAAGAGGATAAAGATTGCAGCTAATGCTGATGTGTGGCATTTGCTTGTTCTGGCATCTGCTGCTTGTTCCTCTGGAAGCTGCTCAAGATGGATTCAGGAGTGGAGTTTGTGCTCTTGTGTTTTGGTGGTGGTTGGTGGTTTGGGTTTTTGGGGATTTTCTTTTTTGGTTACATTTAAGATGACTGAAATGAAAAGGCTTGAAATTCTCTGGAGACAAAGGTGATAGGCTTGTCTGATTTCTCTGTCCTGACTTAGTCTATAGCTATTCTGTGGCAGCAACGCACATACCTTAAAGCGTGCTTTGTATGTAAAGCCTCTTGTAATTGCCTTATACGTAATTATGGGCATTTCTATTATTAGGCCCTTGCAAGGGACTCTAATAATAGAATGTGTACATATGTATTTGAACATACACTTCATGCTTTCAGGAATGTTTCATATGGAATGTTTTGAAAAGAAGGGGAAAAAAATCGCTCTCAAGAGGCTGTTAAAAACTTCAATGAGCAACAATTTTAGATGACCCTCACCGCCCACAGAGACCCTTGGGATGCTGGGGACAGACTTCCCCATGCTTTTAACCAAAACTAGCAAAATATCAGGATGTGTTCTGCTTAGTTTGTAGCTAGTTCCCTCAGCCTCTGGGCGGCTGTGTCGGTTTCACATGGGTGCTCCTTGCTCACCCAGGAATAAAACACTACCATTCCCAGACTTAAATCCCAGTGTTACCTTTTGCTGCCAGAATTTCTGCCCCATTCCTTCGTCAAGCCTAAGCCCGTAGTGAAGTGAGGCGGTGTGATGATGTTGGGCCTCGGCAGCAGAAACGGCACGGGGGTAGAGCTGTGTCCTGATTTGTTTCGGGATCACCTTACTGTTTTTCGTTAGCATAAAATTAGTTGGCTGCTAGAATTTATTCCACTTCCTAAGCCACCTTTCATGTGGAAGTATATCCCTATTCAGTGGCAATCCATATACCATAAGTGACCCTGTGCTTGCCGACACTTGAGCTGGTGAAGGTATGTTATTAAGTACCGTGCGCTGCTCTTTGCTCGTTATTTATTGATGTGGAATAATGCAGCAGAGAATTAAAAAAAAAAAAGAGAGAGAGAGGGAAAAGAAAAAAAGACAACAATAGCCTTTGTGGATAATGAGAGCATTGAATGGGTTTCCTTCTGGAGAGCCCGTGTTTCTTGCGGACTTGCGTAACGTCAACTGGCAGAAGAGAGACTCGCTTTCAGTGCCTCGTTGTTAGGGAACGTATGGCGAACAGCAGCATCGCTCTGGTAGAATAAATGAAGGGAGCAGGAGCGGCGCAGTGGGAACAGCAGAGGTTGTGGATTATTCGGCGTGTGTAACGCCTCAACTCAAAAGCCCTGAATAGTGGCTTTTGTCTGTGAGCACCGATAGAGGTGGTGGGGTTGAAAAGCAAAAGCACAGCTTGGGCTTGACTTACTTCAGGAAGGGTGTTGCTGTTCCCCGTGACTTAGTATTTTGCCTTTCATTTGATGTTTTAGTGTCAGGAATAAAGGCTTAGATGGAAGTAGAAGAAATTCCTGCTTTTGTGAGAAGATAAGGCGAATCTGGATATACCACGTAACTGATTCTTCTTGATCTAGTGCAGCTAGATCTGGTGCTACTGGATGCAAGAGCGAGACCCAGAAGAATATGTGTGTGTGTGTGTGTGTTCTTCTGTGCTTGGAGCAGAAGGTGGCTAGGTGGTTGGCCTTTGGCTTTGAGCCGTGCCTTTGAGCTGTGCCTTTGGTTTTGAGCCGTGCCTTTGGCTGGCTTGAGCTGTTAAAACGTTGGTCTTGCTTTCCCCAGTTCTTAATCCACTTTGTTTAACGTGTATGAATATCCTGTTCTTTTGTGAGATACCCTAAAGCTCTAAGGAAATGATTTTATAATCTAAGTCCACTAGATACTTTCTACCCTTTTTTTTTTCTCAATTTTAAATACAATTAATAAAAAGGTAATCTATCATTTGCCACCAAAACGTGTTAGTGCTGCTTCTCTAGGATACAATGCTGCCTTTACCCGTGGCTACCTTGGAAACTACGGCTTCTAAGGCGAGGAATCTGTTCCCATTTTGTTGCACCGACTGAAGGATGACAACACGTTTTTTGAGGGCTAATTTCCACTGAGTCATCCCCTGAGCTGGGCAGAGGGCTGCTGTCATGTCTTCTGCTTTGGCAGGTTAACTAGGAAATTTGTTTTCAAAGCCTGCTTTGGGGGGAGGGGGGAGCTACAAGTCTCTATTTTCTAGTGCTGGAAAGCATTAGAAAATGTGGGATCTCAAAGAAAAGCAAATTAAAGAAAACAACTGTTTCTTATGGGTGATTTGTTTACAGAATTGGCTTCTGCTTTAATAAGACTTCTCATTCCTAGGATGTCTGCTATTCTCAGTGTCCCACTTGCCCATCCTTTCTTTTGCACGCTTATTCATTAGCCGCCCGTGGTTTCCAATGCTAGGACAGGCTCTTCCTTTTAATTATATCTCTGTATGATTTATATTTGCCTGTTGGTTGCAGGGCTGTTACAGGTGATCCTCAGCCCTGCAGCCAGGTTACTGCTGCTCTCGTACCCCAGACTGGAGGCTCGGGATACAGCACTCAGTGTAGCAGAAGAAGTGTCCCTCCTGAGCCATCTGTGTGTCTGGGGGAGCCGAGCAGCTACATGCAAAATACTTCAATTTGGCATGATGTTTGCTCTTTTCTTGAAGGCTTCAGTTGTGGGCAGAGGGGAGAGGCTGCAGATCTGTGTTTGTGGCATGCTGCATTCCTTTCTGTCCTTAATGCTCTTCTTCATGTGCTGGGTGTGACGTGTGGCCTTCCCGTGACTAAAAATGCAGGCATGTGGAGGCCAGGCTGGTGTATGGGGAAGAATGTGTCCATCCACACATGTAGTGGGGGTGTGCCTGGCCAAGGTGGCTGTGTCTTGGCGCCCAGGTGGGTACAAATGACACAGGAAGGCTGTGGTGTCTGGCTCTTTGAGGGCAGGACCACAGGGCATGGCTTTTGGGTCATAGGTTCAGTCAACCTTGATGGTACCTGCTGGCCACTGATCCATGGAGAGAAAAATCCATGGAGATCTTCAAAAGTTGGTTTTGAGGAGTGGGTCAGAAGTTTCCTGACTTCTTGGGTAAGGTCCACTTGTGGATGAAGAGTTACAGGGAAGGAAATGAGAAATTGGAAATCATGGAATAATAGGGGTTGGAAGGGACCTCTGGAGATTGTATAGTCCAGCCCTGCATTGTAGTGAGGTGGCCTCATGTTTTGGACATCATGTGTAAGAGTGAACGTTAGGGCACAGAGGTGGCAACCTTGGAAGGGGTTAAGCTGAGAGTGGCTCACAGCACTGTGAATGGGCTACCAGGAACTTAGACCTGGAGACTAACCCAAGGACAGACTGAGCTGCCAGAAGGTTGGTGGTGTCTATGGGCAAGAGAAAGGCATGGCAAAACCCAATCTTTACATTCAAAATAAATCGTAACTTTCAATCTAAGCTCTCAGTTCATTGGAGAACTGGGCTTTCACTGTGTTTGGGTTGATACCTGCCTGTGTCTACGCATCCTCTCCTCTTAAAAGAGTGACTGTGTGTGGTTTGGAGAAGGAGAGAAAATGTCACCAGTGTCACAAATAATCCCCTGTGTAAACTCTGGAGTCTGACAACATTTAAGTTTCTGGATCAGTGCAAAAATGACTTGGTTGCTGAAAGAGTGATCCACTGCTTGCTTTGTGCACCGTGACCGTTCGGCTCTGCTCTGAAAAGTTCAAGCCTATTTTGTACCAGCAGGAAATGTAGGTTAGGTGTTTTGAGCACAAAAGGTTCATTTTATAGCAATTCGATGGATATGTTGATAAATTAATAAGTCTAGGTTGTTTGACACAGTGGTTTCTCTCTGTTGCCTAACCACAAGTTAGTGATTGAGGTTACCAGAGATGTTCTTCTGGTCTCAGGTGATACTGATGAAAGTGACTCTCAGGCTAAGCGAAAGTGAAGCGTAATTTTCTGATTCTTCTGTGTTTCACTTGCAGTCAGGCAGGTAGGAAGCTCATACCCCTGCTGCCTCCTTAGGTAACTTTCTCTCTGTTGTTCTCTGGGCTTATTTGTTATAAAACTAAATCACCTTTTAGTTCAACAGTACCTCAAAACAACAACAACAACCCAGCAAAGAGAAACCCAACAAACACGCAAAACCCTCAAAGGACAAAACTGAAATGACTTTGTGTTTCATGTTCTGGTTAACTTTGGGTGTTGTTGAGGTAGTAGTGTCTTATGTTCAAAAATATCCTGTGGATTTTGCCAGAGACACAGGTAACATCTTGCAATAGGGCTCCTTAGGTAACTTTCTCTCTGTTGTTCTCTGGGCTGGAAGGGACCTTTGGAGATCATCTAGTCCAACCCTCTGCCAAAGCAGGTCCATCCAGAGCAGGTTGCATGGGAACGTGTCCAGATGGGTTTGGAATGTCTCCAGAGATGGAGACTCCACCACCTCTCTGGGCAGCCTCTTCCAGGGCTCTGCCACCCTCAAAGGGAAGAAGTTCCTCCTTGTGTTTACATGGCATTTCTTATGTTCACGTTTGTGTCTGTTACCTCCTGTCCTGTCACTGGGCACCACTGAAAAAAGAGTGGTCCCATCCTCTTGACATCTACCCTTTAAGTATTTATAGGTGTTGATCAGATCCCCCCTCAGTCTTCCCTTCTCCAGACTAAAAAGACCCAAGTCTGTCAGCCTTTCCTCATCAGAGAGATGCTTGAGCCCCTCATCATCTTTCTGGTCCTCTGCCGTAGCCTCTCCAGCAGTTCGCTGTCCTTGAACTGGGCAACACTGGGATGTTCCTACCATGCTGGGGAGCTGAAGTGCCATAACAGGGTGGCAGCTTATGGCTCATTGAATTTTTTGCTACTATATTGTGTTCCAGTTTTGCTTCATGAAGGTCTACCACCACACTCTCGCAGGTATGGAACCTCCTGACTGCAGTGTATTTGTCTCTGCGCATCCTGGATTGTTGGGTTAGTGTAGGGGGGACGAAAGTGAATGGATAAATGGTTGTAGTATCTCCTTAAATGTGGGAGCTGGGAGGTAGAATATATGGAAGACAATGGAAATAATAACGAAGGTTTGGTATGGAACACATGAGTTACATTATTGATTGTTGGCTGTAACGGATGCACAAGAAATCTTATGGCTAAAGAGGAAAAAAACGTAGAATATATGGAGATTTTCAACACAGGAAAGATCTGTAGATCTTGATGTAGAATTGGACAGAAGGGATCCAAGTTGTTAACATCTCTCACGCCCAGTCAGCCCTAATCCTTGTTTCTTCCATGTCAGCTGGTGGCAAAATGGACTTGTTTGCTTCTGCTCTGCACATATTTATTTTTTGCAACTCCATATGCTGCTCTAACAGATCTTTATTGTTGCTTATGAAGTTCACTGGTGCTCTTAATGACCGCACAAAAGATAAACATCCTCTGTGACCTTGTCGGATGTGCGGCTCAAACTTCTTGTCGCTGATTTGAAGCTCGCTCGTGGGGTCAATGTGCATCACATGCAGCAGCCAGGGCTCTCTACGCCCACGGCTGATTCCGTATCTGAAACGGAGAGGAACGGTCTTGTTAACTAATTTCAGTGTCTTTTCTCTCTGTCTCGGTGGTTTATCTTCAGCCTTTCCCCTGTCGCTTAACAGAGCTGGACGTGCTTGTCCAGATGTTCCAGCTGCCTTGTTCCGCGGGCAGGAAACGGTGATGGGATGGAAATTGGGCAATCCTACTGAGCGCAGCCCAAAAGGATCTCTGATCTCTTCCACAGCAGCCATTTCTGGAAAAAAAAAAAAGAACAACCCCTAGGAGTCAGGTCATTCAGATGCTTCTGTAACCACAATGTATTTAACGTACGAGACGGCTCCGCTTTAGTTCTTGGGCGTCTGAATGGGCTGCTTCAGTGGATGTGAGAGAGCTGCGATGGCACTGTAAAGGCAGCGTTTGTTTGTATAAAACACTGAAGTTAGACATCACCGGTTTCGCTTCCTTTTGGTATTTTTCTTGATCGTGCAGTCAGACAGGATGATATTATGCTCCTAAAAAGTTGCTGTGAAAAGTTTTTTTTCGGTTTCTCTGACCTTCTAGACTGTTACGGTGTTGTCTCTGCTGGCAGATCTGGGTCCTTTCTCCTCTGTCGTAATAAACCCTCATCTCTCCCTTCTCCTTTTCCATAGGTTTTTCTAGACTGCAGTGTATTTGTCTCTGTGCATCCTGGATTGTTGGGTTAGTGTAGGGGGACGAAAGTGAATGGATAAATGGTCGTAGTATCTCCTGAAATGTGGGAGCTGGGAGGTAGAATATATGGAAGACAATGGAAATAATAACGAAGGGAAAAGTTTGCAAGTAGATCGAGCGTATTATTTGTGTCCCTGCCATCCTTTAAGATTCTGTGATGTTCTCTAAATGAAATATAAGCAAGTATTATATGTGATTGAGTTGACTTGAACTGCCATAATGCCATCTTTGAGCAAATGTGATCAATCCTCATTACAGGCAGTGCCGTGGTTTTGCTGCAGCTGCGAAACTGTGGGTAGGGCTGAGGTGCTGCTTTTTTGGCTGGGGGTTGGCGACGTGGCAGTCGGAGACCTGCCCTTTCACTCGGGGAGGGAAATGCAAAGCTTTGGACCCGTGCCTGGACTGGCCTCAGAGGCTGAGAAGAGGTTTTGTACTTGAGTGAGAAAGTAGATGGGGATGGCAAATTGGATCTGTTAACTTTCCTCCTCTTCTCAGGAGAGTTATTTTTCCATTAGCTTTATATATATATATGTTAAAAAAGCAATATTTCTCTTTTTCAAGGGTCTTAATTACATATTTGTATCCTGGCTCCATAGAGCAAGTGTGGTTTAAGTCTTTCCTGGTGGCTCCCTGACGGGTGCTGCACATGAGGTGCTTGTCCCCAGGATGGGTGTCTTGGCAGGAGTTTTTTGGCTGCTGGAGCAGGGCTGTGGGAGCGATTTCAATGAAGAAAATCTTACAGGCTGACTTGCCATAACAGATTTTAAAGAGTGCTTGACTGGTATTTTATATGAGCTGTATACTGTATAAAGTATTTCTGTTTTAGCGTTTTTGCACATCCCTGCTTTGTGCAGAAAATGTTTCCCAACATTCCACAATTTGTGTGGTTTTGACAAATACGAAGGGATTTGGCAGATGGAAGGGGGGGAGCAACTGAATCTGACTCGTCTCTCGTCATATCCAAAATACACACTTGGAAGGAAGAAATAGGAAAAAAAAAACAACCAACATTTTAATCTATTCTTTTCAAGTATATTAGATAAAAATGTAGTGTGGTTGCTGTATGTTTTTCTGCCAACATCATCTCTTCCTGACCTTTGTGACCAATATTAGCATTGAGGCTTTTTAAAATCATGGAATCATGGAATGGTTTGAGTTGGGATGGACCTCAAAGACCATCTAGTTCTAATTCCCCTGCCCTGAGCAGGGACACATCCCACCAGACCCAAAGGTTCAAAGCCCCATCCAGCCTGGCCTTGGACCCCTCCAGGGATGGGGCAGCCACAGCTTCTCTGGGCAACCTGTTCCAAAAAGCAGATTCAGAGACTTTGCTGTGCGACTCCTTGCACACCCTGGAGCATGAGTGTGCTCTGTTGGTGGTGATACAGCTGTGAAGAGAGGCGTGCACCAAGGGGTGGGGTTTTATTTTGCTTTTAAGGGAGATTAAGCAGCTTTTGCAGGTCCTTCTGGGGCTCCTTTTGGACGATGTGCACATTCTGATCACCTATGCTGAATAGAGTTGAAGTGGTAGAGCTGCAGAGGGGGGTTCCAAGCACGAGTGGAAGCGTGGAAGGCCTTTCTCATAAGATGAGATGGAGAAACGTTTACCAGGAAAAATGTTCCGATGAACTTTACTATCTCTAAATCCATCAAAGATGGAAACGCTGTAGGACTGTTCGAGCCAGAAGCTGGTGTCGGCAGATGAACGCATGGATGCAAGCTGTCAATAAGCAAACACCTCTGCAGAATTTCATCCAACAACTGAGTCTGAAACCAGTCCGGGTACGTGAGCAGGGGGCATCTGATGGCAAACAGAAAGACTTAGCTGATTTTAAGGTACAGTGCTTTCTGCAGGGCTGTGAAAGAGTTTGTGGCTGTAGTGTTTTCACCTGTGAATAAGGAGCACGCAAGTGGCAGATGGGTTTCAAGGAAGCAGGAGGACCAAAAGGGACCTTCTGTCCTGGAATATTGTGTTGAAAATACTTGAGGCATTCGCTAAAAACACCATCCTTATTTTTTAATGGATTGACATAGTTAAAATACTTCTTTCAAGAAATCATGGACTTAAATTGTGTGTGTGTGTGTGTGTAGAGCAGAACAGTATTGGTGCTAAACCTGGTACAGCTGTGGTTGTGATGGGATTTCACTCCAATCTCCTGCTCTGGATAGTCACTTTTATGGGTAGAAGGTCCTGATGGTACCAGAACTCTAGAAAAGGAGATGGTTAGCTTTCAAAGAGCTTTGAAGGTCGCGTCCAACAATAAAGGTGCTTTCCAAAACTGCTCTGTGAAAGCGGTGGATCGGTTACAGAGTAAAGCCCGGAGGTTTGTATCCAAAACTTTTTTAATGATCATCTGTAGGAAGGAGCTTCTTAACTTCAGGATAATCACAAGCTTCAAAGCAAAATCAGAATACAGGATAAACTTTGTTTAGGCTTTGTCTGGGGGGGTCGGGGGGGGAGTTAACAAGATCAGTGTTTCACAAATGTGAGTTTAAATGTTTTAAAATTTGAAATACCTGTATTTATATCTGCTGATGCAAGGTGGAAGTTATCCTCAGGTAGAATGTAAAGCAGTGCTTTGTCGTTGTTCTAGTGTCTCTTTTATTAAACAGAGAAATAAGCTAATGTACAGACGTGCAGTGCCAAAGTAGAAATATTTTTCACTGATAAGGAAAGGAAAATCGAAGTGGGGTCACCTGTAACTTCAGAAGTGACTCTACAGACAACAGATTACTGGTTAACACTTGCACCAGTGCTCTGGAGAAGGAGAAATCAGGGTGTAGCACAGGCATTATGTAGCTTGTTGCTTGGTAGCTACACAGAAATGGCTTTAATACTGGCCTGTGGTGGTTCCCTTTCTCCGCAGAAATGCTTTTTGTCGAGAGGAGGATGCAGTGAGTCCCGGTGCAGGATTTCTTCCTCTGACCAGGAGGAGTCACAGGAAGTTGTTGACGAAGCTGTTTTCTGTGATTCAACCCAGGTTTTGTTTCGCATTGGGCGTTGCTGTATTTTTTTGTTTGTTTGGGGTTTTTTGGTCCAAATAGTCAAGTTTTACTTAAATACATTATGGATGATGTCTCACTGAAACTCAAAAGTGCTTTCAGTTCTGAGCTACTTGGGAGTGGGTGGCAAAAATGGCGTTAATTGTCTTTATGTTAATGTGGAAGGACTGGGAGCTTGTTTCCATCCATCAGTGCTGGAGACTTGGAACAAAAGCCAAGCAAAATTCCAGATGGTGGCAGATCCTGGATCCCAGCCA
Source organism: Jacana jacana (assembly GCA_013400555.1). Lineage (NCBI taxonomy): Eukaryota > Metazoa > Chordata > Aves > Charadriiformes > Jacanidae > Jacana > Jacana jacana. The sequence goes on along the minus strand of VZTM01000390.1, from coordinate 309,908 downwards.
CTGCCCGGCACAATTCAGTATGCCTGCCTCTCTCATTTAATTGCTTACAAAACAGCTGTCTGCCCCCCTTGCAAGCACTGGTTTTTATTTTTTTGGGCCTTTATTAGCAGTTGCTGGAAGGAAGAAGGTGAAGCATCGTGTGGTGGGATCCTGTAGGGTCACCGGGCTTTGGCCAAGACTCCTTGCCAGCGACATAAGGGTTGGCTTGGGAGCTCTGCTGGGTTATAAAACATCCAGCTGTGGACTTTTATTTAGAGTTGTGTGACTGGGCAGCTGGGAGCTTGGATGGGCTGGAGGATGAGCTGTATTGACGGGGGAACAATGGTTTCACAAGCACACGCACGTATTCCCCTCGCCCCCCTTTCCAGGCCTTGGGTGTGCTCTATCTGAAATCCTGTCACTAATTAAAAATCACAATGAGCCAGCGCATTTAAAAGTTGGAGTTTCTGTGTTTTTTGCTTTTTTTTTTAAATAATTTAAAAACAAAAAAATCTCTGGCTGGGGATTTAATAGAGCAACTGGGAACGGCGTCTCGCATTGTGGCCACTTGCTCAATCGTGGTTGGGCTGGTGCAAAATATGTCAGAGTTGATATTTATTGTTCTGATGGGATTTTGGCCCAATGTGGCAAGGGAAGAGTTAATTTGGGTAATGAGAACTAATTGTATAATCCAGTTTCAGGGAGGGAAAGTGCTGCTGGGAGGGTAGGAGCTGCTGGAAGAACCTTGCTGGGAAGGGGAAGATGGGGCAGAGGGAGCATCCTCGGGCCGGACAGGGTATCTGCGGGGGGGCTTGGGGTGAGTGGTGGGACCTTGAGCACAGGCAGCAGCAGTGAGGCTTTATTTCACAGAGCCTGTGTGTGGGTAGTGTGGTTTAGTTTCAGTCCCTCCCGTGATCTGCTGAGCTATTTCCTAATTTAGGGAGGTCTGCATGAACTATTTGCTGTGTGCAGTTGTAGTTGTTCATACAGGCTGCCAAATAGATGCCCCAAACTGATAATTTTAATTAGCATTACTGACCAGGACAGGCTGTAAATTTTAGTAGGAAATCATTAAATAAACTTTGGAGGATAACCAACCTGATAGTTCCTTTGCTCTTGGGAAACACCAGCTACAGAGGCAACACATTTCATTATCCCCATTTTACAGCTGGGAAAACAAGAGACAGAGGTGAAACAACTGGAGACGCTTGTTTGTTGGGGCTTGCTCCAGTTGAGGCTGGACCAGAAATCCTATTAGTGGTCTCCATCCATCCAGGAGTTTCTCTCCCCATCATGAGACTTGAGGAGCCTCCCGTCAGCGCCTGCGTGCGATTCGGGCACCTCTGAGTCTGTCCCGGAGGAGGAATGCTGACAGCTTCATGTGGTGAGAGGGCAGTAACCATTTGCCTTCTGCTTAGTAGATGATATTGTATCTGTAAGAAATCTTTCTAAAAGGCTGACTGGTTATGGGTAAAGGGGGTAGAAACAGCTTTCTTACAAATGCCAGCTCAGTTTTTGCAAGCTCATAAAGTTGTCAGTAAGCAGTACGGCATATGCTTAATTTAGTAAGGTTAGAGGCCTTTTTTAGAAAGGATGAAGTTACCCTGCCTTGCTTGTAACTTTTATTTCTGGTGATCACAAAGTCGTATTTCCCTAAGAGAAGGAAATACTGTTCGCTCCCCTTGGCTGATCCCATCTGCTCCAGTAGGTAACCTTTGGATTTTCAGTTTTAATGTGGTGCCCAGCTTTGCTTTGCCTGGCTCCTGCTTCTGCTCGCTGGTTCTTACTGTTCTTTAATGTTGATTCTTGCCGGTCCTGGGACCGTATAAATAAGTCTTGTGCTGTAAATCCTTGCTGGGCTGCCGTACCTGGAGCCTGCACCGTGGCAGGGCTGGTTCACAAACAGTGTTATCAGCCCACAGGTAAAGCTGTGGTCAGTTTGTTGGCCACCTCGTAACAGCTTGACGAGATTTCATTTTCCCATGTGTTAACACAGCTCTCTTTCCAAACAGAGGTGCAGTCTCGTCGGGGAGTGCACCGGGATTTGTTTGGCAGGACCTGTTTTGTACTGAACAACCACCGCTGATCCCGTTCATATCTCAGTTTTCAGCACAATTCCTTATCACTGGAATCCTGCATTGAGTTTTGGTTGTTTTCTCTGAAAGCTGGGCCCTGCTGGTGGGATGACATTGTGCTGGTCACCCTGCATGCCTCTGGGTTAGCGTTGGGATCCATCCCGCAGCATCAGTGCATCCCATGATTGACAGTGGGTCAGGCATTCCCTCAAAGGCTCAGTCAAAATGTACTTTTAAGATTTTTGAGGCTGACTTGGTCTCTGAGATAAATTTATTGGTCTGTTTGATACAAGTGCAAGTTTTTTCACTTCTTTCCAATATTGAGTGGGGAAAAAAAAACTTTAAACGCTTTTTTCCTGCATCATTAGCCCTGTTTTCACTTCTGTTTTGCAGTGGGTCTATTCCACTGTTTCAGGATTTCAGTCCTTCCTGCTTTATTTTAGAAAGCAGCTTATTTTCTCTTGTGATGCGAGTCATGATTATGGTTTTTTTTGGTCTGACTTGTCTTGACTTCAGTTTTGGTTTCACTTACCAATTTTCTGCAGTTCCAGTTCACTCCCATCAGTGGCTGTTCCACTTTCCCACCTTTCCCCTTTTTTATACTGCGTTACATTTATAGATTGCCTTCCTTTTACCATGAAACCAGGATAGTTTTTTAGTCAAAATTTCCTTCTTTCTCAAACGAGGGGATTATATTTTCCCTTTTGTAGCTGTCTTTTAAAAATATAAAAAATGAGCTTACAGTTGTAACCTACGTTCAATTTTCTTTCAAGTCAGTTTTTCCTCTCAATTTTCATCAGTTTTAGGAAATGAGCATTTGTTGTTTTAAACTTAAACTATGTGTTCTAACTCCAGTTCACCTCTCTAGTGATGTGTGATTGCTGTGGTGATTCAAAAGCTCTCCTGGGATGATCTGGACTGGTTCTGCAAAGATGGAACTTCCAGCTGTTGGATGTTGAGTGCGCAGAAGGATAGGAAAACGCTGGGGTTTATACACACATTTTTATATAGGTTGTGATGTATGGTGTAGGGAAGCCTTGTTTGCTCTGGAGCTGTGTTTGAATTCCCTTTGTGGTGTGAATCAAATAATTCTCTAAATACGGTGTAGGCAGTGGGGGAAGGAGAGGTTTGACAAGTGTTTGCCATACGGAACTTGGTGGATCACCTCGGTTAAGTAGTCAAACATCATGATATTAAAAAAGGAGGTGCTGCCAGCCAGCTCCCCGTGTGTATTGGTAGATGAAATACTAGAGATGGACCTCAAAGTGCAAGTTCATGGCCTGATTACACAGCTCTAAGATAGTGCTGCTGCTGAAAAGGTCAGTCCTGTCTCCAGCTCCTTTTATTCCTGTAGCTTCTCTTGTTTTGGCTCAACGAGCTAAACCCTGGGGTTGATCTGGAAGCTAACCTTACATCTGATTGGCCTTGCTGCTGAGCAAGTGCTGGCCAGGCGTAGGCAGAGGGACAACAGCAGGGGTCCAGTGTGGCTCTGCTGTTGTCAGCCATTGGGCTTCTATCAGCCTTTCCTGAATCTGGGCTCAGCCAGCCCAGCTGGGGCTTTCGAGTCAAGCAAATGATCATGGAATCATAGAACGGTTAGAGTTGGAAGGGACCTTAAAGATCATCCAGTTCCAACTCCCCTGCCCTGGGCAGGGACACCTCCCACCAGACAAGGCTGCTCAAAGCCCTATCCAGCCTGGCCTTGAACCCTCCAGGGATGGGGTAGCCACAACTTCTCTGGGCAACCTGTTCCAGTGTCTCACTGCCTTCACAGGAAAGAAGTTCTTTCTGATATCTAATCTAAATCTCCCCTCTCTCAGTTTAAAACTGTTCCCCCTCATCCTATGGCTCCACTCGCTGATCAAGAGTCCCTCCCCATCTCCCCTGTAGCCCCTTCTAGGTACTGGAAAGGGCTATAGAGTCTCCTTTTGATGGTGTGTGATCCCTTCTCCTGCACATTTCTGGGTCCCAATGACCCCTCCCCAGCCACCGCAGCACCTCACCCCAGCAAGTGGTGATGGTTCCGCTGAGGAACAGAGCAAGGAGAATCGTCCTTGTTAGGTGGGAAAATGGTGTGGTTTACTTGGGCTTTAGTCTCTTAGTACTTGTGCTATTTGAAATAAAAGCATCAGCAATCTTCTTCTCTGTCCACCGGTCTTGTCCCCTAGCGTGGTGGTTTCCCACCCCAAAGGAGAAGGTTTAAGAGAAGATAAGGATAAAAATGTTGAGGTGAAATCTCCTGATCCCCACGGCGCTCTGCCCTGCGTGTATGGGGCAGGTCTCTCTTTCAAGAGCTCCTGCAGTACACCTGAGCCCACGTTGTGCCAGTTAAAAGAACAGCTAGTTTTGGTTTAAATTACTTGTTCTCTGTCAGTGTTCATTTTAGCAACCAGTCCCAAACCTCGATTTCTTCCTCCTCTGAAACCTCTGCTCTTTGTTTCTCGCATTAGAAGAGACAGGCTTTCACGTCCTCCGTACGAAAGGGTGGCAGGGAAGACCTTCCCTTCTTGACAGCTTGAGGCGGAGATCTTATCTTTCTTTTATATTTACTCATTTTGAAGCACGTTGCAGCGCTCAGCAGCCACCTGGAACAGCCTGTGCTTCAGGAGCACAGCTATCCCAGACAGTCTTTCCCACAAGCAGCGGTGGCTTCTCCTGTGGGTCCCTGGCAGCCCCCACGACCTGCGTCTCCCCTGCCTTCTTTGAATTCCACATTAACTCTGCATGGTAAGAATATCTCCTAAGGATTCACTGCTAAAATTTGTTATTTTAATAGCTACTTAGAGGCAGAATTTGTATGGGAAGAAAGAGTTCATAGATAAAGCATGGCCATGGCTTGTTAATTAAAGTCTGCCTTTTGTCAGGGATAATTACTGTTGGTAAGAGATAAACAGAAGTTCAGAGGGAATACGGCTGAGCTGTAATCTGCTTATGTTAAAGCCTGAAATAGCAAAGGGTGTGTTTGCCTTGAAGTGCTTGTCCGGGGATCTTTGACTTCTGTCCTTACTGGGAAGGGATAACAAGCTTTGAAGGCAAGCTCAGCTCTAACGCTGAAATACCAAGGTACGAATGAATAACAGAAAGCTATCAGAGGTATCTCTATTGTGTGTTTGATTCCAGGTGGTGTAAAGAACTATTAGATTATTAATAATCTGCTTTTAGTTGGAAATCTCAGCTTCTAGGGTGCATCTGAGAGATGGAACAATGCTTAAGGAAGCCTGTTTGGGATTTTCCACTAAAGAATGTAGTCCTCGGGTTATGTTTCCCATCTGTGCATGTTTAAAGGGCCACCAAAATGATCAGGGGGTTGGAACACCTTTGCTATGAGGACAGGCTGAGGGAGCTGGGGTTGTTCAGCCTGGAGAAGAGGAGGCTCCGTGGAGACCTCATAGCAGCCTTCCGGTACCAAAAGGGGTCTCCAGGAAGGCTGAGGAGGGTCTGTTTACAAAGGTCTGCAGTGACAGGACAAGGGGCAATGGCTTTGAGCTGGAGAAGAGCAGATTTAGATTGGATATTAGGAATAGATTCTTTACTCTGAGGGTGGTGGACCACTGGGACAGGTTGCCCAGGGAGGAGGTGGTTGAGGCCCCTTCCCTGGAGCTAGTCAAGGTGAGGCTGGAGGAGGCCCTGGGCAACCTGGTCTAGTAGGGGTGTCCCTTCTGACTGTGGGGAGGTGGGACTAGATGATCTTTGGAGGTCCCTTCCGTCCTGGAACTCTCTATGATTCCATAGTTCTATATATAGAGATCCACCCTGAAAGCGATAGGCTTAACTGGAGTTGAGCTGAGTTACTGGAGGTTCACCTACGCTATGGCTACTCACTGTTGCTCTTCACTTACATCATCGGAGACTTAATTTCAGCAGAGGCTTTGTCTTGCCGAAGGGGGTGGAAGGGGGTGTGAATGACTTCAGCAGAGGCATGAAAGCGAGCTGCTGGGATGCCGGATGTGGAATGGGGAAGGTCTGTGTCATGCAGAAAGAATTCCAAGCATCTTTTTGGTTAATTCTGTTTTTTAGAGTGCAGCTAATGGGGCTTGATGGGAACTTGTACATTGAGGGCAGCTTCAGGTTTCTTGATTATTTCTAAAAGTGGTTCTCTTAACGTCTTTCCAAAAATCTTTTCTGCATTGCTGATAGTAGTGCTTCAGGCAAAACAAGTCAAAAAAGCCCAATCCTTTTACCTTTATTATTTTCATGAAACTACTGATAATACCTTGGCAAATACTCAAACGTTGAATCTATTTTAATCCTAATGGAAAAGAGCCGTGATCCCTTCTCATTCAATTAAACTTCTGCTTTCCTACTCAAGGACTGAATTTGACTGTGCTTCGTGTACATATTATATATGAAAATTATATTATATAACCGAAAATTATATTTGCCTTATATTTCCAAACAGTTGGTTTGATCTTATAAAGAAAAGCATGTTTTCATTATATTTGCAAACGCTGCGGCAACATTCCTCTGCAAAATATACTGCTGCTATTTGCAGGACAGAGAGAAGGCTCTTGGCTGCTGGGGTTTTGTTTCTGAAGTAGTGATGGGGAATTATAATTAAAAAGCAAACAAACAAAACCAGATCGTCAGAAATAGACATCGGAAGCGTCCGTTACATTTGGCATTTAGCTTCTGTGGAACTGAGTTTACATCCTCTGAAATGCTCCCTTGTGTTTCCCTTCCCTTCATCTTCCTACAGATACCTATTTTTCTGTATAGAATCATAGAGGTTGGAAGAGACCCTTGGGATCATCAAGTCCAACCATCAGCCCTACTCTACAAGTTCTCCCCTACACCAGATCCCTCAACACCACATCTAGTCTACTCTTAAACACAGTCAGGGATGGGGACTCCACCACCTCCCTGGGCAGCTGATTCCACTGACTGACCACTCTCTCTGTGAAAAATATTTTCCTAATGTCCAGCCTAACCCTGCCCTGCTGCAGCTTGCAGCCATTCCCTCTTGTTCTGTCGCTCATTGCCCGTGAGAAGAGACCAGCACCAACCTCTCTACAATGCCCTTTCATGCAGTTGTAGAGAGTGATGAGGTCTCCCCTCAGCCTCCTCTTCCTCAAACTAAACAATCCCAACTCCCTCAATCGATCCTCTTAAGCCTTATTCTCCAGGCCTCTCACCAGTTTCGTTGCCCTCCTCTGTACACGCTCCAGCACCTCGATATCTCTCTTGTGCTGAGGTGCCCAGAACTAGACACAATACTCAAGGTGCGGCCTCACCAGTGCTGAGGACAGGGGGACAATCCCCTCCCTGCTTCTGCTGGTCACACTATTCTTTATGCAAGCCAGGATGCCCTTGGCCTTCTTGGCCACCTGGGCACACTGCTGGCTCATGTTCAGCCGCCCGTCGACCAGCACCCCCAGGTCCTTTTCTGCCAGGCAGCTCCAGCCACACTGCCCCAAGCCTGTAGCGATGCAAGCCTGTAGTGATTACTCAAGTTAGAATAAAAGTGGGAATTTGAGAGGTGTATAGGTAGCCGTTTCTCTGATGCACATCAGCAGAACTTCACAGTTTTCAATATTTTCTCCCTAAAACTGTTAAGTTTTTTTAAGCAGGCAGTGATGTGATGACCTTCAGTGGCTCCAGTTTGGATTGGAAGTTCGTGGCTCATCATATCATCCCATGGTGTTAGAGAACTGTTTGAGGGACAAAGAAATGCAACAATGGGCTGGGGGGTTTTGAGGAAACTTTCCCCCAGTAAATTAGTATCTGTCTCCACCAATTTCTCAGTGACCTTAATGAGTTTGGAAATTTCTGCTTTGAGTATAAAACACGTAGGAGAGTATATACTTTATATGAATATTGGAGGCGAACCCAGAAACCTTAGTTATTTTTATTTTTTTCCCTGTCATATCTTTAAATGCATTTGGTTGCATAAACTTGTCTTGGAGGAAGCCTCGAATGTTGTCAGTTTGATTCAGGCTTGTCAGTTAATTTCAGTGGTCTGAAAAGATCTCGTTGAGCCTCACTAGAGAGATTTTAACCATTGTGTTAAACTTCTAACCTTTTTTCTCTTCAGTATTGCTCCGTGTTCATGTGGATTGTTTAGATTAAATTAGGAAGTGGCTTTTTTTTTAAATAGACCCGTATTGTGCTGTGCTGTTGAAGTGATGGTATATAATTAGACACTTCATTTTGCTTACATTTGACGTCTTTTAACTAATTAGTTACTTGGGTTGCTTTATTTTGAGTTCCTTTATTTTCAGTTGATTAAGTGTGCTTACTTAGCTTCTCTGAGGGTACAGAATTAAGAACATACTAATTGCACAACGATTTTGGCATGTGTAGGTTGCCTCCGTGTCACCTAAGGACAAAGACTTCTCCGCTTACATCGCTGGCTCCCTTCCCTCCATGCCCCGTGGGCAGATGTGTCAGAGCAGACGCTGTGCTCTCCAAATTCTCCTCCTTGCTCCTGTGGTTCTAGTCAAAGCTTGTTGGCGGTGTCTAACGTAGCTCCTCACTCTTGGAGGTGGCTTGATCTCAGCTTTTAAGTGTTCAGACCCACGTGTTGAGTGGCTTCGGAGGGTTGGTGGTGGGACAGCAGAGCGGTGTCAAAGTGGAGACCCGAAGGTCCCCTGTGTCCAATGGCATGAATTATCTCTGGAAACCAGTAGGCTTCATCTGGGAGCAGTCACAAGGTGAGTGGGCCGTCGTGGTACTCTATACAGGTTTGAATAAATCGTGATTGTGGGTATCGAACATCAAAGGAATAATGCTGTGGCTGTAAGATGTTTGAGTGTAGTATTTCTAGAAGCAGGTTTCCCCCAGGGCACTGAGCGCTCGGGAATAAATGTGACTTTATTGTGAAATCGCGATCTGCTCACAAACCAGAGCAAGCACGGAGTTTGTTTGGATTCTGGTTTGAACATCGGTTATTGATGTGAGGCACCAAGTAGGATCTGGCCTGTGCCATCTGAGGAGGTGAAGCCAACCGAAATGAGGAAGGAAAAAAAAATTAAAAACCTTTACAATTTTGCTTTTGTTGCTGCGATGCTGACCGAAGCCTGAGTGTGCCCAAGCATCTGGCGTTCAGACAAGACACATACTTCTTCTTGCTTTTCAAAGGGAACACTTGCTCTTATGAAAACAGGATCTGTGACCATAGCTGAGTAAATATCTTTAGGGGTGCTCTGCCACAAGAGGAGGTTTCTCTTGTGGAGGTGGTGATTTCTCTCTTTGATCTTACGTAGCTGTTTAAAGCTGTATCTATGTGTTTATTTTTGAAGTGTATTAACAAAAGCCCTCTAAAATACCTGTGAGCTTGTGTTACGGGTGGTGTCATAGAATTGCAGAATGGTTAGGGTTGGAAGGGACCTTAAAGATTATCAAGTTCCAACCCCCCTGCCCTGGGCAGGGACACCTCCCACCAGACCAGGTTGCCCCATCCAGCCTGGCCTTGAACCCCTTCAGGGATGGGGCAGCCACAGCTTCTCAGGGCAACCTGGGCCAGGGTCTCACCACCCTCACAGCAAAGAATTTCTTCCTGAGATCTAATCTAAATCTCCCCTCTTCCAATTTAAAGCCATTATCCCTTGTCCTGTCATGAAAGTCCCTCACAAAGAGTCCCTCCCCAGCTCTCCTGTAGTTCTCTTCAGGTGCTGGAAGGCTGCTCTAAGGTATCCCCGGAGCCTTCTCTTCTCCAGGCTTAACAACCCCAGCTCCCTCAGCCGATCTTCATAGGAGACGTGCTCCATCCCTCTGGTCATCTTTGGGGCCCTCCACTGGACCCATTCCAACATGTCCATGTCGTTTCTTTGTTGAAGGCTCCAGAGTTGGACCCAAGTGGGGGACAAGGTACCTGGCTGGCAATGGCCCAAGATGTGGTGGTCATTGAGTGTTGCATTAAATCAGCCAGGGTTGGGAGAGTGTGTTAATATCTATGTGCTTTTTGGGATCCAAGGTTCAGTGCATGGAGACCTTACCTTCTGATGGGTCTTCTGTAGCTATAAGTGTGTCAGATGTCACAAGTAAAATTGACTGAAATGAGAATATCCTTTGGCTGCGGCTGTATGAAGGCACTCAGAAAAGAGTGATCATTTATGGCGTACTAAAAATGGTAGCTGGTGTTAATTTAAAGTTTCAGCTCTCCCTTGGCGACACCACAGGCAGGGATTTGGTGTTCTTATAAAGAAAAGGAAATTTTTAAATAGGGACTAGCAAAGATGTAAAGCAGAGGCGCTGTTTATCACTGAGGCTGGACTTGGATGGTTTTTTATTAGAAGAAAATAAATGGCACTTAAAACCCTTTCGAGAAATTTGGTTTTAAAAAGTCCTGAGTGTAATGGCTGCAGTTTTGCCCTGTCAGAATTTATTCTTTTCATTCTTGAAATGCTTTCTTTCATTTGTTCAATGGCCACCAGCCTTGGCTGCTTTACCTCAACTGCTCCTCTGCATTTAGCTTTGGATGTTGGCTGTCCTCACAGGAAGGGGCAGCAAGCTACTGAAGCATCAGAGTGCCTTAAATGGCTTGATTCCACCTTTTACATACCAGTACTTTTTAAGATTTGTCTGCTTTCTGGTTAAGAACCATAAGCTACTGATGACTGAGGAAGTGTTAGACGTGAATAGTCAATTTGGACCTCGTTTCATGGGGCTTGAAGCTGGTCAAGCAGGGAGGAGTTGTATAGTAAGTTATAACATGACTATCCCCCAATATCTACATTTAGGTGACTTCATTAAAAGCTTAAAATTTCTCTACAGCTACTGTTACCCCTGAAAGCCCAATTAGAAACACATTTGTTTGGCTACTGGTTGGTTGCACCCCTGGAGAGCCCAACCTAGGGGTGGACTGGACACCAGGGGCTGCAGCCCACGTACCCCATAAACTGCTTGAAGACCAGTCAAATTTTCTTTGGCAGCCAAATGTCCCTCACTGGAACTTTTGGTCCCTTCCAGTGAATGAACTGGCTCCCTAACGAGGGCGGTTGCCAGAGCTGGAGTTGTGCTGCTGGTCCCCCACTCCCTTCATGCTGCCAGTCCCAGTCGAGATCCGGCTCTGGAAGTGGGGCAGGATGTTTGCTTTTGTGGAGTGCTGCTGTTGAGGAAATTAAACCAAGGGATCACTTGAAAGGCCAAGCCACCTCAGATTAGGCCATTCAGATGAGGGTCGTGGGCATATTTTTGAAGGACCTTGTCGGCAGTTGGCTCTTGAGAGCAAGAGCTTGTCCTGTGTCTCCTCTCTCTGGAGCACTATGGTGGCTGGGGTTGCCTGTGGAGAAAAGGGAAATCTTTAAGGAAACCTGAAGGAGCTGGTTTATCCGAAGGCGTGAGGCTCAGCCACCACGGGGAGGGGGACATGTGGGTCCCTTCCTGGCCACCCAAAGGCGTCACACAGCCGACAGCTGGCCTGCATGGTGACAGATAAGGAGGAATGTGTAATATTTTAAGTATCATAAAGCTGGATATCCTCTGCTCGGGATGCTTCCTGTCCACAAGAATTTCTTTTTCGGCAACGTTATTGGCAGAAAGTCCACAAAATGGAAGCGGGGAGGGAAACACAAGCACCGTAGTGAGGTGAGAAGTTTCTAGTTTCCCCATCTTAAGTGAAGAAATGGGAAAGTTTGGAATATGGCAAAAATATAGACCTTTTGTGTAGCTGTAGACCACCAGCACGCAACCATAGTTGCGTATTGAATAGTCACTGACCCGCGTTTATCCCTGTCAACAATGTACAGCAATTAGCCAGTAGATTCTTTTAAAAAAACAGAAACTTTGGGGCTTGGTGATTAAAAAGACATTTATTTCCAAGGAGGGTTGAGCCTCGGGACAGAGCGAAGCGCAGCCAGCCTGACTTCCACCGGACTCTGTTGCATCTTGGGCTTCTGTGTTGGTATTGAATTAAAGCCTAAATCATAAAGCAGGGTTTAATTGGTGATTTGGGAGCTAGTTAATCCCGTAGTGAAAGCAAGGCATACTTAGCATGGCTGCTGCCTGCTCCCCATGGACTGCAGGGCTGGCTTGCAGCACCACCGGGCCAGCAGCCACCAGAGAAGTGCTTGGAGCTTCCTGCTATGAAAATACCTTGGTGAGAGGGTTTGTGTTTGCTTCCTTCTGTAACCTTCAGATAGAATTCACTCTGTCTCCTGAATGCGGCTGCGTAGTCTGGGTTAGCTGTTTCGAACAAAGACCTGCAGCTATTAAACACAATGAGGATTTGTTTTTTACCATAGAACAATACGAGTTGGGGTTTTGTTTGTGTGTGTGTTTCTAGCAACAAATATTTTTGTAGAGGGTTCTTTTGCCTGTAGACATCTACAAAGGTTAGCAACACGCACTTAGAAGTTCAGTAAAACTTACAGAAAGAAGCCAGTGTCATGAAAAGGTGAAGAATTGACCCTGGTTCTTGTCTTCCTTATGGTAATAGAAAGAATTTGGTAGGTGTGTGGTGTTCTTTGGGTTTGTAGCTGGACTTTGTTTTTGGAAATAATATTATGGTGTATGTTAGTCTTAACCCATTTACTCTGCATCCCCAGCACCTGAGAGAAGGCTTCCTAAAACCACAGCGCGCTTGCCACGCTGAGAGTGCACTTTTTGAGGCTGCGGCAACGTGTTATAACAGAAATCCAAGTCAGTGAGAACATTTTAGCTGTGCAAAAATGATCTGGAATCTTTGGTATGTGCCAGTGGCAGGAGCTGCGCTCCCCGGTACGTGTGTGAGAGGCTGCAGGGTATGGGCTGGCTCTGCTTTAGCACTGACAGCCTGTGGGTTGGTGCAGCAGGTGAAATCGGAGGAAGGCAAGGAAAGGAAGGTGTGAAGCCTTGGAAGAAGGAAAGGGAATATAAATAGCCCAAATGACTAATTTTTAGAAGAAACAAAAGCAGAGAAGAACCCAAACGGTGAGAGTCGTGTACAGGTTTTCCTCTCTGTAGCTGCCGCTTCAGTCTGTGGTGTGAGCTCTGGCGCTGGGGTCTTCGCTGTTTTTGCAATTCATTTTGGAGCAGCAGCTTAAATCCAGGAGAAATGGAGAGATTTAATAGCATTAGTTTTTTTTCCTCTTTCTATCCCCTTTGGTTTCTATTAAGCAATTCTTTGAACTCCTTCATTTCTCAATGTAGTGTGAGTGTTCTGAGGGCCTTGAGATAAAATAAGGTAGTTAGAGCTGTTATGTAGATGAACACACATATACATATATATGTATACAAGCATAGCTTGTGACTTACATGATGATCTCAAACCTCTGTCAGTAGATGTGGGAAGAGTAAGACCATGGATGTAGACCACAGGAGATGAAGCTGTAAAAGTGTTTATCAGATTTATTGTACTGATGAATGCTGGCCTGACACGGTTGTACTAAACGGAACCTGCCTCTTGGTTTGGTTTATTTTCTGTTGGTTTTGAGGCACTGACGTACTTTAAAATGCTCAAGTTTAGATCCAGCATTGAATTTTATGCACCGGTTCTACATCTTTGTATGTTCTCACCTGTGATTGGATATGATTTTTAAAAAATGTTTTTGTGAGTTCTACCTTGTGTTTGCCTATGTGTTACACTAAATTTAATATAAAGTCTAAAAGAAAGGCTTTATCCTTTTGTCTGCCATACCTATTTATGTTTGGGACAGGGAGCTCACTTGCTTCAGTTCTACACTGCGGGTTTCCCAGCAGCTAAGTAGCTCGAAGACAAAGGTAGATCTCTGTTAGAGTATCAGTTATAGATCTGACAGCAGGAATATGAAGTTAAACTGCATTAAATCATGTTTTTCCCATAGTGATCCCTCCGAGAGAGGGAAGGGTGAATTCTGAGAGTGCCTGTACTCACACTTTCTCTTGGTCTGTTATAAGCCTAAGTACTTTCTCAATATTTGACAAGAGACTCAGTGCGCTAGTGGTTGTCACGAGAAGGAAATGACTAGTAACAAAAGGACTTCTCTTAATTTAATCAATTCAGGCAGTGTTCAGAAGCAGCCTTGAAGGTGAATGTATCTCAGTGTGTTCTTAATAATAAACATACTATCATCTGCTCAATTTAAGTGAGCGTGAATGTCTCACTCATGAATTTTGACCAAGTAGCCCTCCCAGATTTATGTACCAGTAATGTATATGGACAAGAAGTAGGAAGATGGGAGCATCCACCTTCTCGTGAGCTACCACAGTTGGAATTTAGAGATGAAGATTGTAGCCGGTCGAGCTTCTGATTGAAATGGTCATGAATCTTGTTCTGCTCTATCTTGAACAGAGAGGACAGGGTGAAGTGACTTGTAATGGTGCTGAACTTCATTTCACTAACTTTTGAGTGTTTGAAACTGTAATGGGAAGTGATTACTTCTTGTGTGCAGAGCTGCAGCATTTGACTGGCGTTATGGGGTGCTCGAAGCAGCTGCTTCATGAAGTGGAAGGTGTCTCTGGCACCCATGGTGTGGTGGGGAGGTGCACCCAGCAGTCTGAGTTACTGTCTGAGTAACAGGGCCTGATGCCCACAGAACGAAATGATGGTTGCAGTTTCATCTGGGGCAATGAAAAAGATTATTCAGGTGTTCACGTGAAAGAGTGAACAGCACTCCTTCCTGTGTGAGTCCATTACTATTGAGAGTCTTCATTAAAATTGTCACATGGACATTTCTTCTTCCTCCCCAAGAGGAATATGTTATAGTGAACAGAATCATACAATCAATTGTCTAGGTTGGAAGGCACCTTTTGAGATGATCTAGTCCAACCATCAACCTAAGTCTGACAAAATGCAATGACCCATAACTAAACCATGTCTCTAAGCACCTGTCTTTTTGAATACCTCCAGGGATGGTGCCTCAACCGCTGCCCTGAGCAGCCCATTCCAAGCCTTAATAACTCTGTGTAAAAAGTTTTCCTGGTGTCTAATCTGAACCTCCTCTGGCTCAACTTGAAGCCATTTCCTCTTGTCCTATCACTTGTCACTTGAGAGAAGAGACCGACCACCTTGGCTACAGGACAACTCCTTTCAGGGAGTTGTAGAGAGCGAGGTCTCCCCTCAGCCTCCTCTTCTCCAGGCTGAACACCCCCAGCTCCCTCAGCCTCTCCTCAGAAGACTTATTCTGCAGACCCCTCACCAGCTCTGTTGCCCTTCTCTGCACCCTCTCCAGCACCTCAATGTCTTTTTTTTGTAGTAAGGGACCCAAAACTGGACGCAGTACCGGTTAGTTTTACTTTTTTTTTTTAAATTTTAAATAAACCAGATAGTAGCCTGTCAAAGGATGGAAAGGAATGTATCCTCCCCTTAGAACCTAGGGGAACAAATGCAATCCACTTCAATTTCCAAGACCTGTGAAGTTTTGTTGGAAGAATAACTGGGATTAATGGGTAGGGTTTTGTCACTGATTAACCCCGTACCATATTGTTAAGGTGGGTATCGATGTGGGCTCTGCTCCGCCGTGCGCTGCCAAAATGTGACTGAACTGGGTCAGAATGTAAATATTAAAGAATTGAGATTGTGCTGTACTTTCTGTGATAGCACCTGGGTGTTCCAGCTTATTCACACAAAGCCAGCATGCCCTGATAGCGCTCCCCTGGGTGTCAGAGCAGTGGAATAAAACCTTTTTGGGTCATGGTGTCAATTAAATTATTCAGGTAAAGCCCAGAACAGCTACCTTTCGCTGGGAAAGCCTGCTCCTGTGCTAATGCTGTTGGCAGAGCTCTGTGGACTAACTCCTGGGTTTGCTGGTGTTCTGGAATTTCTGCTTCCAATTGCAAAAATATGATGCTGCCAACCCCCTGATTTAATTTTTAGATTTGCTTTATATATATTTATATATATACATATTTCTTTATACATATATATATATATGTATGTATGTATGTAAAAATACTCCATTTCTATATTTGAAGTGGACTTCCTTCTGAAAGGACATAAATGTAGTGGAACATTCTTTGCTCCATCAGGATTCAAATGAATTTCTCTTGCAATAGTCAAAGTGAGGTGCACGTTCAGGATAAGCTGAATGCTGAGGACAGCCCAGGGGATGAGGTGTTAGAAAGCAGCCCTGAAGAAAGGGATTTGGGGGTGCTGATGGATGAGCAGCTGGCCATGAGCAGGTAATGTGTGCACTTGCAGCCCAGAAGGCCAATCCCAACCTGGGGTCCATCAAAAGATGCCTTGCTAGCAGATCTAGAGAAGGGGATTCTGCCACTTTGCTCTGCTCTGGTGAGACCTCACCTGGAGTACTGGGTGCACGTCTGGAGCCCTCAAGACAGGAAGGACATGGACCTGAGGGAGCGGGTCCGGAGGAGGGCCACCAAAATGATCAGGGGGTTGGAGCACCTTTGCTACGAGGACAGGCTGAGGGAGCTGGGGTTGTTCAGCCTGGAGAAGAGGAGGCTCCAGGGAGACCTCAGAACAGCCTTCTGGTACTTGAAGGGGCCTCCAGGAAGGCTGGGCAGGGTCTGTTTACAAAAGTCTGCAGTGACAGGATGAGGGGCAATGTCTTCAAGCTGGAGAAGAGCAGATTTAGATTGTGTATTAGGAATAGGCTCTTTACCATGGAGGTGCTGGACCACTGGGACAGGTTGCCCAGGGAGGTGGTTGAGGCCCCTTCCCTCGAGTTATTCAAGGTCTCACAGAGCAGAAATAAAATTGCATTTGTCTTGAGTCAGGAACTGTTTTTTTTTTCCTCTCCATCAACCCCACTGATGCTCAGTAGGACCAACCTCCTCACAGCTCACCTCTATGGAGTACACCACCTCTTCTGTGGTTTTCTTCCATGCATTTGAATATTGACCATTGCACCTGCAGACAGCTAGGGAAATGAACGTCTCCAAGTGTAACAAAGGAGAACGAAGCTGCAGTTACATGTGGAATGAAGCTCGAAACTTGGTTTGCTTTCTGCTGCTTGTCCCTTCAGGTTTTTTGCTTGACTAGAGTTGTGTCATTTAGAGGATGTGGAAAGCTAACTTCAGTTGCAAGGATTTAATTGAATTCTTTGGGGCTGTGTGTGGTTGTATCAATAGGGAAACACAGTGAAGCATGACTGTTTCATTTTTGATTAAATAATAAGTTAGCATTAAAAATTATTTCATTATTTTGTAGTTTGACTGCAGAGAAATTGGAAGTGTGGAACCTTCCTTTCCATAGCTCAACTTCTGGTTCTTACTTCTGTCTTGTATATGTGCCTGTTGACTCCCCCCCTTCTCCGAGGCCCCTGAATTACTCCTTATCCTTAAAACTTTCTTCAGAGTTGTGTGAGCTTCCTAGTGCATGATGCCTCCAGCCCCGCGTGGTGTTGCCCCCATGGGTGTCCGGCTGTGTCTCATCAAGCCCCTGAGCTGCCTTCCCTTGAGGTCCATTTTTAACAGGAGCTTGGAGGTTAATGCAAACTGGTTTATCCCAAATGGAGTCCCAAGTGTTGGCTTGGGTGGTCACAGCTATGTCCTCCCAGTTTTTAGGCAACACAAAACCCTGGGTATCCATCTGTAGACCTAGTGTAAGAACACATGGTTTTCTTCCTTCATTTTCTTCTCTCTTTTTCCTCTATTTTCCAACTTTTCAGCCTAAGCTCACAGTAACACCAAGCTGCCGTAATGTTTTCTCGGATTTTGGAGCTAAAAGCGGTAGGGTCAGCTATTTTGGATGCTACCTTGTAATTAAAAACCCCAGGGAACCAGAAGTGATGGGTTACAGCTAGAGTCAGCCTTTTGGGGTTATTCCCACAGGGGCCCGATGAGCGATGTGCTGTGAACTGGAAGGAGCATGAGGCTTGTTTTGGGGTTTTTTTTAGGAGAATTCTCATCAATCTAATTATTTTTCACATGATGAGAAATTTCTGAAGTGTAAGGTGTGTTAAAAACCTCGCAGTTGCTGCTCTTACCTCTTTGTGTTCCGCCAGCGCTGAAAGCTGTGGTATCCAAGTCAATAGGTGAAATATTAGGAAATTATAATTAACAAAGAGTTAGGAGCTATTAATGAGTAACTGCTCTAACTGGGAGTCATAGGATTGGGGCTGTTGGCTTTTGGGCAGGCAGAGGAGAGCGTGTCTCCCTGGCCCTGTGCCACCTGGCTGCCTTTCAGCCAACCCAGCTGCTGGATTTGCTGTCTTTATTTTTTATTTTTTATTTTTTTTAAATAACATCAATTTCCCCATTTCATAATGCAAGTTGTCTGGTACTTCACTGTGTTGCTTACTGTCAAAGAACAATGCCAATTCATTTTTGTCGAGAGCAATCTTTTAGCCTTCCATCGCCTGAATGAATTTGCAGAGGGGGAGAATTAACTTAGAAGAGTGAGGATTTGGGATTAAACTGGATAAAGACAAGCTGGGTGCTGGGAACCCCACTGGACTGTCTCCTGCTGAATCAACAGAACTTAATTTCTCCCCCAGTCTCAGTTACAAACTGCATCCCATTTTGGGTGGGTAACAAACCCCAAAGGTTTTCCCTTTTAAAGCATTTCATAGATAACCTTGAGCTTTACAGCTGCATCGTTGGCATATTGGGCATGATGGGGATCCAGCATTTTCTGTCTCGATAAATAGAGACCCTGTGTCTTCCTTAAAGACAACAAAATCCCCTGGTGCTCTGTTGCTTTTAAAGATTCAGTGGGTTTAGTTCCTTGATGCTTTGTTATCAACAGAGCTAAAAATCAGATACCTGGAGTAAGAGAGGCTCCTTTCCTGTAAGGTGCTGGTTACCAAAATCACTCCTCTGAGAACTGCACAATGATTTGACGATTTTGTATGTGTGTGTGTGTGGTTTCCTTTTACTTTGTGGGTTTGGGTTGGTGGTATTTTACTTTTATGTTCTGTGAAAGTGAGGGATGATGAAACACGACTTGATTGTCTTTTTCTCCTGGTGCTGAGAAGTTCTAGAGTGATGGGGTTTGGGTTGGCATTTGTTGGTTTGGGGCTTTTTTTTTCCTTTGTTAATCGTGTACTGAAGTCGCTTAGATCCTGTGAGCACGACGATAATAACGGGTTCGGCTTCCCCTTTACATGAGAAACTTCTCCAGAGGTGCTCCCTTGCGGCGGCGGCTCCGTGTGAATGGCCTGTTCTCGAATCCCGGGGCTGAATGGGAGATCGCTCCCGAGCCCTTTCCCACAATCGCACAATGAGCCACTTTGTCAGCCCCGGAGTCAGGTTTAGCGGCCAACGGCGACAACAACAGAGCTTGCCTTGCACGAAGGTGTGCTGAGACCTGGTGGTGAACGGACTTTGGTATGTGTGCTTTTCAAGTGCTGCAGATTGATATGATAGATAGACGCCTTTTTTGTTTCTTTTTTTGTAGTTTAATTAGCACTAAGAAAGAAAAAAAAAAAAACCCAACCCACAAAACTACCCCACCCCATTGATTACGGTGGATTCTTCCCCGCACAGGAACTCTGGAAGAGATAACCGAGGTCTTTGTGATATCATTGGGGAGAGATGATTATTTGAGGGAGCCGAGTCGAAGGGGAGGGTATTTATGGCCAAACGCTGCGCTTATCAGCCTCGAAGAGTGATTAATACTTGGGCTGTTAAAGGGCGGAAGAAAGCAAACGGATGAAGTGCACGCGTTATCTGGCACCTTTGTGCAAGAACCTCTCTTGATGTAGAGGTTTCTCCTGTGTCCCTGGGCATAGGATTGTCTAAGTTGGAAGGGAACTTTCAGATCATCAAGACCAACTGTCAAACCAATCACCGAGACCCTGCCCTCCCCCATATGGAGGGGGTCCCACCGCTGGTCCAGGGGGGGCTCAGTACTTACTTGAATACACTGCCAAAAAAAACCCCAACCCCAAAACAAAATAAAAAAAGCTCTCTTGCAAATTTTACTTTATCTTCTGTGAAAGTGAGGGATGATAAAACACAGTACAGGGTAGGGTTAGGCTGGACATTAGGAATTCTTCCCAGAAAGAGTGGTCAGAGACTGGAACGGGATGCCCAGGGAGATGGTGGAGGCACCATCCTTGAATGTGTTTCAGAGTCAATTAGATGTGGTGTTGAGGAATCTGGTGTAGGGGAGAACTTGTAGAGTGAGGCTGATGGTTGGACTCGATGATCCCAAGGGTCTCTTCCAACCTGAATGATTCTGTGATTCTATGAAAAGCCAAATAAAACTACTAAGAGCGCGTGAAGACATACCCTACTGCACGTGTGTGCAGGACTGGGGCCCCAGCTGAAGACTGCTGTAGATCTGCTTTGAAAAGGTTTGTTCCTCCTCCAGCAAATACTTGGAATAACGTGGTATTTGCTTGAAACGTTGTTGATGCTTACTGAAAAATCTTCCCTGATGTTGTCAAGTTAATTTACAAATCACTTTTGTCAGAGGCAACAGAGTGCAGGGAACCTGCAAAGTGTTATTGGCAGGTTGGGGTGAGGGGTGGAAGGTGGAGATTTTGGAATACAGTGGTTCAGATTTGCAAATTTCACGTATATTTTAATTAGGAAGTGTGCAATGTTGTCTCTGTTGCACAAAACATCTCTTTGCCGTTAGGGGGCTACTGTGTGCTATGGGGTGGAGAGCTTGTGGGTCACAGTCATCCTCTCCTCCTCACCCTGGCCCACAGAGGGACCTTCCACAGCTGGAAGAGCTGTGTCTTCTGCTGACCAGTGGAGGATGTCTCTGGAACAGAGAGGTCCTGCTTGATGGCGTTTGTGGCCTTCTAGGAAAGGACAGAGATGCTGAGGGCAGTTGGGGGTGTATTGTACAAAACCCTTCCTCAGATGTTAAAATTAAAAATTTAAAGACACAATTATGCATAAAAAAGTACAGAAAAAAGGTAATTGGCCACTGTTGCTCAAGAAGAGTTAACCTCAGGCTGTTGCTGCCTGGAAGAAGTGCTGTCAAATGCCAGGAGAACTTTCCTCTTTTTGCAGCTCTGTCCCTTGTGAGTCCTCTTCATCCCTTGTGATTTAATACGGAGGAAGGCGAGGAAAGAAAGGTGTGAAGCCTTGGAAGAAGGAAAGGGAATATAAATAGCCCAAATGATTAATTTTTAGAAGAGGCAAAAGCAGGGAAGAACCCAAATGGTGAGTCGTGTACAGGTTTTCCTCTCTGTAGCTGCCTCTTCAGTCCATGGTGTGAGCTCTGGTGCTGGGGTCTTGGCTGCTTTTTACAATTTATTTTGGAGCAGCCCATGAATTCCCTGCCGTAACGCTGATGGGAAGTCGTCAGACGAGCTCGTCTGCTTGTGGCTTTCTGCTCAGCTAATATAGACCTAATAACATTATTTTATGTGTATATATATGTATTTATTTATTTATTTTGGAGATCTCTTTCGCTTCTGGTGTATTTATTCCCTCCAATGTATCACCGTGACTGTGACTGCCTTTGGGGCACGTGTGCGGCGGCGCTGGGGAGGAGGCTGAGCTGGCTTTTCCTACATGTTTTCACAAGATTCCCCTCCGGAAAACCAGGGCGGGGGGTGGGGGTGGGGAACTAAAAAACCACCCAAACCCCAAAACCAAATTAGTGGTGTGCAGTTTTCTTTTGGAAAAAAGACTCCTTTGTGCATCAGCTTGTTTTATTCTGGTCTTTCATCAGAGCTATTAGATGCTGATGAGTTGTATTTGCCTTGTGAAAGGAGACATGCAGGATGCTGTTCGACCTGATCTCCCCATTCCCCGTGCTTGCTTTTTTGGGGTGCATTTGAAGTTCTTTGGATATTCCATTTCATCCCAAGGTTGAGCTAGGGCCTTTTTATTTTTTTTAATTAACTTTTTAAATTGTATTTTATATAGTTTGCTGTTCCAAAATTCTAAATACTTCCTAGGAGGGGTATCCAGCTGGTTGTGTTGTGAAATTGCTCTTGAAAATAATGGATTTTGAAGTGCTGAAAACTGCAGGTCTGAATAAATGCAAAGTACTGAAAATCGTCGTGTCATGTAACCCTTTGCAGCCCTGCTTTAATAATCTCGCCCCAGTGTGGGGAAAACCACCAGTATCTTCCCTGGATCCCCTGTAGAGTCGAGCACTGCTGATCTGTTCCATCTTTAGAGGGGGAGCAGACCAAGGGTGTTGAAATATGCTGTTATACAAACCAAAACCAAACTCGTGGGGAATAAACCCACTGAATAATTAGGGGGGTTAAGCTTTTTTGAGAGGATGTTTACGCTTTCCAGCTTTTGCTGGAGACAGGATCCAGCTACTGGTGGCCTTGTTGCCTGTGCGATGGCCCAGAGAGCAGGCAGCAGGCACTTTACTCCCTCTTCATAAACCGCCAGGGAGTTTTCTAGGTATGCATTCCCTCTCATCTCCTTGCTTTGTCATGACAGATTGTTAAAATTTGCCTGTATTTCGCCCAGATTGTTCTGGAGTTGGGGGGGGGGAGAGCCTGTCTGTTTGGACTCTTTTGAATTAATCCACCGTGTTTGCAGTTAAACAGAGCAGGAATGCTTTCAGGTCCCGGTCGCTCTTCAGACGGATGTGATTTAACTAAACTAATGAACGCACATCAGACAAGACAAATTCCAGACTGTTTGTGCCTTGACCAACCATCTGTGCGCATACCTCCAGGTACTGCTCATGTCTCAAGAGGCTTTTCTACATGAACAATTATTACCACTCCTTTTTCTTTCTTTTTTTTTTTTTTTTTTTAACTTTTCCAATTCGAGTTGGCAAGCCATGGCAGGGAGTCTCTTGAGAGCAGCGAGATTTACCGTTCTGCTTCTCAGTCAAAATGTCCTTGCCTCCTGGATATTTTAATTAATCTCCAATTTCCACGTGTCCCACACAAAATACAATAGGAAAGCCTAAAAGGGCTGCCCTTAGGCGCTTTCATCTCTTGCGGGCAAACACCAGCATCTAAAAGAAGGTGCAGAAGAACCACTTCTCTAGTGCTCATGGATTCCTGTTCACAGCATTCATGTTCTAGTGGGTCGTGGATTTACATCCATAGTGTCTGAGGCTGTCTGCATACAAATGAGTGGATGAGGGTGTGTGTATACATATTCTCTTTATACATACATGTATTTTCCCTGGTTATTTTCCTCTGGTGGAAATCCACACATGCAGCTCTGTACATACATATGCTCTTTTCCCCTAGTTATTTTTCTCTCATGGATAAGCTTCAAAATATCTCTGGAAAAGGCTGCTGTTTCTTCAGCTGAATACTGGTCAGCTGCAACGTGATTTGACCTACCAGACTTTGATAGGATTCTTCATTTTAACTTGCAAACATCTAGAAAATAGCAAATGGTTCCAAGAATATTTTGGTTTATGGAATAATAATCTGTGCTGCAGGTAGTGGCTGCAGCAAACACAAAATAATTTCCTTATTCTTGTTGTCTTGTCTTTCCTTAAGTGAGATTTCTTCTAGAAATATTTGAGTCTTCCCTATTTTGGGGGCCTGTGTTTCTAAAGTTTGACTTCTCGGTGCTAAGTGGGACTCGCTGACATGAGCCTGTGATTCCATATGTACTTTTGAACCACGACAAAACCATTTAAAGTGACTCCTACTTCCTCTTGTCCCTGTTAAACCAGCACAAGTATTTGAGGGTCAATACAGTGCGGTGGATGGGGAGACCAGACTTACTGTGCAGAGGTGGAGGGCTTGGGCTGGGTGTGCTTTTAGCATGTGGTTTGGAAGATGCAGATGAGATATCACAAATACTTCCATTCTGTGGCCAGAGAATGGCCAATTTCTGACGGTCCCCATTGCAGAACCTGGTTTGCCCCAGGTCAGATGTCTGGTAGAAGGGGAGAAATAGTCACCTTTTAAGTGACTGCTGGCCATTAGATCAGTTACGTCATCCAAAAACTTGAATTTTGACATCGTGCCTATACTAGCTTCTCTCGTCTCAGTAAGCTAGGAAGGAATTTCCTGAAAGGTTGCATCTACTTCTCTGATCAAGAGACAGAATCCAACATCAACCACTGTGCAAGAGCAGATCGCATGTTACGTGCAGAATGGTAGAAGAAGCGAGTCTTGTGTAGTATGTGTGTATACATATCTGTAAAAACAATGGGAGAAAGGACTGTTAGTCTAAATATTAGACTATATGACCTGATATTAAAAGAGAAAATTAAAATGCATGCCTCTAACATAAGCTTCTCCTTCTCTCCCCAGCCTCAATGGGGTGTCTTCTACAATTCTGAAGAATTAGTGGAGAAAATGTCTACTTCAAGAAAACTATTTGTTTTCTGACAGATTCTGTCACCTTTGAAGCCACTCTCTGTCTCGGAGTTGCCTTCACAAGGAATGCTTTGGGGTAACTTCCTTTGGTGGGGACTGGGCGTGGGTACCACGTATGCAAATAAGATGTAATTTCTGGGGTTTGTTATAAAGGCAGGATAGTCTCTGGTTACTGATGAGGACAATTGGACAATTCATCCTCAACTGAGGAAGGGGAGGTGGAGCACTGGTGTGCCACTGGCTTTTTCGGGTGGCTTTCATTGCTGAGGAGCCTGCTTGGAGTTTAATCTGGTGGAAAGCAGTTGGAGAAATGGATGGTCTTGTCTTGTTCAGCGGTGTGGCCGGTGGCCAGGAGGGGCTGTGGTCACGGCTGGGCCATGGACATATCGCTCGTTGTGCCTGAGGGCAAATCTGGTGGAAAATCCAAGGAGTTTGTTTGCTCCTTTATTAATTGCTGCACGGACTGTTTGGGCCTCTGGCTGTGTGTGTGCATGCACCGTCTGCCTATGAACCTCGTCGTGTTGAAACTGTAAGGGTTTGGGGTTTTTTATTCTATTTTTTTTTTAGGCTGGAAAGAGAGAATTCTGCCTTTGAAAGTCTTGTAGCCCGTGTGTTTCAAATCTTTTCTGCAGTTACACTAGGATTGGCGGTGGGGTACCTCCTTGCTCTTCAGGTTCTTTTCTCATCAGACAGAAGACCCCAAAGTGAGCACTGCGTGAGTCCAAATGAGGGTTCAGTGCTGGATTTCTGTTGTATATTAAATAAACATTTTTAATATACGCAAATATATAAACCATAAACTTAAAAATGTAGTATACATAAATATATAGACCGATATAAAGGGTATGTGGCTGTGCTAGGTATTCAGAAAGCTGTCTGTCATCATCGTTGTAGTGCAACTTGTGTAATTCCAGATAACTGATAAAAGGACAGAACGCTTTGTACCGGGGTGTATAATGGGCTGCAGCGGGGAAATAAAAACTGTGTGGTCACAGGAGCTGAATAGTCAGATCCCTATTGCTTTTGCCAGGTTCTCTGAATTTCTCTGCCGCAGCTGGAAGAGGTTCTTCGGCTTCGTAAAAGACAAAAGGTGGAAAAAAAAAACCAACCCAACAAATCACAAAGAAAAATGTTCTTGGCTCGTAGGCCCATTTGTAGGATGGGTAAAACTTTCTAGGAAAAATAGGACTGGAGTATCTTGATGTGGTTGACGCCCCTTGTGGAATTTCAGGAGAATTCTGACGTAACCTGAGGGGTCACTTTAATTCTCCATACATGGACATTGGTTTTGAGATGGTTACACTTTGTTCTTCTGTGTGTTTTAGTTTTCTCTCTGGTGCCATGTGCAACTAATTTATGTATTACTAATTCACATATTGAATTAATTAAAGGAAACGGGGTCATCTCGGTGATCAGCAGAAGGCTGCGGTACCGTATTGAAAAAGCGGGTTTGTAGCAGGAACTTGAAAACATCCAAAGGTTTGGAAGTTTGGTTTGGGGAGAAGAGACATCAGGCTGGGGTGGTTGTTTCTTCTTCCGTGCTCTACAGCAAGATGGGAAGCTGTAATTTCCCATATTCCTGGAGGAGATGCAGCCTCTCGTTCCATGCTGGCGTTGCTGTGGGTCCCTCCCAGCCAAACCTAGGGAATGTAGACACACAGGAAATAAATAAATATATAAAATTTAAATATAGTCAGCTTTCTAGACAAAACCCCAAATTTGAGTTAGTACCTGAAAAAAAACCAAAAAAGCTGCGGGTTAGTATTTGGCAGTCCATAGTTTAGCTAAGGAAGAGTTCTCATATCCTGAAATGTGACCTGGCTCTTTCAGCCCTTGTCTGGGGTTCTCTTCCCATCGATGTTCCTGAATTTACAGGGAAAAGGAAGTGTTCAGACCTCACCTCCTTTGTTTTCATCAGGTATGCTTGGGTGAGCAGCCCTAGGTAGAGGTAGGGGGAGCACTGAGTTTCAGGAGGAGTGTGAATGCACAGAGAATAAATCTCTTCAAAGTAGGATGGATGAGCAAATAAGCTAAAAAAGCGCGTGGAGCCCATTTCCAAAGGCTTTTGGCTTTGGTGGGGATCCTGCCAGTCTTGTGGTTGATGTTTTAACCCCCATCTCATCCAACTGTGCATGGAGTACCTCTTTGTGAGATGCTGCTAAAACCACAATGCCTGTGGCCAGCTGTGCTTTGTAGCCCGTCCACCTCTGGCGGGGTCATACCAGAGCTGACAAATAAAGGAAGCCCTTTTTGTGTCTATTTCTTTTATATTTTTTTTCCCCTCCTTTAAAGCGAGGCAAGTGTAGACATGGCTGTAGTGACAAACCATTAATAAACCAAAAGGAATGCAGCTGTAAGACTTTAAATAATGACATGTAGCAAATAAATTTCAACATATTGGTGGTTGTGCCTGGAATGGAAATATTATTAGGAAAATATGTAGCTTCGAGCTACAGTCTGGCTTTTTTTCCTTAAGAAAATAGCATCGGCGTGACGCTGAAACTCCATTGAAGAGCTTTCAGATTCAGACTAGATGAACTTGTCATCTATTTGGGGGAGAGGGGTATTGTTTTACATCGGTTTAAATAGTTCCAGCGAACATGGCACTCTTTTAAAAATAATCTTATTTCTATACTGATTGTATCTGTATGCTCACACAAACTGTAGAAGTAACTCCATGTGTAACCAACGTAGTTTGAGGTACAACTGGCCATTGACTAAACGAGTCTGTTTCCATGGAGAGCTGTGAACTGTGATGTTCTCTCTGGTGTTTGGTATTAGGCTTTTTCAGTTCTTTCCATTTAAGAAATGGTTAAAGTCACACATTCTCTTCTTCCTCATAACTTTAAACAAAGAAAACCCTAAAAAACCAAATCACGCTACCCTACTTCTTCCCCTCCACCCCCAAAACCCAACACCTGTGAATATTGGTTGTGGACTTGGATCTCAAAATGAACACCTGAGACTGTGAACTCATGAGAAGCAAAAGGTTTAGGAAGAAGCTCCAAATATTGCAAAGCTCCAGGGGGAGAATGCATTGAGCAAAGCTTCTGGTCTGTCAGACAGGTTTCTGCAGCCCATGTAACGGTTGGGTCAGAGCTTTGAATGACCAAGCTAGGGAGACTTTAGTCATGGATGGACCTGTACTGGATTGGAGACCTTGGTCCTGTGGGCCAGGAGTGTTTGTCAAGTGTCCTTACCCCTTATTCCATGGGTGTATGTCCTGCATGGACAGGTTGTTCAGGGTGAAGGAGACACTAGGACTAAATCACTGCCAGGATCTGGGACAAAGTAGTTGATGCCACCAGGAGATGGGACATGAACCCTGACTGTGGATGTACCAACCTCTTGCCTAACGCGTCTCAAGCTTTCTAGCAACTTCTGTCCTGTGATTCTCAAATGAAAGGTGGGATTTTGTTTAAAGGTAGATTAAAATAGAATGCCTCTGTTTTTATCTCAGTGAAGCGGTGATTAGAAGAGGGGTGTTTTCACGCCGATAAGAACATCGGAAAGAGCTGTGAGAGTCGTGCTAAACTTAGTACCCAGTTAAATTAAAACGTTGGTCACGAGATGTATGGCCAGAGGTAACAGGGCTAAGTTTGCACGTCTTCTGAAAAACAAACTCACTTTTAGTCTTCTGGTACTACTTAGATGTGAAGAGGGGCCTGTGTGATAAGAATTAAAAGGATTGTGAGGCTTTAAAAGCCATCCCTTTTAAATGGCACAAGTGGGTCCTCTTCAGGAGCTGGAGTACCGGGTCCTGGTCAGGCAGATGTTTTTGATCATCAAGTCACTCTGCAGGTGATGGGATTGCAGTGAGCTCTGGAAGGCTGGAAGAGGTTGATGAGAATGGAGTGTTTTTTTAACTAAACTAAAGGGAAAAAAAAACCCCAAACCCTAAATGTGAAGCCTTGCAGCACCTGGGGGCAGAGCAGGTATGGGGGTCTTAGGTTTGCAGCATCCATGGGACTACATGCTCCAGCCCTAGTGGCATTGGCCCAGCCCTTTGTCCCCTCTAGGGCAGTCAAATTAAATTATGGCTCTCTAATCAAGTCCTCCACTTAAATACTAGAATCCACCATGCTTTGCCTCGGGAGCAGGGATTTCCCCATTGCTCTGTGCCAAAAATCCCTCTCTTTCTGCTCTGATGGTCTTTTGCCAGCTGAATATCTGGCTGTTACCAGCCACCTAAGCTACAGCATATTTGGTTTCCTAACTTGAATTTCTTATATATATATATATATGAAATTATTTGGGGGTGGGCTTTTTGGTTCTCTGGCATGAGAGGGACCAAGGAGGCTGCTGGACCCGTAAGGTTGCTTTGCTTAGGAGTTCTTGTGAAGATGTGAACTGGTCTGCCGTCTTATTTGCTAAAGAACTGGATTTTTGCCCCATAAAACAGTATGATGGTCCCCTTAATGATGAATTAAGACTTGTTTTTACCAAGCAATCTCCTGGTGGTTTTAGTGCTTGCTTATGTATCCCATCAATTAGCTGTGAAAGGGGGAGGCTGTGACCAAAGTGATGTGTGGTTCTTCACAAATCCTTAAGTGAGATCATCTTTTGTTGTCCTCTGCAGCGGTGCAAGGTGTTCAGAGCGTGGGGATGTGCAGTTCTTCCTGCTCCAGCAGAAAACTTTCTCCTTTAGATCATGACTATGTGAATATTGGGTGCCTGCCTCTTGTGTTACAGGTGGCAGTTGGCACCGTTGGTGGGGGCCTAGAAAATAAGGGTGTTTGGCTTTTGAACTGGTGGTATCGAGAGAAAGTGACGTGATGCATTACCCACATGGATGATGTAGTTCCAAGAGCCGTGGTAGCGAGCAGGATGGGGAATTTTAGGAATTCTAGGAGCAAATCTAACTTGAAGGATCACCAAACTCATCTCTTTCAGGTGCTCAATGAGAGCTGGGGGTTGTAATCCTGGGAAAGAGCAGAAATAATCTGGCCAGTTGGTTTTGGGAAGTCTTACATGGAAACGTGACTTTCCATGCTCTTGATCTAACAACTGAAACCTCCGTTGGGTGCATCAAGTTCCCATCCTTAATACCAAAATCCACACGGATGCTGGTGACCTTCTAAAACTACAAATGGACTTTCCAGGGTCTTTTAACTGGTGCTTCTCCTTGCAGGAAACCCGTTGAGGAAAATTCTCCATGAATGTACGTCACAATGATGATGACCGACCAAATTCCGCTGGAGCTGCCGCCGTTGCTGAACGGGGAGGTAGCCATGATGCCTCACATCGTGAATGGCGACGGATCACAGCAGGTCAGTGAGCTTAGCAGAAAGTGCCTGGCTTAAAGGATTTCTGGGCTACCATGGGATTTTGAAGGTGGGGAAGATGGTTTTTGGCAGCGTTAGGGAGGGCAGAGTAGTTCCTGGAAGGCTTGAAATCTGCCCTTAGGCTGAGAAGATGTTAAAAGCCATGTTTTAAGCATCCTGTTAAATTCAGTTTGATCGTTTGCATGTGTGTCCATTGAAGTTAAAATATCAGGGTTTGAAACAATGACTGTAAAGGCTACATATTTGAGGGTTTATCAGAAAGTTGGCCTCATGATTTCCTTGTACTAGCTGTTTGTCCAGACATCTTGCTAGTATGTGTGATGAGATTTTTTTAAGAACTTCAACCAAAACTGCTGAGATTGCAAAAAGGAGGAGGGGGAAGGAAATGAAGGGCTGAAGAGTCCTGGGGTACCTGCTCTTTTCTGGTGACATGAGTGTACTGATCCCTGCAGTCCCTGGGTGTTACCCTGTGCTTCGTTATAAACTATAGAGGAGCAGAAGTGCATTTTGAGTGGGCTTTTGAAGGAAGGCGAGTTCATCATTGCTTTCATATCTTTTCTGGGAGTTACTCTCTAATAAGCTCGATCAGAAGTAGGTAGAAGGATTCCAGGTCAGCAGTGATGCCTTCACGTCAAGATACAGCCTGGAGGTTCAAGCTGGTAGTTGGTAGATTCCCAAACCTGTCATCTTGGGTCAATGTTTCTCTTTGGAGAACATCTACCGGGGTGATTTTTCTGTGTTACTCAATTTAGTTCCCTCCTGACTTGAGACAGCCCTGCAAAGTATTTTAACCAAGGTAGAAATAAGCTGTCCCTCATGAATCAATGTAAGATGTCATTCTGTTACTTCTCATTCCCTTGATCATTTGTTCCTCCCTCCAAGCTGTGTTTTGAGCTATAGCAACCTTGAGAGGAAGAATAATTTCCGCTTTTCTTGTAAGCTTCTTATTCTGCCTGCTTATCTGGCTTCTCGGCACAATGTGGATTTTCAGTGCTGTGGTTATTATTTCATTTTAAAAGCCATTTCTCCACAGTGTGCTTTGACTTGAAAAATTATAAAAGAAAGCTTTTAATGGCTCTATAGTCAAGTCCAATATTAATATGCTTAAGTGAAGGAACTGATTGATATTGGATAGGATAATTGTTCTTTAAATATGCCTTTTCCTCCTTGCTGGAAACCCTTTATCAGGTGAGACTATTTAGTGAGTCTTTCTGTATTACAGAAAGAATAAACGAAGTCTTCTGAGCCCTCCTTTGAGGTGGGGCTCGAAGTCCCATCTTTGAGTTTCCCCATCAGTGATGGTTCAGCAGCCTTGCTTGGCAGATGCCTCCGTTGCCTTTAAGCCTGCTTCTCGTCTGATGTTTTGGAGTGAAAAGAAATGCTGATGTGCTGGAAGTGCATTACTTGTTGCTTTTGCTGTGTTATGTGACTACAACTCAGCACTAGGGTCCTGGCCCAGGTTTCTTTTCAGCATAGATGTTTGTTGGATGATGCTTGTAGACCTCATTGCCTTATCTCTTTAAGTACCTGTAGCTGGAATGCCAGCTTTCTGGGAGATATTTTGGCCTCTAATCTGCATGTGCCCTTTATCATTTTCATCCTTTTCCTGAAGCTTTACTCGATGTCTTCACTTCTTAAAAGTACAGTTCTAATGCCTTTAGACTTGATTCACCTAAGAATGACTTCCTTAATAAAGGTGCTTCGTGTTACTTGCTAAGTAGGTGCTGGTTTTATAAGGACATGTGATTTTTCCAGGGTGTAATTACAGTCTGTATTAGAAGTTGGCAGTAAGAAAGCATCACAGCTCAGGCATGTGGAGACTTCCAGACTGCAGATCCGGCCCTGGTGCTTTGGAGCTTCTGATGAGATGCCCTGGGGGCACTTTGTGTTGCTCACCCTTATGTGAAACCTCAGCCGGTGGCAGAGCTGTGCTCTGAGATGTAGCTGGGAAGAGCTTCATCGGAAAAGGTCTTTCTCAAAAGACTGGTTCTTTCATGTGTAGAAAGGAGCGGAGTGGAGCTGGTGAAACACCTTTGCTTCTGGCAGGGGGCAGCTGGAGAGCATGCAGGAGGCAATTCTGTCTGTAAACAGCCCCGTATTGTCAGGCAATTACACAGGAACATTGAATTGTCTTATCTTCCTGGGGCTAAGTGCTGCAGAGCTCTACAGGGCAGAGCTAGGAATGTCTCTGCTGGTTTGACAGTAATTCCTTTTCTCTAAACTACCCAAAATGGCATTTCTAGCACTGCCTTTTTCTTTTTTCTTTTTCTTTTTTTTTTTTGGTAAAGTTTCCCACACTTAATTTCCACTACTGCTGACTGTACTTAATGCTTTCATGCCCCTTCCAGAGCTGCTGCTTACTCTGTTTCTGCTTCTAATCCACTTGTAGCTCCCGTGGGGATTCAGGGAGTGATAATTAACCTTTTGGTCCAAGAATTTCAGTGCTTTCCTGTAGGAGCTCCCACAGCAAGCTCTAAAAAGCTTGGAGTATGAAGCGGAGGGGCAGCTCGCTGTGCCACAGCGTGTTTCTACAGAACGATGGGCAATTTGGATTCGGGAAGTTTTCTTTTGGGGTGGTTTGTTTGCTGCACCTGCAATGGTGTAGCAAGTTTTCTCCTGCCCTTTGTAAAGCTGTGTTTACTGAACCCTGTTTTTTTCACTGTTTGGCTGGAGCCCAGGCACTGTAGGGTAGCACTGTGTCTGCTTGCCCTTCTCTTTTCGGGTCACACTCTTTGAATAAGGGGGATGAGAGTGCATCTTAACAAGGAACAAGGTTTGGTACCTTCCTGTAGCACAATAAATCTGTGCACCTTCAAAGAAAATGAAAGTCTTCAGCTGGCAGAGGTTCGTACTGCACCTGAAGAGCAGCTGAGCTGAGGGAGTGCACTTGGTGCTAAAATATAGTTCTGCATGCTTTCTGGATTATTTTATTGGGTTTTTTTAATAATATACGTACTTAGAAATGTCCTTTCAGGGGAGAGGGAGGGGATACTTGCACAGAGAACCATTCAGGTTGGAAGACACACTTAGGATCATCGAGTCCAACCATCAGCCCCACTCTACAAAGTTCTCCCCTACACCATGTCCCCCAACACCACATCTAATTGACTCCAAAACACAGTCAGGGATGGTGACTCCACCACCTCCCCGGGCAGCTCATTCCAGGGTCTGACCACTCTTTCTGGGAAAAACAGCATTAGGAAATTTAACCTGAGCCCCCCAGCTGTATGAAGCCTGGTGTATCTAAACAGGGAAGGGAAAATTCACCACATCAGAAAACGCCTACAGAAGGGTGTCAATGCACCAAAGCAAGTGGCTGTTTGACCTTAGCCAGGAAAAGGTGCTCATAAAGTGGATGTATTTGAAAGTGAGCATTGGATTGTATTGCATCACGTGGGTGCAGGTGAACATCTTCCTCCTCCAGATGCCTCTGTGGTCATGGGTGACCTGTGGCAAAGCAGTTAGGGGGTGACCAGTGACAGGACAAGAGGAAATGGCCACAAACTTAAACGTTGAAACTTGAAGCTCTATCTAAACATGAGGAGGAACTTTGAGGGTGGCAGAGCCCTGGAAAAGGCTGCCCAAAGGGATGGTGGAGGCTCCATCTCTGGAGACATTCAAAACCCACCTGGACACATTCCTGTGCAACCTGCTCTGGGTGGACCTGCTTTGTCAGGGTGGTTGGACTAGATGATCTCCAGAGGTTCCTTCCAACCCTGTATCATTCTGTGCTTCTCTGACAACCTGTTTTGAACGTGAATTTTCTTACTGTTTAAAAAGCACTTTTGTTGGTAAACCAGTACCACGTGAAATGGATAATGGCATGTGCCCTTGGTCCTCCTCAGGCAGCATTCCAAGACCGTCACCCACAATTTATATCATTTTATATTCCCAAACCTGAGCTTGAAGCCCGTGTCAGACTGTGGGCAGGTTCATTAGCCTCTTCCCCTGCTCCGAATAGACGCGAGAAGGGACAGGAGTGACGCTCATTTGGCTTGTCACGAAAAGTTAGTCAGGGCACAGCGCAGCTGCTGACAAATGGTGTGTGTGGTTCCAAATATTTATAGTAACTACGCAACTCAGTAACGTTAATCAGCCCCAACAAATGCAGTTGTTTGAATAAGACATCCTAACATTCTGAAATGCAAAAAAAAGAGTGCGTTGTGAAGATAGTGAGCTCTCCCTCAGGATGCAGCAGGTAAGGCTGGCCTTCAGCACAGGCTGGATGTAATTGTTAAACCATCCAAGTGGTTTTTAAGGGGAAAAGGGAAAAAAAAAACAACAAACCTTTGAGATGCGTGCTGCTGACACCCTACTCCCAGCTGTCACAGGCTCCAGCTCTTTGGATGTGAGGAGGCGGCTGGGGGACCAAAACTGGGTGGATTGTCCTGGGACAGCATCCTCGTGATGCTGCAGGGCAGTGACAGGGGGCTCAAAGGGACTTTTGAAACTATCTCCTGTCTTGCTGCTGTCTTAGAGACCTTCAAACTGGGGGTGATGAGTATTGGAAGATACACAGGACAATTAAAGATTGCCTGTGTTTGTTGTCTTTAAAAAAGACATTATCTTTAGACCTCTTTTTTTTTGTTTTTAATGGTTTTCTTCAATTTTTAATTAAAAGCTCCAGCAGCAAAGTGTTCTTGTGAAGATCCCTCCTGTATAAAGGAAGTAAGAAAAGCTGCTGCGGCCCCGGCTGCAGAATATGGTTTTGCAGTTTGGGGAGGACATGGGAAAAATAAATCTTTGAATTAGTATGACATACTTCGTGTGTATAAACACAGAAAGTGGCAGTTTGCCTTGGTATGATTTGTCCCAGGCAATTGGGACAAATCAGGGGCGTTGGCTGGAAAATGCCCAGTATCTAATTCTCCACGTGGGTTGGCTTCAGTGGCTTGACCTCAGCCCTGCAGCTCGTTAGTCGGTGCTCTGCAGTTGCAGGCTCTCAGGGTGGGGGTTATGTGTGGGGTGGGGTGAGTGCAGGGGGCTTTGGGTGCTGGGGTTGGGTTACAGGGGGCAAACCCCAGTAACTCCAGCTTTGAGAGGAAAGGCTGGGGCTGGGTTGCAGCCCATAGTGGGGCTGAGCCAAGGGTCTTGCCCCAGGAGCAGCCTGAGGGCTCGTCTTTGGTCTGAAGCCACCTCAGGTCCATGTGCTGACCATCCTCCCTTTGGTCCAGCCCTTGTTCTGGTGTTGACACCATCAGTCCCACGTCGGCAATTCCCGTTTGCTCTTGATATAACTGCCTTTCCCCAGCAACAGCCCAGAAGTGTTTTCTTCTGCTTCAAAGGTGGTCAGTTTGAGAATCAGTGTTGAAAAATGTCTTTTAAGATCTCAAGAACTTAATTTTTTCTACTTTTTTTTTTTTTCCTTTTAAGAGAGGGCTGGCGATGGGGGGATGACACCATGGAAGCCACTGCTCTTTGGGAAACAAATTTGTGGGTGGAACAATTTGTTTGTGTTAAAAACTTGTGTAATTAGGCAAAGATAAGACCAGGCTGGATGGGACTTTGAGCAACCTGGTCTGGTGGGAGGTGCCAAGGGGCTTGGTACTCGTTGATCTTTAAGATCCCTTGCAATTCTAAGCGTTTTCTGATTCTATGATAATGCTGCTTTACTTCAACCATCATAAGCAACTGCTGTTACTGGAGATATAACGTTCAGAAAGGGTTTTTAATGCGGAGACCCAAAGAATTCTTTTTGAAGCCCAATTGCAGGCATGCCAAAGTAGATGCTTGGGCTGGTGATGGACCTTCTGCATTGAGTCCTTGAAAAGGAATGGATAAATCACAACCTTCTGATAGCCCTGGGGTAGACCTGTGCCCCATGAATTAAGAGGAATACTTCTGTCACCATCAGTCTTTCATCTGCCATTAAACTCAACTCCTCTCTTCAGAGAAAAGATGGGAGTCCTTCATGTAGGAGCCATCAGATTAAGCAGGGTGTGTATTTGGAGGAAGTTCTACCAAAGGTGTGATGATGTGCTGTAGCATCTGGTTTACCTTAATCAAGCCTGTTAATAAATAACTGGCTTTAGAGCTGCTGGTTTGGATGTAGAATGCAAATGAGCTGATGAAATACCTCTAGGATTCTTTGCCTCTTTGTGCTCAGGTTTCTGGTTTGGTTTTTAAGCTCAATGACACCCCTTTGCTCTGCTCTGCTCTTCTTTTGACCCGGTGCCTGTATCCTGTTGTGGATAATCCGCGCCTATTCATAGCGAAAGAGCACTTAAGTACTGTCAGTTAAATGTCGATTGTTCAGAGATTAGGGATGGGATGGCTTTTGTGCCTCTTGTCTTTTCTGAACCATTTATTGTGCTCTCTCTGCTGGATCAGATCCATCCCGATCAGTGCTCCCCGAGAAATTATTGTTGCAGACAAAATAATGGCTTTCATATGGCATTTTTTTTTTTGATTTCCAGCTTGTGCTTTAAAAAATGTCGCTGGAATAATGGGTTTCTGTAGGATTACTGTAATTCAAAAGGTCATCTAGGCAATAATTATCTTATGCATTCAGCTTAAGGAATTCAGCAACACAACATTAATTCAAATTCTGTCTTTCCGTACTGAGTGATTAAACTCTGCACGCAGGTGTCCCGGAATATAAAGACTAGACCTAAATTTAGAGAGAGTTTTTCGCAAAAAGATAGAAATCTAAATTTTCAATTTATATCAAGGTCAACACGGATTTTGATTGAGCTTCTGAAAGTGCAAAGTTTAACAGAGTTAAAGTTTCATGGGCAGCAAGAGATGGGATAAATGATCACTAGCTCCCAGTGAAACTCACCATTAAAGAAATAAAATGAAATCATAAGTTTTAAACCCCTGTTTGTTAACCCCTGATAATGAATACAGGTGAGTAGAAGATACACTGAACTGGGATGTGTTGTGGTTCTTCCTGGTGTCTGTAGCATTCACGTCATTGGCGGAATGAGCAATGGGAGACTGGGGTGAAATTTGATTATGTAAAAAAAAATATGGATATTTGTTACTAAAGAAACAGGTTATTTCTAGTTCTGTGTGCAAGTATTGAACCCCATGTGTCTGTCGAGGTTGCTTACCTGAGACCTGTTATGTGGAGGACACATTACCTGTTGTTTTGAGGAACAAGTTTTTAAAAATTCAACGGGTCAACTTCCTTTATTCTACCAAAAAAAACTATTAAGAATTCTATTCCTGTGAGTCTGAAATCCCAGTCTGGCTGGGTGCTGCCTGCTGGAGTTCATGTGCTGTCTGCTCTCCTGTGCCAGTGGCCTAAAGGTTTCCTTTAACCCTTAGTTTTCAGCGTTTGGCCAAGTTAAACACATTGTCAAGAGTTTAGTGGTGGAACCCAAAGCCGTAAGTCTCACCTGCATGGAACAGAGTTGTTATTCCAGCTCTGAAAATGCCGATGTATAGGTAGGCTTTGCATCTCTACTGGCTCTTGGACCCTGCCCTGGTACCCAGAGATGTGGTTGGGGAGTGGTGTGGGTGGGGAATTTTTAATTTTAATTTTTAATTTTAATTTTTAAAGATAACTGTGAGACTAATATGTTTCTTCTTTTTTCCTTTGGGCAGGTCTTTTTGGTTCAAGTTAATCCAGGTGAAACCTTTACAATACGGGCTGAGGATGGAACCCTGCAGTGCATCCAAGGTAAGAGGATACAGGGATGTGCAGCTGGGCCTTTGCTCTCACGATGGAAACGTGTTCTTTCACCTCTGCCCAAACGTGATAGGCGGTTCTGGAAGCGCTTCAGAGTGAGAAGCTGCAGACGTGGCTGTTTGTCCGTGTTACAGGACTTTTGTATCTCAGAATGAGTCATGAATTTCTGGGAAGTCCAGGAGATTGTTCTCTCTGCTCAGTCATTTCTCAGCATTTCTTATTCTTGTGTATATGCAGATTTCCTTAGAATCAAGTAGTAAATACGAACGAGAGATCCCGAGTTAGACTCCAAACTAGGAACAAATTAAGTGGATATCAGTGGAAAAAATGATTTTGTTTTCATACTGGCCTCGGGAGGGATGGGAAAGGAGCAGAGAAGCAGAGACATTGTAGAGGGCCTGGAGAAGTCAGACTGGGTTTGAGCGGAGTTTTAACTTGGTTCTTTAGAAGCAGAGCTGGTTAATGGTGTGATAGTGAATAGAAGCAACCTTTTGATGGCTCTTTTGCCTCTCAGTAAAGTTGTGCAAACCTGAGAAATAATGCTTGTGTTCTTTGTGAGAGACAGCCCGCACAAAACCTTGTAACGAGTCTGAGGGGAAAAACAGTAAAAGACCTTTTGATGGTTTATTGGGGACCGTGAAGAGAGTTTCTAGTGAGCAGCAAAGGTGACTGAAGCGAAGCAGGTATTTCCCTAAGTGTAGGATTATGTACAGTAAATACAGGAAGTAAATACAGGAATTACATCAAAATGTAAAGGGAATAACCTTTGTGTGGCTGTACTGCTAATATTGTTTTCAGTGATGTTTTTTCTATTGAGCTTTTGCCATTATCCTATTTTTTGGGAGAAGGAAGGTCGGTGGTGTTGCTGCCCTTTCCTGGTCTTTTGCCATTAAGCAGCAATATCAGTGATTCATTCAAAAGCCTTTCCTAAAAAAAAAAGTATAGGGGTGTTTTTAATAGTTTAGTAATCATGTAGCTGTTGAGTCACCCCTGTATTTTCACTGAGAATTTCAAACCTACCCAAAAAAGACTGTTTCTTAGACTGCATCCCTATCCTAAAATCAAACTGCTTGAGGATAACTGTGCTTTTTATTAAATTTTGGATTAGAACAGACCCCCGGGCGTCACCTTATCCAACCTCCTCCTGAGAGCAGGGATGGTGTCAGAAGTGGATGGGGTTGTCCACCGCCTCCTGAGTTGTGGAGGGTGCTCCCTGGGCAAACTGCCCCAGTGCTGCACCTCTCCCCCAGGGAACAGTTTGAAATACTTGTGATTGCCCACTTTGCAGTCTTTTTGCATCTTTTCTGTGCCTGCTTTCCCCCCCCCTCCTCCCCCCCCAATTTAAGCAGAGGAGCTGGAGGTAGTTGCTGCTTGAAATTTCATCCCCAGGGAAATGAGGAATTGATAGTTGCTTGAGGTAGACGTTACAGAAGCTTCCCTGAACACCATCCAGGATTATTTAGTCTTGATGAGCAATAATAGCAGCAATTTAAAACTGCTTGTTGAGATGTATAGCCAACGTGCTGCGTGGTGAGAAATTGGTCCACGTGGCAATTAACAGGGGAATTAAAATTGGCTATTCCCTTTATTCGAGGTGAATGCTTTATATTGGTAAGCACGTTAAACGTTTCCATTACAAATATAATTATGCCACCACTTATTTATAATTCTTCTTTATTTCATGCTCAGAGTGTTGTTCAGGTGTATTTAAACGAGTGCAGCTTGAAACCCCCTGGTTCTGCATTCCCAGTCATTTAACAGGTTTGCGCCGATGAGGTTGGTTTGGTACACATCGGTGGTGGTTCAGCGAGTGAAGTTAGGATTTGGGGCATAAGATTGTCCCTTTTTTGATTATTTTTAAAATTTTCTTTCCATAGAGCTGCAGCACTGACTGCCAAAGCACACGTGGTTATTTTCATACGCTCTTGAAGTTCACTCTGAATCTTCTGACAACTCTTTTAGTGTAAAACTTCAACCCCTGCTTTGTTGTGACGCAGTTACCTTGCTGAAATCTGTGCAAGAGCGCCTGATTCTATTGATTCTTGCCCTTTTTTCTTCTCCTTGGGCAAAGCTGTGTTCACCACAAAATTGGGGAACTTCAGGAATGTTAGCAGTGATCCATCGTGGAAGAAACCATGACCCAGCAGCAAATATGCTCAGATTAGGATTTGTGACGGTTCTGTTTTTCCTGTGCTCTGAGCTTATTGTAAAAGATGAGGTTTATTTTGTGTGCAGTGTTTTTGGAGACCACCCCCACCACCCTCCCCCACCTCGCTCCACAAAACTTACAATGTCTTTTTTAGAACTTTATTCTTTTTTTCCCTGTGATGGAGCATTCTGTATGTTTAAAGGTTAATACATTCCCTATCTGTATGGTGATGATGCGTTTTCCTTCGCTCCCACATGGAGCTACGATGAGGAACCTGTGGAATCATTTTAGCACCACGTTTAGGCAGCACGAAGGTCTCCAGGTTTTGTTTTTGGCCCGTGAAGCGGTAGCTCCGTGTTCAACCGACGAGACTCGCTTTTTCCTTACTGCCACGTATTCAGTGTTACGGCACAGAGCGTGCTCGTGGGTAGGACGTTTGTGTGCCCCCTATGGAGGGCAGCTTTATTGTAAATTGTGTGATTCTCCTGAGTTCAGGGAGCGAATGCTGCTGTTGAAAAATCTGAGATGTCACGATGTAGGGGAGAACTTGTAGAGGGGGGCTGATGGTTGGACTTGATGATCCCAAGGGTCTCTGCCAACCTAAATGATTCTATGATTCAATGATGGGTGAACTTGAAGTGTTACAGGGTCCTTGCTTGTTCTTACCTTGTAAAAAGCAAAGAATGCAGGGATGAAATTTCAGTGCTGGTTTTCTTTTTTTGTTGCTTCCCCCCCCCCCTTTCCCCATGGCTCTAAAAGCGAGTAACTCCAGAGAAAAGCCAGAAGTATGCTAAAAATCCAGCAGTGGTTTCTCAAATGAAAGATTTCCTGGAATTATTATTCCTTTAATTTGGTGGGTGGGTGGGGTTTGGTGCGGTAATGTGAAGGAATGGGTAATATTAAAGGCTAAATAGCAGGAGGTTTATGTACAGAGAGCTTGTGTGTCAGTGAAACAAGGCTGTTCGGTCTAGTCTGAGCAAATAAAAAGTCTTTCTTTTTCCCTTTTAAGTATGAGCTTGGAAACGAATGAGGAAGTGAGTCAGTTTCTTGGAGGGAAAAGGAAAGAGTTGAAAATGGATGGGACGTCACGCGAGTGAATGAGTGACAACCGCGGCGTGTTCTGGGTGGGGACGGAGGCACCGAGATGAGGGTGGTGAAGGGCCCACGCGAGTGAACTGGTTGGTGGGTGTCAGATCAAAGCTTGGTGGTGAAAGAAGCCTAAGGAGACAGATGGCACGTCTATATAAAAATATACACGTTCAGGTCACGGGCTGTTCTTATCATAGAAGGGTCCAGGCTGGAAGGGACTTCCAAAGGTCATCCAGTCCCACGTCCCTGCAATCAGCAGGGACACCCCCAACTAGACCAGATTGCCCAGGGCCTCGTTGAGGCTCAGCTTGAATATCTCCAGGGAAGGGGCCTCAACTACCTCCCAATATATAATAATTATATTATTATTATTATAATTATTATTAGAATTATAATGTTGCAGAGGCACCAGTGGGTCCCTCATCATGGATTCTTTCCATCTGAGGTGAAAGAAGATGCTCTGAGGGTTGGAGCCCCTCTGCTGTGAGGACAGGCTGAGAGAAAAGGGGGTCATTCAGCTGGAGCAGAGAAGGCTACAGGGAGACCTTACTGCAGCCTTTCAGTACCTAAAGGGGCTAGAGGAGAAATGGGGAAGGGACTCTTTATTAGCGAATGGAATGATAGGATGAGGAGTAATGGTCTTAAATTGGAAGAGGGGAGATTTGGATTAGCTATTAGGAAGAAATTCTTTATTGTGAGGGTGGTGAGACACCGACCCAGGTTGCCCAGGGAAACTGTGGCTGCCCCATCCCTGGAGGGGTTCAAGACCAGGCTGGATGGGGCTTTGAGCAGCCTGGTCTGGTGGGAAGTGTCCCTGCCCAGGGCAGGGGGGTTGGAACTGTGGGGGATCTTTAAGGTCCATTCCATCCCAAACCGCTCTGTGACACAGCAGCAGCATGTAAAATAATTTCTCCTTGTTGCCCCCATCATTAAACAGAAAATAGCAGAATGTGGAGTGGAGCCTTTTATCTTCCCTGCTCTTTGTGGCGATTCCATTTGTATTTCAGACGTGGACCCTTTTAAGCATTTGGTCACCTTAGAAAACTGAAGTCTTGATTGTGCATTGTTTATTCTTTCCACGTGAAAGAAATGACTTTTCATGCTTCCATACCTTTGTGAAACCTGTGCTGAAACCTTCTGTGAGAAGGGAGAGCAAGGGGGATGCTCGCTCCGAGTAGACTTTGGATTCTTTCCCCACCTTACTGTGTCAGCAACACCAGCCTCTTTCATCTCACAGGTTTTGTTTTTAGCACACTACAATAGAGTATAGGAAACGGTGTAAGGAGCCAAAAGTAAACAATAGGATGCTTTGTTTGCTGTGTGAATAATCTTAGCCTCTCCATTTTACATCTGATAATGCTAAGAATAATCACAGAGGGGGTTTTTTTTTGCATATATGTGGATTACGTCTTGAATAAGATGCACCTTCAGTAATCCATTGGCTGTGTAGAATATTGTAGTCCTTTAAAGATCCCTTCTGATTAAAATGCACAGTGAATTGGTAGCTATTATTTATTATAATTCATAGAATCATTTTGTTTGGAGGAGACCCTTGGGATCATCGAGTCCAACCATCTGATCCATCTAATCCAACCAATTCCTCTGATACAAGGCCAAAAAGAAAAAGCAAAAAAAGGAAAAAAGGAAGAAACTTGACACACAGTTCAATTTTCATTTGTCTCAATCTTTCTAAATTGGAAAGTTTGAATATTCGCTGAGAGGGACACCCACAGCCCCCCCTGTCCCGACTCTGCAGCCCTTCGCTGGGGGGGGCCAGGCCGTGTTCCACGCTCCCTGGGCTGCTGCGTGTCCCTGGACTCCAACTACTCCAGTTTGCAAGGATATAAAACTGAAGCATTGTGCTCCACAGTGGAATAACACATAAACGAGTAGAGCAGCTCTTTGGGAAACTTTTCCTTTGGTAAAATGGAGAGTTGTGTTGTTTTTTGTTTTGTTTGTTTGTTTTTTAAATTTGTGAATGCCCAAGAATGCACTGCATTTATCTCTAGAATTAGAAGAGCAGACTTCAGAGACAAATGTTAGACTGCAGTCTGGGCTATAATTTCAAGCCTTTTTGGGGGGTTTTGTAAATATGCAGGACTTGTGTCTGCCCTTACCCTTGGTTTATGTGTGTGTGTATCTACATATGTATATACATCTGTATCTATACCTATGTATATGTGGTGCTCTCTCCCCAAAGCACAGGGAACCTGGGTGAGCAGAATGGTACAAAGAATCCCCGCTCTGCAGAAATGCTGGAGTGGTTACTGTCGGTCCTGCTCCAATTTGTATAACCCTCCTCCAGTGGCGGGCCCAGTACATGCCAGTCAGTGGCGTCAGGATTTTAAAATCCCAGATCCACATTCTTCACCCAGACTGCTCAGACTTACAGGCATTGCAAACACGTGAGTCAGTGCTTTCAGTCTTCTCAAAGTGCATTAGTGCAGCTCTAGTTGGAAGTTAGTGAAGCGATTATATTCAGCTTTCCTAATCTGAAGCAGTTATATTTGCTGGCCAGAAGAGTCAAGAAATTATTCCATCAGCCTTACTGAATTCCATTACTCCTCCTTGCAGGCAAGTGTTTGATTTCCTTTACTTTTTACTCTTTGTCTTCTTTGATTTTGGTTCATGTTTGTTCTGAATATGTAGTGGAACCTCCTTGTGGTACATCATGATTTGCAGTGTTGGGTAAAGGTTACCATTTATAAAACTCAGCTGGCGTGAGGTGCTAGAGCCAGGAATAGCTCCTTGTATCATTTTATTGGAGAAGTCTTCTCCATTTTTTGGGTCTCCCGGAGAGAGAAAACATAGAAGGAAGTAGGGAGCAGGACATCAAGAAAGGTGACAAACATACAGGTATGCTGACTGTGTTACAGTGAGATTTGCCTTGGATACTCTGAGTCCTCCTGCCTTTGGTATGACATGCAGTGGGACATCCCTCTTAAGGGTTGCTAACTCTAGTAATTGAAGTCACAGAGTGATATGAGGTTGGAAGGGACCTCTGGAGATCAACCCCCCTGCCAAAGAAGGTCCACCCAGAGCAGGTTGCACAGGAACGTGTCCAGGTGGGTTTGGACCGTCTCAAGAGACTGAGACTCCTCCACCTCTCTGGACAGCCTGTGCCCAGAAAGAAGTTCCTCCTCATGTTTAGATGGAACTTCCCATGTTCAAGTTTGTGCCTGTTTCCTATTGTCCTCTCACTGGGCACCACTGAAAACAGACTGGCCTCTTCCTCTTGACACCCACCCTTTAAGTATTTATAGGCATTGATCAGATCCTCCCCTCAGTCTTCTCTTCTCCAGACTAAAAAGCCCCAAGTTCTGCCTGCTCTGTGTGCCAAAACCAGAAGTAACTGTTGTGGCGATTGGCATTAATCTTGATTTAAAGACAATATGTTACCATCAGGGCCAGTTCTGCCATGGTCTCCTTCTACAAAGCTTGAGCATCATGTTGCTGGTTGTCCATATGAATAGACTGAACACCTTCAGATGGCTTTGAGGAAGGACCTCAGGCTTTAGTGCTATAAATTTGTGTTTAACCTATTCTTCAGCTCAGACTTTCCAGTGGAAAAGACATTATCTCTGTTCAGTCGTGGTTTCTCCCAGACTTGCTGCTTTGCAAGGATTCAAAGTTTGGTTGATGAGTTCTTCAAACCCAGGTGTCTGAGGCTGGGAAACCATTGTGCTGTACAAAGCCATGCTCCTCCTACCTCTAACAAGATGCTGTCTGGATTTTAGCATATCAAGAACTATTTACTTGCAGGGAAGAAATACTATATTCTCCACCAAGCAGGTTCTGCCAGTTTTGTATCTTTTTTTTTAACTAACTTCATATGCTTGATTGTGAGTGCCTGAATTTGCAATAGTGAATATTTTGATGAGATTTATAGAATTTTTAGGGCAGGCATTTCCTTCTATGCAGACTGTTAACCTGGGAAAAGAGATGGCTCTAAGTGTAGGCTTTTTCTTTCTTTCTTTTTTTGAGTTGCCCATTTGAGGGATGAAGGGGGAGGTGGAAAGAGGCTTGGGAGTGATTTCCAAGTGCTGCAGGTCAAAGTCCCTCCCTGAGGAAGGCTGAACATACACTGTGGTCACCTCTGGCAGGAAGGGAGATTTGCCTGTCAATTAATTGTGAAACTAAGGTAGGAGATGTTTAGGTTAGGCTGGACATTAGGAAAAAACTCTTCACAGAAAGAGGGGTCAGGCACTGGAATGGGCTGCCCAGGGAGGGGGTGGAGCCACCATCCCTGACTGTGTTTAAGAATCAATTAGACGTGGTATTGAGGGATCTGGTGTAGGGGAGAACTTTGTAGAGTAGGGCTGATGGTTGAGCTTGATGATACCAAGGGTCTTTTCCAACCAAAATGATTCTGTGATACTATGTGGATTGGAGATGTGGATGAGGCTCATTGTCACTTCCAGTTATTACAGGG
Organism: Jacana jacana; assembly: GCA_013400555.1. Lineage (NCBI taxonomy): Eukaryota > Metazoa > Chordata > Aves > Charadriiformes > Jacanidae > Jacana > Jacana jacana. The sequence continues at coordinate 265,238 of VZTM01000390.1, read as the reverse complement.
GTTTTATTACTGGTACGTTTCTTATTTCTGATTTTAGAATATATGTGAACCTGGATACGTAGTAATAGAAATGGACTGACTTTAAATGTCTTGATGGTGAAGAATGTGAATTGGATTGTTTGTTGGTTTTGCTAAATTTTGAATTTATTCCCACCATAAAAAAGAAGCCTCTTGTGGTTGTTGGAAGCTGCATTTGAATCATCTGTCGATTCTGCTGTTGTCGGGTTTTCTTGGGTTGGGAAGCTTTCTCTCTCAGAAAGTTGAACCTCTTCTATATTTAGACACAGTCCATGTGGTCACGTCCTGAAGAGTCTTGTTTTGTTCCTTCTGCACCAGCATTTTCTTGCAGTCACTGCAGCTCGGTGGGTTCTGTGCCTGTGGCGTCAATACATCACTTTCTGTATCGTGGATGTTTTCATTAATAGGGGTTTGAAGAATAGATGCCATTAACAGAAACGAGCTGCTGAGTCAGCTTTGTAAAGAAAACAGCCCTGGCTTCAGAATGAAAAGGAGAGGAAAAAAGCCCCCTCAACCACATGGTCCAGTTTAAAGTCGTGTAACTCGGGTATCAGTAACAGTTATCCAAAAGGTAAACCTGAGGTAGTATTTGAAGGTATTTAAGACAAATGTAATCAAAAGAAAGGAACCTGTGCTGTGCTTTACTCAGTTAAACACCACCAAACTTAATTTCACTTTTTCTTTCTGGAGAAACGTGGGTTTCTCATCCTGGAGATGGGTGAGGGGTTTGTGCCAGACTGTAACCTGCACCCCCTGGGGCTGTACAGTCCAGCTGCAGGGGCTTTGGTTACAAGCTGTGGCTGATTATTGCTTACAACTTCAGGACTTCTTGATTATATTATTAACAACAGGTTTGATGGTATGTTTAGGTTGGTTTGTTGGATTTTTCTTGCTATTTTTTTTCTTTGCAAGCTTATCCCTCCTGTTTCTGTTGGGGTGGGGGAACATTAGAGTATAGATGGCTTGTAAGAAGCTGTGCCTTCTCCTCTGGGTTGCTCTTAATTCTTTGCCAGTACCCCCCATAGGAGGTTTTAAAAAAATATTTGCTAGCACAGAAATTCATCAACTCGATGTGTAAGTGAAATCTATCAAGTTATTGGTTGGCAAGGTTGGTCCTTAATCCTCCTGGCAAGCGAAGGGCTGGTGACCCCACAGGGGTGGAAGAAGGAAGCTGAGTCGCTCCTGCAGAAACACCAGCGTAAGGCTTTACCACAGGGGATATTCTTGTTCAGTTATATCACTGGCAATTTGCTGTTGCCAAGGCTGGCCAAGCAAGAGTCTTATTTTAGCTGAAAATACTTGATTGGGTTTTTCGTGTCCGTACAGCTTTCCAACAAAGTTGCATAAGTAACTGTGTAGCCTATAACTATCTGCATCCTGTTTATCCAAACGTCACCTTTCAAGTGATTTACGTGTTAGCTGAGGCTAGGCTGCCTTATTTATAAAACTCCAGCCTAAAATTCCTAGAAACTCTCATGCTTTTGATTATCACACCTGCATCTGTGAAGGGTCAGTCTTTTCAAATGCCATCTCGGTGAGGTGACCTCGGCTGACCTCGGCCCGACTGTATCAAGTACTATTTCTGTCGTGGCAGACGATATTATCTCATCATAACATTTTCTTGAACGTTTCTAGCAGAATTGTTTTGAAGGTTGGAGCTGTGCCTGGAGAGGGGCCCCAAACACAATGCCCGCCATTCTCCATTGTGTGAGCCTTTGAGTTTGGTGGCGAGCAGAGGAGGAGGGACGGGGAGAGAAAATAATAAGAGCTGTCCTGTCCAGTTCCCACCACCCTTGAAACTTAGCTCGAATGGTTTGCTGATTTCTAAAATGAGTATATGAGTCTGTGTATATTTATATGTGTATTTATATATGTAAATGATTATATATGTTAGACCATAAATGACTTCTAGATATGATAGATTATAAATTACTTATGTTTCTTTTTTTAAAAAAAAATAATCACGTATATATGGAAATCCTTATAACAGACTGTAGGCCTCCTTCAGGTACTGGAAGAAGAGAGAAGGAAGGACTCTTCATCAGGGGGTGGAGCAATAGGACTGGAGGGAATGGTTTTAAATTAAAAGAGGGGAGATTTTGATTAGATCTCAGGAAGAAATTCTCTCCTGTGAGGGTGGTGAGACACTGGAACAGGTTGCCCCGAGAAGCTGTGGCTGCCCCATCCCTGGAGGGGCTCAAGGCCAGGCTGGATGGGGCTTGAAGCAACCTGGTCTGGTGGGAGGTGTCCCTGCCCAGGGCCAGGGGTTGGAACTGGGTGATCTTTGAGGTCCCTTCCAACTCAAACAATTCTGTGATCAGGCACTGTCCGTCGGTCCCATCCATACTACAGAGTTAGCATAAAGGTGTCAATTTGTCATGACCTGTATCATGTGCTCTGTTAAATTCAACAGAAGTTAATCATCTTTAAGGTCCCTCTCAACCCAAACCATTCCATGATTTTATGATACAGTTATTCAATCACCTCTAAAACTGGTCCAAGCACCTTGGTGGAAGATGCTTCTAGTCTTGGTACCAGTGTGGAAATGGCAAGCAAGCGCCATTGGGTGATTTGCCTGCAGGATTTTCACTTGAGGCTTCATTAAGATTACTTAACAAGTTAGAAGTAATTTGCCTCCCTTGAGGGAGAATTCTGATATTTAGAGTGTTTATCAGTCATCTGTAAAACGGAATGAACATAATTGGTGGCTAATTGTTTGCAAGAACTGTGAAATACACTTACGAAGAGTTAAGCTGAAACCGATTGTGTTTATGAAGTCTAGCATAAGAAATACTATATTAATCCTGCCTCAATACCAGGAAATGCAATTAGCATAATTAAGACTATCATATTGTAATTTTCTTGGCGACGAGATGCTCTGGCAGCCGCTTTCCTCTTCTAGCGCGGTTGGAGCAGAGCGCGTTCCTGTCGGCGGTGCCTTCTGCCGCCGTGGCCAAGGGAATTATAAAATTACTTTGTTTACCCCAGTTGTGGGATGTGGGAGATGCTGGTGAGTAGGGGAAAAGCGTTCAACCTCCTGCATTTCAGCTCCTCTGTGGTCACGGTGGAATTTTGCAGCCCGTGTTCATATGTGGTGAGTGCAGCTGGAAGCCCAGCCTGCAGGCTAAGGGAAACGGAAGCTTGGAGACTTCTCAGTGGTGTTTCTTCGATATTCAGGTTTTTTAGGTGGAGTTTCACTGAAGGAGCTCCCAAGGTTGCAGTTTGCCTGATGATGGCCACCAGTTCCACTTTGACACAGTACTCAATGTCAAGGTGGGCGCCTGGAGAATAAGGCTTATGAGGATCGATTGAGGCAGTTGGGGTTGTTTAGTTTGAGGAAGAGGAGGCTGAGGGGAGACCTCATCACTCTCTACAACTGCTTGAAAGGGCATTGTAGGGAGGTTGGTGCTGGTCTCTTCTCACGGGCAATTATCGACAGCACAAGAGGGAATGGCTGCAAGCTGCAGCAGGGCAGGGTTAGGCTGGACATTAGGAAAAAATTTTTCATAGAGAGAGTGGTCAGTCAGTGGAATCAGCTGCCCAGGGAGGTGGTGGAGTCACCATCCCTGACTGTGTTTAAGAGTAGATTAGATGTGGTGTTGAGGGATCTGGTGTAGGGGAGAACTTGTAGAGTAGGGCTGATGGTTGGACTTGATGATCCCAAGGGTCTCTTCCAACCTAAATGATTCTATGAATGAAACTCTGTGCCACCAGCTCGGCTGGTATCTTGGAGGCTCTAACACCTCTGGTAGAGGACATGGCAGTGGACACGGTCAGGTACTGCCACATCAAGTGGCTGCAATTAGGGCAGGTGAATAGAGTTGATGAGTATTGCAATTAGATTCTCATTAACATTACATAGTATTTCATGGAAAGCAGATAAAGTAAATAGCTTCATCTATTTGTATTTAAGTAAAACTAGGCATGTTTCAGTTGCTCTGAGGAGTAGTGCTCATAGATGTCTCCGTGCTTGGAGGGAAGAACTTGAGTAGTTATGGACTGGCACTCTTAAGTTAGCTTTTTGTTAAATATATGTTGCAGATGGATTTGTTGTGCCATCTGCCCAGGTCAGGAAAAGCTTGGTGTGTGGCGTGGCTGGTATCGTTGCAGTTTGTATGTCACTGCTCTGAACGCGTGCAATTAAGGGATAATCAGCATAATGCCTACTTTGAGCTCTTCTTAATGGTCTAATTGCTTCTCTGAGTTAAATAAACCCTTTATGCTTATTTTACAAAATTTTCCCTTGGGAGCTCATCACGTGGCAGTGTATGTGCACATATTTATTTTTTAAACATTAAGAATAATCAGTTATTTAATTAAGCTTCTTCTGAAGTTCTCTTCTGGGATATTCTGTGTTCTTACGAGCTGCTCAAATAACTATGTGCCAGAACAGAGTAGGTAAGAGAGAGAACCAATTTGTCAATTGGAAAATTAGCTTGGGTGGGAGATGGAGCAGATGCATCCATGGGGGGTTTTTAGGGCTGTGAGGCATCTGTGTGTCTGCAGAGAGACTGTCCTACCCCATCCCAACTATGGGCTGTCTTCCAGCACACCCACTGCTTCCAAATTTATTGATATCATTTCCCTATATATCCTGGGAAGTTGTGGCTGCCCCATCCCTGGAGGGGTTCAAGGCCAGACTGGATGGGGCTTGATGCTGTTTGTAAATACCACTATGTGTGTATATATTATATCTATATATGTGTGTGTGTGTATCACAGGATGATACGGGGTTGGAAGAGACCTCTGGAGATCATCTGGTCCAACCCCCCTGCCAAAGCAGGTCTACCCAGAGCAGGTCACACAGGAACATGTCCAGGTGGGGTTTGAATGTCTCCAGAGATGGAGACTCCACCACCTCTCTGGGCAGCCTCTTCCAGGGCTCTGCAACCCTCACAGTGAAGAAGTTCCTCCTCATGTTTAGATGGAACTTCTTACGTTCAAGTTTGTGTCTGTTTCCTCTTGTTCTCTCACTGAGCATCACTGAAAAAAAGACTGTCCCCTTCCTCTTGACACCCACCCTTTAAGTATTTATAAGTGTTGATCAGATCCCGCCTCTGAACTAAAAAGCCCCAAGTCCCTCAGCCTTTCCTCAGAAGAGAGATGTTCTAGCCCCTGATCCTCTTTGTGGTCCTCTGCCGTACCCTCTCCAGCAGTTCCTTGTCCTTCTTCAACTGGGGAGCCCAGACCTGATTCCAGTGCTCCAGATGGGGCCTCACCAGGGCAGAATAGAAGGGGAGGATGACCTGCCTCTACCTGCAACCGGTGGACCAGACACACTTCCTGCTGCACAAATATATCTAAAATTTGAAGCCAGAGTTGTAATGATGAATGCTCCTGAGAGCAATTTCTCCTATTGAGGCTGTGAATGTTTGTTTCTGGGTGATATTTCTGTGCCAATGAGGGATTATTGTTTGTGACCAGGAGGGTGCACTGGGAAACTTCACCCTCTGCTGGGTCTTATTGCGGTGGGCGGCTTGTGATGAGCATATTAAGCAATGGAAGAACTTCTAAGCGAGCTCTTTAAGGTTGTCTTTGGAGACTTATCTCTCAGAACTCAGTAGTTATTCCAGTGAAAGAACTTCTTGTGGTGAGGCAGGTGGAAGCAGTATATGTAGTAATTATGGCTGTAAATGCTGATAGTGTGACAGGGATTCCAATCGAGCAGCAATATTTGTCCTGCAGAACATATGGAAGCATCCGGAGTGTGTTTTAGTGTAAGCCATGTGGTTTTAAAACAGCAAAAAAAACCCCAAACCACCCCCAAACCACAAAAAAACCCTCTCAAATCTCAGTCCTGCTGTCATAAACTGAATTTTTTCCCTCCTCTGCACTTCAGCAGTTCTTCTCCTGCAGGGCTGACCTCTTTGGAGAGGCAGGGGGGGTTCAAAGGCGTTGTGGTTTATTTAGGGACGCCTTGTCTTTATTTGAACCGTGGCCTTCTCTGTGTTCAAATACCATAAGCTTATGTTTTCCTCAGGGTGACTTGAAGATGAAAATTATTCGATTGATGAGCAGAGCAAAGGAAATTAAAACTGAATTTAAGTTTTAAGACCGTCCCAGATACCTGAGCGTCATGTTTGGGAGCTCTGTGTTGTATTTCACAATATACACAAATGGAAAGAAATAGAGGTTTTCAAGCTGATACCTGGCATTTACCAATTGCTGCTCGTTCACATGGTTATTTCCATTCTATATATAGCCAAAAAAGCTTATGCATGCAATGGGTTAAGTGAATTAGGCAGTTATTTGAGCCAGCTGCCATGCTAGAAATAGAGCTATAGCTATTTTCTAACCCCTGAGCTGTGAAGTTGCAATATTCCTTCAGTACTACTGGGTCTCCTCTGCTTGCAGCTTTTTAAAACCCTTGTTTCATCATTTTAGGAGGACAGTTTTTTGAATATCCAACTTGGAGCATTATTTTCCTTGCTTTATTTTGACTTTTAAGATGGATGGGCCAGTGGTTAGTCTTATCTGCCCGGGTTTAGTGAGTGGCTAAATGCAGCTGGTGCAAATGCCTGGACAATTTTAGATGGAACTTCTTATAATTAAAAATGTAACGAGGGTCATTAAGACAGCGGTAATTCTAAGTACAAATGCAGTTAGAGTCTGAGAAATTGCCTTTCAAATCAGATAGCCCTTAAAAGCTGACAGCATAGGGTGCTGCTGATAAGGAACGTGGGTCTCTGAGCCATAGATGCTTCTGTGTGGCTGCGAGTGGAGTCCTTCATGTTCTCAACAGTCTGTACCAGCCTCCCCATGTGTTTTCTACCCTCCAGGTGAGAAACTACTCTTTCACATGTGATTGTAGATGCCACCTATGGAGCCGATGTGTTGAGTCCCTTTGGGGATGGGCAATGGTGCTCCCTCCAGGGAAGTGCACAGGAGATGTGGCACAGCAGGGTGAGAGCCTGTGCCCAGCCTCAGCAAATTTGCTCCCTTAAGAAGGAATTTTGATGCTCTTAAGTCAAGTTCTTGCTTTTTTAAAAGAGTAAATTGGGACTGTTTAGTTTGCAGAAGAGGAGGCTGAGGGGAAACCTCATCAGTCTCTACAACTGCTTGAAAGGACATTGTAGAGAGGTTGGTGCTGGTCTCTGGTAATTAGCAATAGAACAAGAGGGAATGGCTGCAAGCTGCAGCAGGGTAGGGTTAGGCTGGACATTAGGAAAGAATTTTTCCCAGAAAGAATGGTCAGTCACTGGAATAGGCTGCCCAGGGAGATGGTGGAATAACATCTGTGTTTAAGAGTAGAGCAGATGTGGTGTTGGGGGATCTGGTGTAGGGGAGAACTTTGTAGAGTGGGCCTGATGGTTGGACTTGATGATCCCAAGGGTCTCTTCCAACCTAAATGATCCTATGATTCTAAATTTTGGGTAAACTGGGGAAACTAGAGGCCGCAAATCTTAGAGCTTCGGCTGTTGGTTGGCTGAAGTAAACTGCTCCAGAGATAAGAGGCTGTAGAGAATCACACTTAAAGATTTTACTTGTGCTTTTCTCTGCTGAATTTCTGTACTGAGATAACAGTGAAAACAGTATTTTATTCCCTATCTTTATATTATTTGGTTTGCTGGTATCCACCAACACCGTTTCACTGTTCAAAAGAAACACGAAGCCCTTTCTGCCCTCCTGATTCTCTCTTTCATGTTTTACCTGTAAATCACTACACCAGCCAGGATCTCCAACCTACGTTCAGACCTTTCTTGTAATGGTATCTCAAAAGCTGGATGATGATTCCCTCTGTCTTGCTGTGATTGTGGATGTGGTACTACTCAGAGAGCTTCCCGCTCCATTTAGCAGCTACTCTCTTTTCTCCTGTTCTGAAGCAGTTCTCTTCCTTGCTTTTCTTTTTGTCTGAGTGGAAGAGAACAGGCTTTTACTGATAAAAGGCAGTTGGTTTGGACTTTGGAAAAGTTGTGGTTTGCTACAAGCGCCCTGCCCTGACCTGATGGAGAGCTGCTGCAGAAGACACGACCTCATGATGTCCTCTCCACCCCTCGCGTCATCTCCCACCGTTTCCTTTGCCTGACGCATTGGCTTGCTCAGATGGGAAAACTGATCCTGTTTTGGGAGAAAAATAAAAAATTGAACTTTTTTATTGTCATTTAGTCTCAGATCCCACAGTTCAGAAGCAGAAAAGAGGAGGAGGAGGAGGTAAGAAGGAGGAAGAAAAGAGAGAGACTGCCACCTCAGTGACATGAGCTCACAAAGCTATTTACCCAGTGACTAATTACGCACCCTGGTAGGAAAGTGACGTGAGTTGGGAACATGAGCTGCCTGTTACAAAGGTTTCAATTCAAGAAAGCTGCTTGTTGAAGGCTTTTGTTTGCATTATGTTGGCTTTTAAGCATCTGCTTTCACTGCCTGTAGGGTGTGTGCGCTGCAGGCTTTGGCCAGCGGTGGGACATCAGCACGTGGGCACCCAGAAGAGCAGGCTGGGACCCTTCTGTCTTTCGTGTCCTTTTTATTATTTCTTCTGCATATGCTCTTGCTGTGGGGCTTCTGAAGCCCACTAGCCTTAAAGAAACCTTCCATTATACTCAAGGTCACCTCAGGCTTCTTCCTAAACTAGACCTCATTAACACAGGAGAGCTTCTTCTTCCATATCTCAGAAGGCATGTTCTTAATTTCCGAGCACTTCCCCCTGCTGTGGCTGAAGTTTAACAAGCAGAAAAATTTCTGATCAGCTCAAATAATTAGAACTTTCAGGATTGCTGAGATGCCATAATATTGGGTGTTATGTGTTTGGGTTTTCTTGGTTTGGGATTTTTATAGGTTTTGCTTTTCCTAATGTGGCTGTCTGTACCCATGTGATGGGTGGAGTTGCAGGAGAACACAACTGGCCGTGTGCTACTTTTCCTAAAGACATAGTTGTTCTGGCTTGAAGTAGCCAGTTTTCACCGAAGTGAAAAGGTACTTGAAATCATCTTCCTGAATTGATGGTTTATTGAGACACAAGATAGTTTCAGTTCTCCTCCAAAATGTGTTTTTGCTGCAGAATGAGATGACAATGGATCATCCATACTCCTTAGAATCATAAAATTGCCTAGGTTGGAAGGGACCTTTCAGATCATCTAATTCAACCATCAACCTAACTCTGATTAAAAAAAAGTCACTAAACCATGTCACCAAGCACTGTGTCAACCCATCTTTTGAATACCTCCAGCGATGCTGCCTCCACTCCTTCCCTGGGCAGCCCATTCCAACGTTTAATAACCCTTTCCGTGTAAACATTTTTCCTAATATCCAGCCTGAACCTCCCCTGGTGCAACTTGAGGCCATTTCCTCTTGTCCCATGGCCTGTTCCTTGGGAGAAGAGACCGACCCCCTCTAATACACCCTCCCTTCAGGGAGTTGTAGAGAGCGAGAAGGTCTCCCCTTAGTCTCTTCTTCTCCAGGCTGAATACCCCCAGCTCCCTCAGCCTCTCTTCACAAGATTTGTTCCCTAGACCCCTCACAGGCTTTGTTGCTCTTCTCTGGACCTGCTCCAACACCTCAATGTCTTTTTGTGGTAAGGGGCCCGAAACTGCACACAGCCCTTGAGGTGGGGCCTCACCGGTGCCCAGTACTGGGAGGATGATCACGTCCTGATCTCAGTGTTAAATTGCATTCCTGCTTAGCAATTTGAATGATTTCTATCTAATTCTGCCAGATGCTTTTGAGGTGTATGATTCTGCAAGCTCAAGGATTAAGATACTTGAAATCTGCTGCTTGGTTATCAGGATGCGCCTTTGCGAACCATAACTCAATCTTGAAAACTTTTCCAGTAGAGAATTATCTGCATCTGGTGCTTGGTTTGTCAGGGTTGTCCTGTAGCTCTTGTTCAGGTAACCATAATCTGTATCTCTGGTGTCCTGGTAATGCTGGGGTCGTCAGGAGTGAAATGTCTGTAACCAAGCTGCTTGCAGAAGCATCGGTGAGTATTCGTGCTGTGTTCTTAAATTGCTACAGGAGACCCTCATAGGACCTAATGTCTTTCTTAAAGGGGTAAAGGACCTAAAGGTGCATATCTGCTTTTAGCTTCACTTTTGTTTCTGGAGTGGAAATAAATACCTGCCTTAAGTTATTGTTCGTTAAGGCAAGGAATCCAAATATTTAGATCGCTAACACAAGAATTCTTATTCTTGTGTGTTATTTCCTTTCCATGCACCTCCCAAGTGTCACCTGGGTTACCATGGCTTTAATAGCTGTGGAAAATTCTCTGCTGGTGGATTCACCTTAGGAAAGACAGTGATTAATTGTATGCAGGCTGACTTGAATTATCTCTAATTGGTAGGTTGTTAGTCTGTTAGATCATTGACTCGGTCTGATGCTGATGTTGGTTCTGCATGTGTGCCTTCACAAAAACCTTTCTTAACCTTGAAGTATCCCGTCTGGCAGTCACATTAGAATAAAGACAAGGCTTGCACTCGTATTTATGCTCTGTTTTCTTAAAGCTAGCAGGAGGGTGGTTTGTAACGGCTCCTTGACTATTCACTTAGCAGCGCCTGGCTGCGTGAGCGCCTTCTCCTGCCTGGAGGAGCCCAGATAGTTCCTGAGGAGCAGGAGGTACTTGTTGGTGGCCCTGGGGTGCTACATGGTGCTCACAGCTACAGTGCCTGGGCTAAAGCTGTGACAGGCATCCTGCACTCACTTCTGCAGCCGAGGGATGCTATGCGGACCCGAAGACCGTAAACACCTTTTTCTTGGTCTCTCCCTGAGGCAGAGAAACAACTGAACTGGTGGTTAAGTAGAAACACATGTACTATCTGTGCCCGTTGGAATCTTTCCCCAGGAGCTTCATTTGCATTTGTGAAGGTGAAAATTTGTCCATCAGATGTTTCTACCTGTCCTTGAATGAGAGAGTCTCGAAAACACACATCCAGATAGAAGCTGTGCGTATCTGTGAATTAATTTTCCTTTCTGGTCGGCTCTTTTCCCTTCTTCCTTTTCATGTTTCAGCTATTGCTTGAACACTGGAAGTCATCTTCTTGGCCTCTAAGTGTCTTCTTGAAACTGATGGGTTTTTGTAGAGTGTAAAATATCACTGTTGGCTTCATTTCAGTGGCGCAGATGCTTTTCTGTCCTGTTAACTGCTGTTCTGTACCTGAGGTTCCTGTTACCTGCAGACAAAGAGAGGCTCCTCGGCGGCGTTGCCAGCGGCGGGACCCGGCTCCCACCTGGGCTTGGAGACAAAGGGGCTCTGTCCTTGGCCTTTTCTGTGCCTTCACAAAGTCTGAAAGTTGAGCTCTGTGGGGAAAACAGACCCAAATTCCACCTTCGGATGGCACATCAGATGTTTCAAAGGGGAGCAGAGCTGCACCTGCAGCCTGGTTGTAGGTGTTATCGTATAGTTCCCATCTCAGTAGACTTTAGGTTTAGCATTTTCTGCTTGAAATGACTTCCTAAGAGGGGAATGTATTTGGTGTAACATCACTCTTGGACGCAGTAAGAGGGTAGGAAGCAAAAGCTATAACCCTAGAGCTCTGAGGTGCTCTGCTGACTTCTGTCTGTGAGCACTGGTAATCATGTATTTTGAGAGAGATGATTCTACCCCTCTGTTCTGGTGAGACCCCACATGGAATACTGTGTCCAGCTTTGGAGTACTCAGCATAATGAGGACGTGAACTTGTTGGAATGGTTCCAGAGGAGGCCATGAAGATGCTCTGAGAGCTGGAGCCCCTCTGCTGTGAGGACAGGCTGAGAGAGTTTGGGCTGTTGGGCCTGGAGAAGAAAAGGCTCCAGGGAGACCTTAGAGCCCCTTCCAGTCCCTAAAGAGGCTACAGTATATATGGGGAGGGACTCTTGATCAGGGAATGGAATGATAGGATGAGGAGTAACTGTTTTAAACTGAAAGAGGGGAGATTTGGATTAGATATTAGGAAGAAATTCTTTATTGTGAGGGTGGTGAGACACTGGCCCAGGTTGCCCAGAGAAGCTGTGGCTGCTCCATCCCTGGAGGGGTTCAAGTGCAGGTTGGATGGGGCTTGGAGCAACTTGGTTTGGTGGGAGGTACCCCTGGTGTCCCTACCCATGGCAGGGGGTTGAAACTAGATAATCCTGAAGGTTTCTCCACAGTGAAACCACTCTGTGATTTCCATGCAGGGACCTATGAAGCAGGGTGGAGACGAGTGATCAGGTTTTCTTTTACCCAGGGCTCACGTTGAGGCCTGCCCTGCTGATAACTTCTCAGCATTGCGTGTCTTCTTCCTAAATCCTGAAGGCTCGGTCAGCACTAGCCGCGCTCTCACTTGTGCCGAATATAACGCTTGGCACCTCTTTGTGTTTTGCCAGGGGGCAATCACCTTAATGCCAGAATCCTTTTTGATTTAGGGTGAAAAATACATAGATGGCAGGGAGAAAGGATTTCTTTTGACATTCCTTGAAGCAGAAACAGCTGTGTTTTTGTTTTTGTTTGTTTTTTAAAAAAGCACAGTGGCATCTCCCTTGATAATCAGACCTCCAGCTGAGCAGGAACAGCAGGGCACGGCTCGGCAGGCAGTCACCCAGCGAGGTGTCGCAACACAGATAATCCGAGGCGAAACAGCTGTATTCGTTACTAATAGAGCAATTTGACAAAACACCAACATGGATTTTTCCCACCAGAACAGATGTGCGGCCACCCCCCGCCCCCCTTTTCCTCCCCCCAGATTGCCAGCATCTGTGCGTCACGTCATGCTCCGAGGGGCGGCCGGTGCCATATCGCCTGCCAGACTGGAGGCACTGGATTTTTTTCGCCCGGATGATGAAATAGTTATGTTGTGACTAACTGGGAGCCACGGGCTGGAAAATTTTAACAAATGGGAAGAAAAATGTTTCTGCCGCCTTATTGCTTCTTAGTTAATAACGATGTTTCGCGGATGCAAATGTGTCTGGGCGTCCCAAGGCAAGCTGAGCACGTCTGACCTCCCTGCTGCTTTTCCCCCTACAGTCAGCTGCTGAACAGGCGGTAAAGGATTCGCTGTACCCCTCCCGCCTTCTCCCTGACAACCCTCTAGCTGTTGCTTTCCTTGCAGATGGGAACACAGATGTGGTACAGCAAAATAGCGTGAGGTTCTGGCCAGTGAGAGTCTGTTTTCCTTCTCTCTCTACCTACACGAGTCAAGTTGTTACTAGTATTATGGAATGGTTTGGGTCAGCAGGGACCTTAAAGATCATCCAGTTCCCAACGCCCTTCCATGGGCAGGGACACCTCCCACTAGAGCCAAAGGTTCAAAGCCTTTGGTACGTATGGGAGTGACAGACAGTGCCTTATCACAGAATGGTTTGAGTTGGAAAGGACCTCAAAGACCACTCGGTTCCAATGACACCTCCCACCAGACCAGATTGCTCAAAGCCCCATCCAGTCTGGCCTTGAACCCCCTCCAGGGATGGGGCAGCCACAGCTTCTTTGGGCAACTTGTTCCAGTGTCTCACCACCCTCACAGATCCTGAGATCTAATCTCAATCTCCCCTCTTCCAGTTTGAAGCCATTACCCCTTGTCTTATCGCTACATGCCCTTGTAAAGTACATCCTTATTCCATGTTTAAGTCCTCAGCAGAGGCACCTTTGATTTTAAGAACTTGCTTACGATTGAACTAGTGTATAATAGAGGCCACCTAAATATATTTAATAGAATCACAAAATAATATTGCCTTGGAGGGGTCATTGGCCTTGGAAATAAGAGGGAAGGAGGAGGGAGAGCTGCAGGGACTGCGGGGAGCTGGGGGAGGCACATGTTTTCCGACACTTCAGAAATAGAGCTTTGATTTATTTCTGTTATTTGTTAAAAATAACAAACAGTCCCCCTTGTTGAAATGCAAGCTATACAATAGCGGAATTGTGATCATCGGTGCTTTTTTTAGGAGACAGAAGGGTAGTTCTGTCTCCACATCAAAGCACCGAGACAGTAATTTCCTTTCCAGTGTCCCTGCGGTAATGTTTTTCTCAGCTGACTGACATGCTGAGACTCGCTCAGATTTTCAGGTTTTTGGATTTTGGAGAGATTTTGCAGATAGTTTAGAAGCAAGTAACTTTAAAGTCGTGGTTTTGTGTTGGGCTACCGATGGTTGCAACTAAATGCTTCACTGGAAGTGTATTTGTGGGAAGGAAAAGAAGAACACAGAAGGTAAGAAATCCAAAGAATCTGAAGAATCCTGTGGGCTCCAGGAAGCCTAAAATGAAATGACTGTGAGAGGGTGTTGTGCCCGACTCACTTGTTAGCCTGGTGAATTACCGAAGGCTTTGAGTGTTCTGTGTAACTGTGGGCACTTAGTTGAGGTGGCCAAAGTGGACATCCAGCCACCTTCGTTCCCTCTGCGATGATAAGGACGTCCCAAAGGGTGCGTTAGATGGAGGAATGGATGAGGGTGTTGTAGATAAGGTATAGCCACGATACTCCATCAATTAAATACAATATGGTTAAGGGGCAAAGAACATTTTTGTTTCACAGGCCAGTGATTTTGGGGATCTTTGGTGGCATGTGATCTAAAAACTAAAAAAAAAGATCTATTCTTTGGAGCTTATAAAATCTTGTGAGTACAAAATGGAGGAAAACCAAAGAGCTTTCTAAGAGCTGGCCTTTTTGGTTGCCCAGCTCCTGGTGAAACACACGTATTTTGGCTACAAAGGCTGCAGTTTCAGGTAGCTAAGACCTGGAGTGATGTTGCAACCTCCAACTGATGCATAGGAACGCGTTGGTGGGATGCTGGGGACCTCTCCAGACAGTGACTTCAGTGACTCCAAGGAGTTCAATAGGACAATGATACCCAGGCAGAGCTCGCAGCAGATCGAATGCGATGCCTGCTTTCATCGCAGCAGCCGAGATAGCCATCGTTAGGCTGACACACGGTTGGCACAGGGATGCCAAAAGCTTTCTCAGACAGGAGGCTGAAAGAAGCGGTCTTTCAACGTGGTCATTTTTCCCTCACCTTTAACTTTTTCACCAGTTGTTAATAAGGTTTTAATAATGCAAATATTTGTTAGTAAAAAAAACCTGAACAAACAAAACAACCCCCTGAACTTGATACTTGGAAGCAAAATTATGTGAAAATGCTTTTCTGGTTGCTTGTATTTTTTATAGTTTAAATTCTCTTTGAGTGTTCTGATGGCCAGGATAACCGCAGCAGCACGGTCAAAATCTGTCCTTCAAAGTCTTTAACTGAACCGAGGCTTCATAAACAGGACTGGGGAGACAAAAGTATGTTGTTTCCAAACAGGATAATATCAAACAAACCATTCATTTTGAAGTCAGGGAAGAAAATAGGGAATGTCTGCAGGCGGTCTTTCATGTTTGGTTTGGAGACCTCTATTTTTCAAGTAGGAAGATGATGAGTAAGCTGGACCAGCTGTTCTGGTAAATCCATCCTGTAGGCAATAGATACCCGTCATTCACTGAGAGGCTGAGATTATCCCATTGCTCTTAGAGCTCCCCTCCATGACAGTGTTGTCAACATCCTGAATGTATAGACAGTTTTAATGGTGTCTGAGACTGGAAACCAGTGTGTCCGTGATGCTCTAGGGTTCTGCCGTCTAATGATGCAAAGAAATACAGTGTTACGGGTGTCTTAGCTTCTTAGCTGTGAGTGTCATAGAACCATAGATTGGTTAGATTTGGAAGGGACCTTCAAGATCATCCAGTTCCAACTCCCCTGCCCTAGGCAGGGACTCCTCCCACCAGACCAGGTCGCTCCAAGCCCCATCCAGCCTGGCTTTGTGTCCTTGGGAGCTTGAAGACTTTGTTTCTTTCAAAGTGTTTCTCACATGTGCTTTTTCAGATTTTGTTGGGATTTTGTTTGCTGTCTGGGCTTTGGTTCTACCTTACTAAGACATTTATTTGGCTTTGATGTCTTAACTGGTTTAGATTTTGTTCTAAAATCATTATTCTAAAAATAAGGAATTTAAACCCAGTGCTCTTAATGTATTCGGATAAGAACCAGAAATGTCAGGTTTTACTTTATTATTCTGCTAAACTTTATGTGCATTTTCTTTCAAGTATAGCATAAAAATTTAAACAATAACAGTTGCTTGTCATGGGGTGTAAGCTGGTAATGAAATTGATGACACAATAGTATTAAACAATGAGGCAATTTGGCAGTGGCATTTAACACCTTTCACATTGGTACTTGTGGTGTTTCCTCGTGTTAAGAATATGGGATTCCTTAAATACATTTCTGAAATGACTTTATATTTTTAAAAAGTTCAACAAGGTTGGTTTCTCTCTTTCTTCAGACTGTATCCTGATAGTGAATCATGATCTGCGTCTCTGACGTGTAATCAGTGCACAATGCAAAGTAGAAGCTTCAAATGCACGTTTGTGGATTCCTGCAAGTATTAAAAATCAAGGGTCATGGTTAATGGACCATCAATAAACCATTTGGTGTAATGGACTACAAGAGTTCTGTGGGTGAGAGCTCCTTTTTCCCTGTGATAGAGCAGGAGATGGATGGTGTGTTAGGATGCTTTGTAAGTGTTTGGCAAGAGAAAGGTGTCTCAATAGGACAACAGGTGAACAGGATGAGCCAGAAATGTGCCCTTGTGGCCAAGAAGGCCAATGGCATCCTGGGGTGCATGAGGAAGAGTGTGACCAGCAGGTGGAGGAAAGTCATCCTGCCCCTTCACTCTATCCTGGTGAGTACCGAGTCCAGTTCTGGGCTCCCCAGTTGAAGAAGGACAGGGAACTGCTGGAGAGGGTACACCAGAGGACCACAAAGATAAGGGGCTGTAGCATCTCTCCTACAAGGAAAAGCTGAGGGACTTGGGGCTTTTTTAGTCTGGAGAAGGCTGAGGGGGGGATCTGATCAACACCTGTAAATACACAAAGGGTGGGTGTCAAGAGGAAAGGCTCAGTCTTTTTTGCAGTGGTACCCAGTGACTGGACAGGAGGTAGTGGGCACAAACTTGAACGTGGGAAGTTCCATCTAAACATGAGGAGGAACTTCTTCACTTTGAGGTTAGCGGGGGCCTGGAAGAGGCTGCCTAGAGAGGGGGTGGAGCTCCATGTCTGGAGACATTCCAAACCCCCTGGACACATTCCTGTGCAACCTGCTCCAGGTGGACCTGCTTTGGCAGGGGGGTTGGACTAAATCTCCAGAGGTTCCTTCCAACCCCATATCATTCTGTGCTTCTGTGATTCTCTCTTTCTGTTGTGTAGCTTTATGTATACTCTGCATATGTGTACATTTATTAGCATAGTATATATTATGCTAATGAGCATTTCAGTATCTTAGAGGCTAATCATTGTGTCTAAACACTCTCACTTGTTTGCTTAAACTTGTCATGTGGGTTTGATGCCTGCAGGGATTCACCCTCCCCGTGAAGGGGGAAAGGCAAGGTTTTGATATCCTTTACTTGTGGAAGTAAATGATTTACAAACACTATGTGTGTATTACACCCTTCTGTCCTCGGTAACACATGTAGTTGAGTGAGAGGTTGCTAGATCTGTGTGCAAGCTCTGGGAGGAGTAATATTCAGCCTTCTGTAATTAAAAAAAGAATTAGAAGCAGTAGTAAGAGTTCTGATGACTTCTTCTCCACTTCCTTTGTGTGTTAATCCTGTTAATTTTTGGTTCCTCAAATCCACTTTCAACCTCAGGCTGTTCTTTGAGTTTTGTGATAGCCCTGTGCAAGGACTGTGTTCCCGCCTTCCAGTCTCTTTGGACGAGCGGTGAGAGTTGAGGATATCTGCTCTTCATCCATCTGATCACTGGGGGAGGTTGCTTATAAAATTCCTAGAAACTTACTTTGATCAACTTCAGATAGCTCCAAAAATAGCCTGCCTGTCCCATCTGTATCCTAATGTACTGATTTGCGTGTCCGTGCCATATATGTTGCTTCACCACACAGAAAGTGTGGTCAGGCGCTGGAATGAGCTGCCCAGGGAGGTGGTGGAGTCCCTATCCCTGACTGTGTTTGGGAGTAGATTGCATGTGGTGTTGAGGGATCTAGTATAGGGGAGAACTTTGTAGAGTAGGGCTGATGGTTGGACTTGATGATCCCAAGGGTCTCTTCCAACCAGAATGATTCTATGAAATGGGTCTGGTAGGTTCAACTTTTTTGGAGCCCATGGAGCTGAACCAAAATAAACAAACCACCAAACAAAAAAAGCATTTTATCTTCCTCTGTGTCAATGGGAGTGTTATCTTGAGTGAGGGATTGGGAAGGTACCTCCATGGGGTAGGTTCACATTAACCCGAATTCAAGCTGATCATTAGATACTGCAAGGGAAGTGGGGTTAAAGGAGACTTCCAGCCGCTGCTGGAACAGCGGGTAACCCAGAAACACCGTCTGGATTCGCACACTCTTCCTGCTGTTCCGCCTTGTCTTTCTGCAGGTAGCTTCCTTTCTATGGCTTTTCTCCATCTCATGGTCCCAGTTTTGGTGTGGGAGCATTGTTTCTCATTTTCTCACTCTGCACATGGTGTGACAGCATGTACCTTAGGACGTCATGAAAATGCCCCACCACGGTAATTAATACGAAAGGGAGCTCGAACACCTATTGAGACCCCATCTGGAATATGGTGTCCAGTTCTGGGCCCCTCAGTTCAAGAAGGACAGGGAACTGCTTGACAGAGTCCAGGGCAGGGCTACCAAGATGATGGAGTGGAGCATCTCCCATAGGAGGAAAGGCTGAGGGAGCTGGGTCTCTTTAGCTTGGAGAAGAGGAGAATGAGGGGTGACCTTATTAACGTTTATAAATATGTAAAGGGTGAGTGTCAGGAGGACGGAGCCAGGCTCTTCTCAGTGACANGATTATCATTATTATTATTTTCCCCTCAAGTAGATGGGGAAACCTCACTTGCAAACAGCACGTATCAGACCCAAACTGGACCAGTGTGGCTATTTCCGTGGCTGTCCAGTTAGACATCGCTCCCCACTGACCGCTTCAATTGGTGGCTTGTAGGTCCAGGGAGTCCTCTCTGGGTATCTGACCTGTGCTGGAAAAGGCCAAAATGAAAACCTCTGCCCTGACTTGAAGACAGGATGGATGAAAATCGGCAAATTGTGGTTCTCTGCGAGAATATCAAAATATCACTGCTGTAGGAGAGCTTCACGTGTGCCCAGAGCAGCCCCTCTCTCATGAGTTCTCCATTATGTATTTCTCTTTTTTTATGTCTTGCAGACCTTTTAAGCGTAATATAAAGAGTGGAAGGGTTTTATCTGCTCTTCACTGGCGTGTGATATTTGGGTGCTAATCTCAAGGGGAGAGGGCTTGTTTGTGCAAGGTGTGTCTGAGGCGATGGGAGCTCTTGGTCCCTCCTGGCACGGAGCTGACCTCAAGTATTTCATTTCCTGAGGGTGTGATCAAATAACTTGTAGAAAAAGGTGCTGATACCACCCTCCTCCCACTTGGGAGCGGTTCTGTAACGACTGAGCCAGCTTTAGTCAAGAAAATAAGTGAAATAGGTGCAGCCGGCGGGTGGTCAGAGATGATGCTCTGCCGTAGGGAATGGCAGAGAAATTGCTGCTGTTTTTTTTTTCCTAAATGGGTCACTGGTGGTGGTGGAAAACAGAGAGACAGTCTTTCCCCACATTAAATAGAAAATCTGAGAATTAAATGCACACTCAAGCTTTTATTAATAGAGGAGACCTTTCCACTTCACGTTTGCCGTTATTTTGCTGTGAAACGGGCTCTGTTTATTTCAAAGCCATCCTTCTTTCGGAAGGTTTTATCTGTGAAATGGCACAGACGGTTGTTCTTGCAGGATGTTTCAGGCAGCTCTAATCGGGACTTCAGTTCCTGTTGCCCTGATGCTGAAATGATGGTGCTCAAGCATCCGAGGAATTCCAAACATGGAGTGGGGATGGTTCCGAGGAACTGCGAACTCTTGCCACGATTCTCTGTAGCGGCAAAAATTCCCTGGATATTTACATAACTCTCACAAGTATTTGCCTAAAACCTGCTGAAATCTGAAATTAGCTTAGCTTTTAAAGCAAATGGAGAAATACTCCTCTTTTGTAAAAAAGAGACAGGGTGGTTGATAAACCTTCTGCAGTTACAGAAGGGCACTGGAATGAGACTGCTGAATATTTAATGTTTAATGCGTCGCCGTTAATAGCTTTGACACAACTAAAAGCTTTGCTCGTTCAAAAGGCAACAATTAATAAACAAGATTAATTTTTAAATACCAGAGAAAAAGCCTGTAGCTATTTTTTTTTTAAACCTGTAGATAATTTTCTCACCAGTGTGTGTGCATGCAAACATAAATGGGTTTGTCCTGAACAAGTGTTTTTATACTTAATCCCGTTTTCACCAAGTAAAAGTGATTTAGTATAAATAGAATCCAGGGGAATAAGTTAGCTTTAAACACATTGAGTATATGAAAAAATATAGTTTATGTATTCATTGGTACCCCTTAGAGGAAAAGTGCTGCTAAAGAAGAGAGGACTGAAAATCCAGCTGATTTGACTGTTTGGGGTTGGTTTTTACGTTTGGAAAAAAGTGTAATCAGCTCAAACTACTTCTCTGTGTGTCGCTCCTTGCCTTGGGTGATGTATTTTCATTGTTGCTGGGGTTTTTTTCGTCTTTTTCTTTTTCCCCTGCTGGGAAAGCAGCCTTGTCTCCTGCCTTGGAGCCGGTGACAGGATGGGGACAACCTGCAGCCCTGACAGATCCTCTGTCCTTGTGTTCTGCCCAGTGCAGGCAGCATTGTCAGAGAGATGACTCTGGTTTCTAGTGAAGCTCTTACCACTTTACGACCTCACCTGGAGTCCTGGGTGCAGGTCTGGAGCGCTCAAAACGGGATGGACATGGACCTGATGGAGAGGGTCCAGAGAAGGGCCACCAAAATGATCAGGGGGTTGGGGCAACTTTGCTACGAGGACAGGCTGAGGGAACTGGGGTTGTTCAGCCTGGAGAAGAGGAGGCTCTGGGGAGACCTCAGAGCAGCCTTCCAGTCCCTGAAGGGGCTACAGGAAGGCTGGGGAGGGTCTGTTTGCAAAGGTCTGCAGTGACAGGACGAGGGGCAATGGCTTCAAGCTGGAGAAGAGCAGATTTAGATTGTGTATTAGGAATAGGTTCTTTACTCTGAGGGTGGTGGACCACTGGGACAGGTTGCCCAGGGAGGTGGTTGAGGCCCCTTCCCTGGAGATATCCAAGGCGAGGCTTGAGGCCCTGGGCCAACCTGGTCTAGCTGGGGGTGTCCCTGCTGACTGCAGGGAGGTGGGACTAGATGACCTTTGGAGGTCTCTTCCTGCCTGGACCATTCTATGATCCCGATTTTTCCTCCTCTCCTTGTTTGGTGCTTTGCCGGTTTGCTTTGGAAAGGTGCCCGGCGCTGCACGTGCGAGATGATTGGAAACCACTCTCTCCCGTGTCTCTGTGAAAAAGCCAGGAAACGAAGAGAAGTGGGTTAGAAGAAATGGAATATTTTTCACGTCCGCTAAAATATTGTTGCTGAGCAAAGTAATTATGGTTTCCACAACTCCTGTAGCTGGAACAGGGATGCATGTCGCCGGCGCTGAGCAGTGCTAACCCAGTGCAGACAATTGTTGGTAACTTCATACATTTTAATGATGCATCGTTAAAAGCAATAGTATTACCTTTCCCACCGGTGCTCTGACAGTTTTTGCCTAACACACAGAAATTAGCATCTCCTGCTGGCCACAGACAGGCAACAGGATGATCTTGAACTTGGAGGGAAGCCGCTGATGGAAGGCTGATTTCCAGATCTGTTTCTGAGCTGCTCTTGTATCCTGCCACTTGAGACGGGGGTTGGTTTGTCAGTGCGGCTGGATGTCTGAATGCCTCGTTTATTTAGTAACCACTGACCTATTTAACATTTGGAATACTCAAATGAGGCTCATACAAGCCTCTTCTCCTGGCTTAACCTGCCTGTGCCTGACGTACCGGGGATGTAACGGCTTCTTTTGGGTAGAAGATGCCTCAAGCCAGCCAGCACGCTTTCTAAGCTGCTTTTTTTTTCGCCTAAAACACCTCTTCTTTTACGGTTAAAGTCCTCCAGGTATTATCATGGAAGCTAGATTTGAGAAAATAAACTTGAGGGTAATTAGTGCATTATTGCACTGGGATGGACTTGCATTGCTTGTGCTGGAAACAGTCCCAGGCATTAGAGAAGTTGGGTGTAGAAAATCACAGCTTTATGTACAGGGGTAACTGAACAGATCTTATTTGGATCCATCTCAAGGTGATTGGTTTTATAGGTACTTGGTAACGCCAGACTCTTAAACCCTTCAGATCTTCTTAATCCCGTCTCTACTCCATCTTGTAAAACCCCTTTTTCCTTCTGTGGGTTGTCGGGGGTTTTGGTCAATGCAGTTGTTGAGGACCCTCCATAAACAGCAAAGTGTTTCTGCTGAATGAGAATTACTTGTGTGAAGCCAATGGAGAAAATCCCCTTCTTTTAGGGGTTGCAGAGGTGAATGAATAAACTCCTTAAAGGTTCTCCAGTAGATGGTAGCAGTCCCGGTTCTCCCCAGTCTCACAAGGCCATGGCTCTTGTGCTACTGGTGCCTGCAAACTGGTTCTAGTGCACAGCTGGTGGCGGTGAAGAGCTCCTTCATCATTTGTCCACTACTCTTTATTGAAAATAAAGACATTTTGGTATACTTCCATATCAGTGCACAGCAAAAGACAGCCTGTAAGATTAGTTGTGATAATTTTATAATACTAATTCCTTCAACATCAGTAGAGCTGTGCCTGATTTACTCCAGCGTGGCCCGTCCCCAGATGGTAGAGCATGGTTCCCTAAAGCCCTGAAATTATCTGATTATAATGATTTTAATGCTGATCATGAGCAGCAGTGGTACAAAGTATCCAGCTATACCGTTGAGAGCTTAAAAAAAAAAATCTTTCTTAATAAGCTTTCTTCATGGCAATCCTAAAACTTAATAAAGCCAAAACAATTTCACTGTTCAAAGATGAATGCAGGCCGGGTCATTTTTATCCAACAGACTTCATGGAATAGTTGTGAGCTGTTTGATCATATCAACAGTGAGCTGCCAGGTTTAGAAGCTCTTGTCCATGACATGGAATATTTAAAAGCAACACTTAAAGCTGCTTTACCCTCAGTGTTGCCTATGATGGAGGAAAACTAAGAGTCAAAAGGATTAAGCTTCCAAAAATGAAAGATTCTCAAAAATTCTTACAAGACTTTGCCTGGTGCTCTAATGCATTTCTTTTTTTGTTGTATAAATAATTCACACAATATTAGTAAGTGTTGAAACAAATTGTGGCAGAAGAAGTTTCCAGGTGTTTTCTACCTGATATTCTTTGCATTCTTTTCATGCTTGATGGATTCATAAGAACTGGGCTGCCATGGAGTGCAGTCATTAACAGACCGTAACTCACTTGACAGACCTGAGTAGAAACCTTCTCTTATGTAAACTTTCTTGATTATTATGATACTTCTCATACCGTTTGGATGGTTTTGTTTTTCTTTAATTTTTGTATTCTTAGGAAGCTTTCATAGATGGTACTTCCAAGGCTTACCTTGAACATTTCTACTGCAGAGTTAAGTCATGGAATAATTTAGGTTGGACGGATCTCCAAAGGTCATCGAGTCCAACCAGCTGCATTGAGCCAGTCAAATAGAGCAGGTTGCTCAGGGACTTCTCTGGTTGAGTCTTTAGCACTTCTAAGGATGGAGGTTCCACAGCCTCTTTGGGCAACCTGTCCTAGCATTTGATCACCCTCATGGTGTATTTTAATAAAAAAACAAGATAATTCATTCATATATCTGATTGAAGTTTCCCATGTTCCAGCTGGTGTCTGCTGCTTCCCATCGTGCTGCACTGAAAAGAGTGGCTCCCTCTACTCTATATCCTCAATATTCTTTGTAGTAACAGATTTTCCTTTTGTTATAAAAGCCATTTTATGCCTCCAGAGAAGGGCACAGTTTGGAGTTAAACCCTGGGCTCTATTTCCTTGAAGTCCTTTCTGAAGGTACCCATCACAAGTTCCCAGCTTGGTGGTTTGAAGGAGGGGGTTGGAGCGTGGGTGGTTTTCCATGCCAAGCTACAGCTCATCTACTTCTGCCCATAAATATTCAAAAATCCCATCCAATAACATTTTGAAGTTCTTTCTACCTGGTCACTTTGACCATTTGGGTAAGTAATGGCTTCTCTGTGTTCTTCTGCCCCTTGGTGACTGGTGACTTGCAATTACAACTGGAAGGTGAACTGGAAGCAAGTTTCCAAAGCTTCACCAAACACCCTGTGCGTTTCAAGAAAACGCATCGTTCTTTTAATCAGACTGAGCTGATTTCTGGTTCACATCTCAAAGATGTAGACCCAGAGGTTGGAGCCACTTGAGTCCCCAGGGCTTGTTCCCCTCTTCCGTGGAGGAGTTTCACTGTGTGTGTGTTTAAAACCTGCCTTGTGGGACGTGGCTTTGCTTGGAGGTTGCAGTTAGAGGTGCATTTAAAGAGCACAGCCTTGTGCTCCAGTCTTTGAAGATGTTCTTGTTTTGCACGGGTGAAAGTGTGTGTGACTTCATGGAATGGTAGACCCAAACTGGGATGAAAGCTT
Source organism: Jacana jacana (assembly GCA_013400555.1). NCBI lineage: Eukaryota > Metazoa > Chordata > Aves > Charadriiformes > Jacanidae > Jacana > Jacana jacana. The sequence continues at coordinate 240,779 of VZTM01000390.1, read as the reverse complement.
CAGTGCCTGCCTCAGAGGTGGCACTTGGACTTCCCAGTATAATGCTGTGTTTCTTTTTCTTGGTGTTTTTATGCTACACACAGTATCTGTAACTCCGTACCACATGTGCCCCTGTGAGTCGCTCGGGTTGAGAGTGACATGTGTTAAACACCTTCCTGGATCAGACTTAATTGTACGTGTTGATGGGAGCAGATTGACAGGCTGACTGAGCGCGCTGAAAATAATGAGGCTCCCCCAATTTACTCAGCAGGAAACTTGATATTCCTTTTTCTGAAAGAGGGGCAATGACTTTGAATGTCACGGCGTGTTATTACTCGTGGCTACGGTTTTATAAGTCTGAGCTGTGGAGCTTGCAATGGCTTTCTTTAGGTTGCTGGCCTTCTACTGCCCGAATGGAGGATGTATACTCTGTCTTGGGTTCTTCTGTACTGGAATTCCCTCAGAGAAATTTCATCTAGTCATTTCAAAATTCACGGTATCTTTCTGGCTTTGAATGTTGTTTTCCTGTTGCTCATTGTTAAACAGTTCCTGCCTTTAAAACTGTTTCATCTCAGAGGCAGACGGTCACCTATATACATACACATATATATATATACACACACACAGGGACCACGCATCATTCGGTAGCAATATTCCTATGGTGAAGGACATGGTTTCCTCCTCTACCCTTTCTCTCCTTTGAGGAAGTGTTGTATATGTTGAGTTCTGTGCAGGTTTTGAAGTTGTTATTTTGAAGATAGCTTCTATCTTATCTTCTACCCTATGAGCTTCAACAAGGCCAAGTGCCAGGTCCTGCACTTGGGCCACAACAACCCCATGCATCGCTACAGGCTTGGGGAAGTGTGGCTGGAGCTGCCTGGCAGAAAAGGACCTGGGGGTGCTGGGTGACAAGTGGCTGAACATGAGCCAGCAGAGTGCCCAGGTGGCCAAGAAGGCCAATGGTATCCTGGCTTGTATTAGAAATAGTGTGACCAGCAGAAGCAGGGAGGTGATTGTCCCCCTGTACTCAGCACTGGGGAGGCCACTCCTTGAGTCTTGTGTCCAGAACTGGACACCTCAACGCAAGAGAGATCTGGAGGTACAGAGGAGGGACACAAAACTGGTGAAAGACCTGGAGAATAAATCTTAGGAGGAACGATCAAGGGAACTGGGACTGCTTAGTTTGAGGAAGAGGAGGCTGAGGGGAGACCTCATCACTCTCTACAACTGCTTGAAAGGGCATTGTAGAGAGGTTGATGCTGGTCTCTTCTCACAGGTAATTAATGATAGAATGAGAGGGAATGGCTGCAAGCTGCAGCAGGGTAGGGTTGGGCTGGACATTAAGAAAGAATTCTTCACAGAAAGAGTAGTCAGTCAGTGGAACGGGCTGCCCAGGGAGGTGGTGGAATCTCCATCATCCCTGACTGTGTTTCAGAGTCAATTAGATGTGGTGTTGAGGGATCTGGTGGAGGGCAGGACTTTGTAGAGTGGGGCTGATGGTTGGACTTGATGATCCCAAGGGTCTCTTCCAACCTGAACGATTCTATGATTCTATGATAATTGATCTTAGTGTGTCCCTTTTAGTTAGGCACATGGTTGCTGTTCTCATGGTCTGTTTTCAAAGGTAAGGAACAAGCTATGTTGGGTCCTATAGTAGAAATAAAGCTTCAGGTCTAATAACTGACCTCTCCAGGACCACAAATGATCACTTTGTGCTGCCACACCTCTCTTCTTTCATGTGCAAAGCTTCTTTCTTAGCTCTGAAGTGCAGTAGCTCCTAGGTGCAGAATACGGATCGTTTAGATGTTTACGTGTGTATGTGAATACCTGCCCCTGAGTGAGCTCCTCGCGGTCAGTGTTCAGGTGTGTTAATCTGGGCTCAACGCCTGGCAGAATTGAACATTTTGGCAAGAGATGGGTAAAATGGGTTGGAAAAAGATAGCAGGAAGAGAGGAACTAGGAACTCTGAGGTGGGTTATTTATCATGTAGAATAATATGGATTATTCTACATTTTTTCCCCCCACCTTTCCCCCATTTCTGTGTCTGGTGGTAAAGGGCTTTTTCCAGAGTTATTTTCTGTTTGAGTTTGATGTCAGCGTGGAGACTAAAAGATGTTTGTTTTCCGTTGGCTTAGTGAGTCTAAATCCAGCCTTTGAAGTCAGGTCATTTGAGATCCTTGAGATGAAAAATCAACTCTGTATTTGGTAATCTACCCAACACCCTCAGATTTCAAGCTTAAATAAAACGCTGCCTCTGCTACAAATGATGTCAGTATTGCCTGAGGTCTGGTTAAGCAGAAAGCTGAAGTCAGCTTGAACAAAACTTGGCAAAAGTGGGATGTTTTATTCACGTGGATGGTTTGAATAACGTCCCAGAGTTTCCGTGGTATAATGTCGTTGTGCTTTATGTTTATAGGGTCCCCCATCCCCCTCAGTTAGAGCGAGCCCTTTGGTTGGGCTTCATTTTTAGGCATTATGGGGAGTGGTGTATTATTGCAGTGTAAATATAGACTTTTTCCATACATGTAAGCTCTCCTAACGTTTCTGAAGCTCTGCGGAGGGGTGGAGGGCTGTACCTGAGAGACACAGCGCTGCCAGCGAGCAGCCTTGGAAATTGGGAGGAAATTAAGAAAATCCCATGAGTGTCAGGGTTCCCACTTGCCCTTTCCCCCCTGTTCCACCTCACTCTGCATTTGGACACTTCAGAGAAAGAATGTACCCCTCATCATTCAATGAGTGTGTCAAGGAGCTCATTAGAAGGTGCCCCAAACTGTGTGTGCATCCCTTTGAGTCATCTACTGCTGGTGTGTCTTTGTTTCCCCTCCCCAATCTCTCCTCCTCCTCTTCCTCCCTCGTGGGCACAGCCTCCATCCCCTCTTCAGGGCCTTGTGGTCCCTTCTCCCCGTGGGTATCCCTCACACTCGAGGAGAGGCTGTAGCTCACCCAGCCCAGGCGAGGTGGCAGTGGGGGAAGCCGTAACCATTTCTCAGCTCGAGAGATTTCTACTTTTGACAAGTCAATTCTCCAAAGACTGGGAAAGGGGGGTGGACTTTGCTGCTCACAGAGGATGGACATCAGCAGTGGGCTATAACCTGGAAGCAGCAGTGTGATGTAAAGCTGCCGGGGTAGAATGGAGGAGGAAACCTAGAGGATCATGAAGTTAGAGATTTCAAAGGATAATTTTCATTGATAAATCTGATGCCACGTCACACTGGCCATAGGACCAAATGTAGCTGTGTCAATCCCGGTGGGTGTTCTTGAACTGGAGTATATGACAATAGAAAACCCTATATGACAATAGAAAATCTTCTCCCCTCCTCAAATCCCAACAACAAAGCACAAAAAAACCCCGCCTCCCAGCTTGGCTGATGAATGTACTGGGGATGAGCAGCAGGCTCAGGACAGGAGGTGGGAGTTTGGTGAGCCAAGGTCTATACCTGGATGACTTTGTAACATCACCTGGTGGGTTCAAATAGAGTTTTTCTCCTGGAATTTTTCAGTTGAGTTTTTGCTTTCTCTTTCTGAATCTGCCAGTAGGTGAGTCTAATTTGAGGTAGGATTTTTAAGTATGTGGAAGTTCCGAGTCTCTCTGTTAGGGTTGCATTAATGAATTCCACAAGTGCAAAATAGCAATAGTTAAGACGGAGCACACATCGGGCGGAGGAAGCCAGTTGCTTCCATGGATTGCTTGGAGGCCTGGTGCCCTATGTCGGCGTCTCCTTGTGCAGAGAGTGACTTCTCAGCTCCCCATGGCAGGAGCTGACATTATAACCAGGGATGAGGATGAAGCCCTTGTCCATCCCTGTGGGGATGCGGTGAGGTGGAGCGAAGGGAGGGGAGTGCGGTCATGAAGATGAAGTCCTCCTGCCTTCACCCCCGCCAGTAGAAGGTTGGGGAGTTCCTAACTCCAGGTTGATGGAGGCTGGCAAGTGTCTACAAATACTTTGGTGCCTGTTGGCTTGATGTGATCAGAGGAGGCAGAAACTCTGTGGACATTTGGAGGTCCAGGGGAGGCTCCCACCACAAGGTCCTGGTGCTGTATGAAGGCTGCAGCTCGCCCTTGCTTTGGCAGAGGGTGGTATTTTACCTTTTTGTTAATATCCACTGCTAAGTTTGCAGTTACACCAGGAACTTCCCAGTCTGTCTGTCGCTCTGTGGTTTTTAGTTGTTGCTCCAGCCATTCAAAAAGCCATTGCATTAGGAACCTGATTGGTATCCAAAGACAGATTTGTAACATTGTCCAAAAGTTTAAGCTACTAAAGATACACTTAAATATAATTCTGTGGTATTTCCTCTCTGATTTTCAGCTTTTGGATTATTTTGTTGGATCCAAACCTAAGTGCTGAGTGGAGGGAGACAGCGTTTTTGCCTTTTTCTTTTTTTTTTGAGTGTGTGTGTAAAGCCTATTGAATTGGAAGCTCGGCACAAAGAGGTGTTTGTTCCAGAGGAACCTGATGGGTTGGGAGAGCCCTCGCCGAGGGTCCGTGGAGCTCCTTGCCGCGGAGAGGCAGGAATGCTGGTGTTTGCCGAGGGGATGGCTGGGCTCACTGTCCAAACAGATCCCAGCTTGCCAACTGGGAACATATTGCCGTCTCTGTGAGGCACTCCAGCACGGCCTGAATAGCTTCTCTTGTGCTCTGGCTTTCTGAATGTGAGAGAGAGAGAGAGAGAGAGAGAGAAACGCTCCTTTCAGCCTTCTGCAAGGGCAAAGAGGGGGGAAAAAAAAGCCTTTGGTGACCGTATGAGAGCATTGCCTTAATGCAGGGGTTCAGAAAGGGAAGGAAGTTACAAAGAAGGGCCGGGATTTTTACTGCTTTGTTGCTATATTTTTAGATGTAAACTTTTTTTTTTAAACAATAAAACGTTGCTGCATCTCCTTCTTCTCGACCAGAACCGCAGTGTAAATGTACATTTTTAACATACCATTGGGTTCATTTTGAAAAAGGGTTTGCTCTCACTAACAAGTCCATCATAACTCTTTCTAAAAGAGACCGCAGCGGTGCCAGCAAAATAACTCGTTTCATCTTTTGAGCCTTCAGTTGGAGTTTGTAAACATACTTGTGCATTGGAAAATTCCCATAGTAATGCCTGATTCTCCAGCAGCACTTGCACCAACTGCTCCCTTACCTGTGCGAGCTCCTCTGATGTTAGAGGCTTTTACACAAGCTGATACTCAGCCGTGTGGTACAGACAACTCGACGTGATTTGGGTGAATCAGTCTGAAAATCCTAATAGAATGGTAACTTTGAGGCTCTTTGCAGCCCAAGTGAAATCTCACCCTTGTTCCCTTCCCTCCCCCAAGAACCATTCTGCCATTCCCTGACTATATTTATATCTAACTTAAATAAACACGGATTATAATTCCTTTAAGTGCACTGCTCATCTATTTTTGTTTTCAAACTGCTTCACGAGCACTTTGGCCATTCCCGAGGCAGAGGGCTTTTTGGCTTGGGAAGGAAAAGCTGAGGCAAAGAGTAGAAATTGCTGGAAATGAAAAAAAAAAAAAAGGGCTGTAAAACTCAAGGAGAAAATCCTGGACCTGCTGGGTTCTGGTTGGGACTTTGCAGCTCGCAATCACTCCCCGAGAAATAACAAGAACGTGTTTGTTCTTGGACTTGAGCGTGCGGGAGAGGGAGGAAGGACTTCGCCGCTGTCACGGTTTCTATAGTGACAGCTCATTCTCAGGACCGTATTGACAGAAAGTCTAGTCAATAATTTATAGGGAGAAAACTTAAAAGAGGAAAAATTAACCACGCCTGGGTGTTTGTAAGCTCTTGACACGGGGTATTAGAAATTGTAGGCGGAAGTTAGTTCACTCTCCTGGGTTTGCGTCGCTTAAGATGCTGATAAAATACCCTGATATGATGCATAATTCTGTAAAATACCAGTAAATGGCCCTGATTAATGGATTGGGTATAGTATATTGGCATATAGAAATGTCTGTGAGCGTGCGATGTTGAACATGCTTACCTCAAAGCGGGAAGGGCTAGTTGCAGTAGCAATTTTTCCCAGACGATCCCTGATTTTCCTTCATACGTGTCTTGATAATCAGAAAAGCCCAATTTTGATGCTTTAAAGTTTAGTCCTGGCCAGGTCCTCCCAAAATCTTATTTGGACCTGGCCTTTGTAGGAAAAATGGGCTGAGTTTGAAACCTGAGCGTGTGAGTGGATGAATTGGTCCCATAGACCTTGTACCACCAGCTAATGCAGGATCTGACTCGCAGCCCAGTCCAGCTTCCAGAAGGCAACTGGTTTCTGTGTTGAGGGTCCTGGGAAGTGTCTTTGATTTATCATGTCTTTTAAAGTCCTGGTAGCCTGGTAGGGGGAGTGGCAAGTGGGACTTGAAAGCCAGCCTAGTTTTCATCAGTGCCATCAGAGTTTTCAAAGGAAATACTTCCATTCTGGCAAATTTGTGTTTTCTGTAGAAAAACCTGTGTTGGAAAACTGGTAACTTGCTTGAAAGTTGCAGCTTAATGTTTTGACATAACATTCTCCTTTGTTTTGGATGAATGTTGGAAATGTGGACGTTGCACTGCCCATCCCATCGCTGTAAGCATTATTTTTCTCTCTGTGTTCTTGTAGGGCATTTCACGTCCTTCAGAACTTCACTTGGGTGTAGCTTGTCTACTGTCCCACGGAACAGTTTGAAACCTGCTATGATTGCAAATTTATGGGCTAAAACATCCCTGTTCTTAGTTTTTTCAGAGTTCTTTATTTTATCTCATGTCTGCCTAAGTATATACAAGTTCACATCTCTCTGTGCACACACACAGAGAAATGGGACAGAAGGAGGAGGTAAATCCTTAAAACATATGGTGGGGAACAACATTTCTATTATGCTGACGCAGCAAAGTTCTTAAAGAAAAGGTAATTTCTGTAATGAAAACTATCTTGCTGTAATGTAACTCAGATGCAGGGCAAGACACAGAGTGACCAACCGCATTTCTCAGAGAATTCTTTACGTTGTCTCCTTTCTCTGTGGCTCTGGATCGTTATGTGACTTCTTGAATCTTGGGTATTGAAGGGAGAGTGAGTGGTTTGAGCTGAGCATCACTCCGCTCAGCATCACGTCCCCCTCTACTCTGCACTGGTGAGGCCACAACTGGAATACTGTGTCTATAACTGGAATACTGGGCTCCCCCAAGAGAGACTGGGAACTACTGGAGAGAGTCCAGTATAGGGCAGCAAAGATAATAGAGGGAATGGAGCATCTCCTTCTGGTGATAAGGCTGAGAGAGCTGGGACTCTACCCTGGAGAAGAGAAGGCTGAGGGCAGACCTTATGAATGCTTACATGTACCTAAAGGGTGGGATGAAGGAGGATGGAGCTGGACCCTTTTCAACAGTTCCCAGTGACAGGATGTGGGGCAGTGGCCACAAGCTGGAACACAGAAAGTACCACTTGAATATGAGGAGAAATTTCTTTATGATGAGGGTGCCATAGCCCTGGAAGAGACTGCCCAGGGAGGGTGTGGAGTCCCCTTCTCTGGAGACCTTCAGGACTCGCCTGGATGCAGCCCTGAGCAATGTGCTCTGGGCGCTCCTGCTTTAGCAGGGGAGGTGGGCTGGGCGATCTCTAGAGGTCCCTTCCAACTCTGACAATTCTCTGATTCCATCATCACTGCGATGTCTTTCCTGTCCTGGTTCTTTCTCTTGCTGTAGATGTGGCAGTACTGGGCAGTTTCCCCTCTTTACTGTACTTTCCTATAAAACGGGGTGTAATGCACAACAGGGTTGCTGTTCTGTGCAAGATGTTATTTTTGATGCTAAGCTTTCCCCTGCCGAAAGGAAAGGGGGGTGAGGAGCTCATGGTCAAACCTGGAATTCTTTGTTTTTGAAAAAAATCACTACTTAGGCCTTCAGGGATGCTGCATGTAACGGCAAGAGGCTTGTGGAAAAACAACATGTCTGTGGGATGAAGTGATTTTGGTTCTTTTTTCCGAATGCATCATTTTTCTGGGACAGAAACCCATTTCTAGGGCTGAATTAAAAGTAGCAGTCTTAAAATTGAGATAAGAATTGAGTGTGACTGCTCTGAGTTCAGCCTAATGAAGTTAACCCGTTAAACACTCCGAGCAAATAAAGCAGCTCCGTGTTTCTCCAGGAGGCTTTTTTCCCTGATATTTCCAGAACCGTCGAGAACATCATTGCAATCTCAACTTTAGAAAGGCTTGTGGTAAACAGTGCAGGCTTCAACCAGAAAGGTTGATGGGCTGTAATTTCTGTAGACTTCCAAGGAAAACAACAATGTTAATTAATGATTATTATTTTTTAATATTCTCCAGGGTTGTTAATTTATCAAGATTATTTGCTTTTTAGCCGGACCCTACGATACTTGCAAATTTTAGTAACTTCTTGAGGGGCAAGTGCATGAGCAAATACAGGGGAGAGCAGTTGTCACGAGCCTGAGAGCCATGAGAACAGATATGAAGCCATAATGATGCAGGGTTGCAGAAGCAGGGCTTTCTTCAAGCCATGGAGATTCTGAGTCACCAGGACAAATTGTTTTCTTTAATTTATTTTTGGATTTTTTTAATTGTGTGCTGGGAGGGCTGATGCACAGTCATATGACTCAGTTGTTTTCCTTGCTGTTGGACTAATTGTGTTGGATGTGCAGCAGTTCTGACTCCAGGTATCCCTGCCCTTCCATCCCCACCGTCGTTGGCAGCTGGTGCCTGAGCGATGGGATCAGTTAAACAGTTTGGAAATAGAAACAGATGCTGTTCACTGCTTGATCTTGTAATCAGTTTGGTTTGGAGCAACTGAAGGGAAGAGTTGGCCACAGGGAAGGGATGGCCACAGGGAAGGGTTGGCCTTGGAGAAGCATTGGCCATGGTACAAGAGTCCCAGGGGCTGGTGTGGGTGCTGGGAGGTGGCAACCTTGCCAAGGCGGGGTGTTGGGACAATATATACTGTCTGGATCTGACAGAAGCTGTTTCTTTGTTAAGCTAAGCTGGAAGAGCTTTCCAGAGACGGCTTGGGGTGGAAGTGAGGAGAAAGACAAGGAAGAATATGCCTGAAGGTTTCTTCTGGCTTTTGAGAGAGAAGCAGGTTGGTCGTGGGTGCAGTGCACAAGGGTGCACAGTTGTAACCCACATGCAGTTCTGGGGGCATGGTTTTCTTTCTGTCTCTCAAAAATAATTGTAATGAAACAAGGTGGGTGTGATCTGTGTTTTAATCAATTAAAGTCAAGGCTGCTGTGCATGCATAGCCCTTGCCCGTATCATAGAATGGTTTGGGTTTAAAGATCTCTTTAAAGATCATCCAGTTCCAATCCCCTGCCCTGGGCAGGGACACCTCCCACCAGAGCAGGTTGCTCCCAGCCCCATCCAGCCTGGCCTTGAACCTCTCCAGGGATGGGGCAGCCATAACTTCTCAGGACAACCTGGACCTTTTTTAGCACATGCAATCCTGCAGCCACAGGGACCATGACTTATGACTCAGAATTTTACCTCTTGAAAATTGTATATATATTTTTTAAATGACACACACTATATATTTTTTAGCTGCCCCATGCCCTTCCTCTCCTTGCTTTGTAAGGAGAAATGGTATAACACTGAATTTGGACTCTTCATTTACTAACTGAGATGTTAGGTCCCAGCAACAGAATTGAAATACCAAGAAATTCAACTAATTCAGAGGACAGTTTTTCAACCTAAGGTTCTTAAGAGGAAATCAAGAGCATTCCTCGAATAGTTGCTAAGTGGCTAAATCCTTTCTCCCCACACCCCTGCCTTGCTTTCAGCAAATTCCCGGCCCTGTGGGTGGAGTTGTCCCGGGTTATATTTTGCCGGGTAAATCCCTCTGGGAACCTCGTCACAGCCCCAGGAACGGGATTTTTCCAAGGGATTTTTTTTTTACTGCACCCATGAAGTAACTGTACCAGCCTGTTCTCCTGCCAGGCAGGGCTTTTCCTCCTCTCCTGGAATCCTGGAACGGAGATGCTGAAGACCTGGGAGCCACTGAAACATGAGAACTTGTTATCATATGTTTTGAAAACTTGTTAATAACCTCGGTGTTTTACCAAAATGCGTGTCGTTCCCCTAAAAATTCCTCAGAGAGAAGTACCCAGAGAGTGATGGCCAGTTGAAATGCTTCCTCCCCAAAGGGTGGAAGGTTCTTAATCTCCATCAAACTGCACGATGAGTGTTTTGCATAGGAAATGAATTTCACACTTGTTATGGCCAACAAGAAACATCTTCATTGCTTTTGAAAAATCAGAGTATTTTAGATATGCCTTGGAGAAACTGTCCAGGATCTGTTCTTTTGAAATTGGAAGTGTTATTTTAATAATTAGAAGAATTTAGTTAATCATGCAGTCGTTGTTTCTTATCAGCAGTTAATTTCTATTGAAGAGTCTTAACTCCCCCCGCTATGTCATGGGATGTGATTAGGATTGTTTATCTGGGGACAGAGGATTTAAGGGTTAGTTTTTGAAGGATGTAATGCCGTCGTTAGCAGAGAGGGACATTTCAAAAACACAGCTCAACTAATATGCTCCTTACGGTGGCTCAGCGGAGGAATATGAGAAATGAAGTGAAAATGAGGGGAGGATGACGGGGCCCTTCAAACATAACCTGGTGAGTCACAGCCTTCCCCGTCACCTTTGGTGTTTATAAAGGAAAAGCAGGCTGTGAAAAAGCAAGTTGGTGCCTTCTCTGGGGAAGCCACTGTGTAGTTGAGAGCTGGAAGGAGGGCTGGAAGAGGTGAGGAGGAACCTTCTGTGGCTCTGCTGGGCTTCGCGGTGGGATTTGAGTACCATCCTTTTGGTTTGGCCTTGACTGCAAGAGGTTCTGAGCGCGGCGGCAGAGAGAATCAGGGAGCTGTAAAGGGTGAGCTATGAGAAAACCTTGAAAAATGGGGTTTGTTTGGTCTATGGAAGGGCAGGCACAAGGGAGACAGGGCAAAGCAAAGGCAGATGGGTGGGGGCTTTCATAAAGGGTTGCTGGAAAGAAAATAATGGAACGTTCCTCTATCCACTATGGTGGCTGGAGAATTAACAAGCAAAAAGTTGAGGGTGAAAGCAATTAAAGCTGGACAGACTCTCAACACAGGTGTGGGTGGGCAGTGGAAGACAGTGGCAGGGGACTTTGAGGAGCTTTGGTCACTGGAGATGCCAAAGAAAAAACTGGCCAACAGCAGTCATGAGAGGCTCAGGTAGAACTGGTTTCCCCTGGGGAGGGGAGAGCTGTGCTCCAGCACCTCCCTGTTTCAGGGAAATATTTGGGTGTCATGCTTGCCAACCCAGAAGAATGATGTTATGGCTGAGGCTTCTCTATTTGAGATGCAGCTTCTTATTTTCTAGTTCTTAATGCTCTGCTGTGAAGGAAGAATGGGTTGGCCTTTGCCTGTGATGTGAGCAAACCTCAGCTGGGACCCCCTAGGCTCAGAGGGTACCTCTGAGCACCACACCGATCGTGTGGTGTTTTGGAATTTCAGCTTGTGGGTTTTTTCCAAGTGATTCTGATGTACATGCAATACTGGAATAAAACTCAACAGACAGAGCGAAAATACTAAATATCTTGATATGTGCTTTGTTCAATGCTTACCAAATATACATGACTATATACCTATATAGATTGGTTTTTTGATATATCTGTTGAGTAATAATATAGAATCATGGAATCATTTTGTTTGGAAGAGACCCTTGGGATCATCAAGTTCAACCATAAGCCCTATTACTGTATAATAATATCTTATAGGCTATATAGTAATACAGTAATATAGATACAGTAATATAGAATCATTTTGGTTGGAAGAGACTCTTGGGATTCGAGTCCAACCATCAGCCCTACTAATATATAGTAATATCTTATAGTCTATATAGTAGTATAGCAATATAGATACAGTAATACAGATTTATAGATATTTCACTATATACTCTTAAAATAATCACAGAATCGCAGAATATCAGGGATTGGAAGGGACCTTGAAAGATCATCTAGTCCAATCTCCCAGCAAACACACACACACACATATATATATCTATATATTTGCTTCAACCCCAGGGAGATTGCAGTTTAGTTTTTTCTTGGTGGTAAAGAAGCAAATACAACTTTTAATGACTATTTCTGCCACTACTGTTAATGCCTGTACCTGAGTACTAGTGATGTTGGTGGTTCTCCTTCCCTCCCCTGCCATGTGATAGAGAGTGCTTGTCTGCATCAGGTGGATATTAATTGCTGTGTTGTTGATGAGCACGTTCAAGTCGGGGATTTTAGATGATTCACTGAAGTCTGGGATCCAAACACGTCGGGAACAGAACTCATCAGCCGCCTCGATGATGACTTGGTGACACTGTGTCAGCGCTTGGCAGGGGGTAGGATTGGAGTTTTTCTTTATTTTCCCGGTGGTTGATGATGTTTCTCGCTGTGGGTGGACAGGTAAAGAATAGCCATCACCTAATTGCTGCCTCCTTTGGGGCCGGCGGAAGAGAACGTACGGTGTAACTTCATCGTTGGTTGGGGTTTGGGTCTGTTGCTGATTGTACAGTCCTGTTGGTGTTGCCATGGGAATGCAATAATTATATTATGAATAATTTTCACCGTTTTCTTTTGCTGCTGCAGAAAACCGCTGTTGTGTAATTACTGCTGCCTTTAATGGAAGCTGGTTTAGCATCTCTATAAACCTGTTGCAGAGGGAAAAACTTTTTGCAAGTAAACTCTATTTTGTAAGCGTGCCAGAAAGCCAACATGCTGTACACACTCTCCCCAAAAGGGCTGACACTGTTACGTTGTGTTAAAGAGCTGTCTCGAAATTCCAAAGGCCAAATAATTGACCCATGGTTGAACTTCCATCCTGAGGATGATTTTGTGGCTCATTGTACGAATGAACAACTTCTGCTGATGTCAGAGGGTTAGTGTTGTGTTGTATGGTATGTAAGCGATCATGTTGTTAATTGGTGCAAACAATTCTCATTTGATGGCATCTGTTGGCCCTGAAATTTAGTGTAGTGGGAACATAGGGCTGGTGGAAGCTCAGTTGCCAAGGTGTAGGCTCAGCAGGAGGAGGCTGGTCCTTCTCTTGCTGGTCAAAGCTTTAGCAGTGTAAAAACTTGACACAGGAGATTATTTATTCTTTAGCTTGGAGAAGAGGAGACTGAGAGGCAACCTTATTAATGCTTATAAATATGGAAAGGGTGAGTGTCAGGAGGATGGAGCCAGGCTCTTCTCAGTGACGTCCAATGATAGGACAAGGGGCAATGGATGCAAGCTGGAACAGAGGAGGTTCCAGTTAAATATGAAGAAAAACTTGTTTACAGTGAGGGTGATGGAACACTGGCAGGGGCTGCCCAGGGAGGTTGCGGAGCCTCCTTCCCTGGAGCCATTCTAAACCCACCTGGAGGCGTTCCTGTGTGCCCTGCTCTAGGTGTTCTTGCTCTGGCAGGGGGATTGGACTAGATGATCTTTCAAAGTCCCTTCCAATCCCTGAGATTCGGTGATTCTTCTTCTTAGTATTACTACTACTATTATTATTCTGAAACGAAGCCTGATGCTGACAGAGCTCTCCCATCGTTTGCCCAGGTTTGGCAATAGTCACTTGCTGAGTTTCTGCCGTTTCTGACTTGGGCTTCACCATCCCCTTGTCTCTCGTGGAGCCTCCTGCTAAGAGTTTTCTCTGCATCATCTCTTCTGTCTCACCCCCCTTGGTAGTGCTGTTCCCTCTCTTCACCCATGGGCTTTCCAGCATATTTCTATCATAAAACAAGGGGTTACACAAAGGAAAAAACGTTAGATTAATTTTTTTCCAGAGTATTTTTCTATGTGTTGCCCTACTGGTACTGGTCTTTAACGGTCCGACAAGTTATTCAGCCTTAAGTATTGTTTTATGACCTAAACCTTATGCTGGGTTCGTGCCCAGTTGCGTTCCCACACGCTTCCCGTGTGACCCTGCGTCAGGCATTTCGGTTCTTTGTCTCGGTTTTACTTGTGAAGGGAGGAGAACAACAACCCCTCTCCGGCCAGATGTTCTGGGGATGGATTCGTGAGTCCTCGTGGGGTAACGTGGTGCTGGGTCACAGCAGTGCTTTTGTGCTCCTGCTTCGGTTGTCAGGATGTCATCTTGGGCTAATGTTCATCACAAAATTAATGTCTCTCCGGTTTCAGGTTATTGTGTAGTGGCTTGTGTGCTAATGGATTAATTTCAGATGTTTTCAACATAGCTGGTTGTTCTCTTTGTTTCCAATGTAGTCCTAATTTATTTAACAGTATTTGCCATTCAAGTCCACTGATTTTAGACAGATGTTTGTCTCTTGTGTTTTAGTCTAGACATCTATGATTTACAATCTGTAGCCCATCTGGTGAATTGCCATGGGAGTATGCTTATTTTCAATGCTTGAAGTATTGCGACATACTCTTTGCAAGTGTTTTTGCAGTAGCGGCTGATGAGCCAGCCATCAGAAAAGGTTTATTTTAGCAAAAGAATCCAACGTGTTTGTTGAGATTAGGGCAGCAAAGAGCTCCATTTCTATTCAAAACAACAAAAACAAAATGTTCCACTCCAAAATATCGCCCGTAAATCGAAACTCTAGAATAAAATGTGGGCTTATTTAAAAAAAAACAACCCACACACAAACCCCCCAAAGAAACAAAGAAAACCCACCTGGGAGCGTAAAAGAGTAGCAGGAGACGTGAAGAATCCATCTCCTCCATCTCCGTTCTCTGTGGCTGAACAAGTCCCTGTGTCTGACCTTTTCTGAGTGCTTCAGAGAGCTTTAGATTCTCCAAGGTTTTTGTAACGCATAAACGTAATCGTCGCTGATGGAGATGGCGGTTGGTAATGCTCTGCCCCTGGCATGGGGTGACCCTACACTGCAGGACCAGGTCCTTGTCCCTGAGTGCTTCCTGCTCCCCTTCCAGCCCTCTGGCAGGAGGAGAAGATTCTGATGCCCAAGGGGATGATGTCCCAGGCAGTTACAGCAACCAGTTGACCCTGTCTGGACTCTCCTCTGCTAATTAAATTAGTGAAGTGTGACGAACCCACAATCCAAGGTGCAAGGTGGCACGTGAGGTCTTGCAGGTGAGGAATGGGACGTTTTACCCTCTCAGGATGAGGTATCTCAAAACTCAACACATTTGCAAGGCCAAATGTTTGGAAATTTATTCATTCATAATTCTGCTTGGGATAAAAATCCGCTTCAGATTTGGATACAGTCATACCTCTGGGTCCCAGCTTGTCCTGTGGTAGCACTGGGACAGGGCACGGCCAGTGCAACTAATAGACTTGAATTCATTTCCTGTTTTTGTGGGTTACTGGATTTTTATCATTTTATTTTATTTTTCTAGAACATGCCCCAAACCAGAATACAACATGTGGGAGACACACGTTGCCAAAGAGCCCGCTGCCGAGCAGGACTCTCCTGCTTCTTACACGACAGCGGAGATTGCTGTTGTTGAACTCCAAATCGAATGTACTCGAGCCTCCTGCTGCGTGTAGCGGGTCGAGCAGCAAACACAGGTGAAAGAAACCCTTTTCCAAGGGTCCCTGGCGTAAACAGCAAAGGTGCTGCCATGTAAATATGCCAGGAAAGGCTCCGGGAGCTGTCGGCTGGATGCGTTTGGCAGAGATCTCTTGCGTATTTCGATTTGATGTTTGGTTGAGTGAGTTTGTTCTGCACATGTTGAAAACATCAGTGGAAGCCAGACTCCTGCCTGGATGTTATTGCAGGGGCCGTGGCCGTGGGATCCAAGTGCAGAACAGGTGTCTGGGAATGGCTGCTTTGTGTTAATAATGATAATACACCCAATCTATTTGCTCTAACTTTTAAATTATTTTTTTTTAAAACATTTATGGCAAACTAACTTAGTAATCGAGGGTGGGACTGGAGGGTTAAGGCATGTTAGAATTTGTGGCAGTGTATTTATAAGGATATTTGGGAAAACACTAAGCAGTCACAGGAGTTGAAGAAATGCTGGACTGAACATGAGCCAACAGTGTGCCCAGGTGGCCAAGGTGGCCAATGGCATCCTGGCCTGCGTCAGGAATAGCGCAGCCAGCAGGAGCAGGGAGGTGATCATCCATCCCTCCATACTCAGCTCTGGTGAGTCCTTGAGTCCTGTGTTCAGTTTTGGGCTCCTCACTACAAGAAAGACATCGGGGCCCTGGAACGTGTTCAGAGAAGGGCTACAAAACTGGTGAGGAGTCTGGAGCACAAGTCCTGTGAGAAGCGGCTGAGGGAGCTGGGATTGTTCAGTCTGGAGAAGAGGAGGCTGAGGGGAGACCTCATCGCACCCTATAACTTCCCAAATGGAGGTTGTGAAGAGGAGGGGGTCGGCCTCTTCTCCCAGAGAACTAATGACAGGACTGGAGGGAATGGCCACAGGTTGTGCTAGGGGAGATGTTGATTAGATGTCAGGAAAAACTTTTTCTCCCAGGGCGTGGTCAGGCACTGGGTTGACCTGCCCAGGGAGGTGGGGGAGTCACCATCCCTGGTGATGTTCAAGAACCATCTGGACGTGGTGCTGCAAGACATGATTTAGTAGCTGAGTGGGTAGGATTGGTGACAGGAGAACAGTTGGACTAGATGGTCTTGTAGGTCCTTTTCAACCTTGCGTTTCTATGAGATGCATTTTACCTGCTTTGCACAAATGCTTCACTCTGTGCATTCAAATCCCATGTTTCAATGTACAGATAGAGGTGACTGCTCAATGGCCAAACCGTGCAGGAGACCTCAGGCTGATGCTTTTTCAGATGCTTCATTTGCATTTAAGTAGTCATTTGAGCCTGGGTCAAAGATAATTTGAGATCTGTGGAGCCATTTCTGTTCAACTAGAGGTTTTTTTGGTAATGTTTTTGTACTGCTTTTATAAAGTGAAGGAATTACTCCATACTACTAAACTGTGTTGTGAATAGCAAACAAGGAGTTGAGGTGCCAGACAATGTGGTAGGCATCCTCATATTTACATCTACACCTGTAGATGAGGTTGTCTTAAAGAAAAAATTGACAAATGTGTATGGATACGCAGTATAAAACTCTCTTTATATTGTGTCTTCTGGTGTGAGCTGGTGCCATGGGGATGGCCAAGTGCTGGATGCCTTCATTAACCCTATGCCTTGATAAACTGTATTTATAACATTATTTTTGGGCCTTTCATGACCCCACCTTTGGCAGGTTGAATGCATCACAGGTGGGGTTTTTTTCTAACATGTCAGGCCCCTCCAAAGGTATTTTTTAAAGCTGGTGTTTGTTAATTGCTTACTCAAGCATTTAACAGGATGAAAGATGCTCCTTCTTTTCTCCGTAATGTGGAGTTGCTTTAATCTACAAATTTGTTCTTATCTAAGAATAAAGTAAAATTGATGAGCAGCAAATTTAAGACCCTGTGTCCAAATAACTTAGTAGACACCCAGGAGCTGGCTTTTTCTCTGTCTTTCATAGAGCTAAGTTACCACCTGAAGTAGCTCTTGCCTAGGAGAGGTTGCACCTCAAAGTTGTGGTATTTATATGTGAAAGCTCTTAAAACCTTAAGGGTTTTTATTGAGTGTTCTGACACACTCGTGTTAGCTTGTGCTAACAAGCAGTTGGAGGCTGTGGCCAAAAGGCTGGGAAACCCACTCTCCACAACCTCTTCTGGAAGGGAGATGGATGGAAGAACCCAGCATCGGCTTTTAGTTTTGTTTTCCTTGTCATCAGCTTGTTTGGTCCATGATCTGCTTTGAGAATAACGGAGCAAAAGGAGAAGACACGTGTGCCTGATGGCGACGGGGAGCCTGTTTGTGCTTATTTCATTGAGGAAATTGTTCCGGAACAGCTGCTCATCCATGTGAAAATGCAAACCCTTGGGTCCCGGCCAAGGTCAGCAAGCCCTGGGTCATTTGTTTTAGCAAAGCAGGCCAATTTGCCCTTTAATTATCTCTCCTTTTCGCTCGGTCACATCTTGTGCTCCGTAGATTTATTTCCTGGGAAGGGTCCCATGTGAAAGATGTGATACCAGTTGCGTTGTGCATCGGAGGGAGGCGTATTGTTTTCATGGGTTACTTATAACTGTTAAGCTTTATAAAATACAATACATTTATTTGGCTGCATTTACTTCTCAGCTTAGGTAGGTTCTTGTTTTTTAAAAGTACAGGATCCTTAAATTTCAAAGTGAAAGGGTCCAAATCACCGCATTTCTTACCATTTCTCCTCTAATGCGGGTAGTGGTGTATGAAATGGTAAATCAGTACGTGTTTGCTAGAGACGGGGCTGCAGAATTCCTGAACTTCCCAGAGTTTTCAGTAACTGCTCTCAGGATGGGAACTTTCAAAATGAAGCCTGGTTAGGAATAAGCTGTGTAAAATGGTCAGCAGAAACATGGAGTAAAACATATGCCCATGTGCTGGAGCTCTGAAAAGTACTTTACAGCAGACGCAATTTAGTAATAAAGACAGAAAAACAACGTATTCTCTATATAGCAGCAGGGAAGGGAGAATAGTGGAGTCAAATGATCTCTTTGGCCTATAATGCAATGTGGAAAGAAAGTGCTATAACTGAAGGAACTGAAATGCTAAATTTTGGCTTAGTAATTTAAGGGGAAAAAAGCCTAATTAAAGCAATCTTTAATGCGTGTATAAAAGGTCACTCAGGAACAAGAGAAAAAGCATACTTATTCCAAAACTGGCTTCAGACAAGAATTTTGCAAGTGCCATGGATTGCAAATCAAGGCTATCATTAACCTTGAAAACCTTGGGACACAAATTTCTCGGGTGGTTTGAGACTTGATTCCTGAAGGAACAAAAGGGGCAGAAGAACCGACAATCTCTCTGTGACAGAAGCATCCTCTTGGCAGGGGACGTGGCAGATGGAGGTGGGACAGAGGGGGCTTGCTTTGACTTGCAGCTTCACACCGTTAACTGTGATACAAGAAGGAATAGAATAATTGCCATTTTTGTTAGGCTACACGTGGAGGTGGTTTTTAAAAAGGCAATAGATTTGCAAAACCTTTTTTGGTCATCGAATATCATTAAAATAATTAGCTTCCACACTGTCAGAGGAGTGAGGGAGCAGCACAAAAGAGGGGAGCGTGTGTCTTAGAAGAGGAGGGCAGGCTCGGTCTGGGGTATCAAGCTGTTAATTAGCTCAACCCCTGTATGAGGCTGAACTGCTTCTTTAAACTGTCTCTTAATTATTAATGGGTGTTAAAATTATGAAAGCTGGGTGCTCTCACAGCTTAGGGACACGTGTGGTCTGTCACCTGCCTGGCTGATGGACTTCAGTGCTGTCAGCTTGGTGGCTCCTCCGCTTTTCCTCTTGTTTCACAGGAGGGAGAATCGTTTCCTTGCACCTGCGGTTCCCATGGAGCCAGCCCCAGAGCTTCGGAGCAGCCCTCCAGGAGCCGATGGAGGTGCTCCCTATCTTCGGGGTCAGAGCTCAGGGTGGAATTTGTCCTCTTGCTTTGTCAGCAGAGGTGGCCAAAGCTCTCCTGGCTCGGTTTTGATAGGAGCTCAGGGGAGAGCCTTGTTTGTTAACAGCTTGAGAAATATTAAAGTGAGCTCATTTCGGTGTACAGCATCCGTTTGAAAGGAGAAAGACTCAGCCTATTCTAATTTTTGCATTGAGTCACAAGCCTCAATTAAAACTTCCAAAGTTGAAATTCCCTAGAGGTCACATCACTTGTATCCATCCCGTGGGTACAAGTGACTGAGAAACATCCTTCTCTAAATGTCAGCTTTTTAACATAGCAAAAATATTTGTCATGACCAAAAATGCTAACAAACCCCCCCACCCAAAGCTAGGGTTATGTTTTAGTGTGAACTGGGGAATGGTTTCAGTGCAAGAACAGTGATTAATAATTCCTCCTCGTGCCGTGGAGATGGGGGTCTGCATTTCACTCGCTCCTGCCTGAAGTTGTTTTGATACCGTTGATGAGAGAGATGAAATAACGTGTGCTAAAGTCATTTGGCCAGCCCCGAAATCAAAGCACTGGAAACAAAATCTAGCTGCAAATCACTGGGCTGTCACTCTTTTAAAGCCTGGTGCCCAAATGACTTTAACAGTTTGTGGGTCATATGTGAGGTTAAGAATCTTCTTGCACTGTGCACGTTCTGCTGATAAAGGCAGAAAAGGACCTGGGGGTGCTNGACTGTGTTTAAGAGTAGATGAGATGTGGTGTTGAGGGATCTAGTGTAGGGGAGAACTTGTAGAGTAGGGCTGATGGTTGGACTTGATGATCCCAGGGGTCTCTTCCAACCTAAATGATTCTATGATTCTATGATTCTAAAATGCAATATTTTTATTTTTTTTTGTTATTGGCATGGAAGTGTTCCAGTCAACAGTATTGGTGTAGGAGTTTGATTTCTTCCTGCAAGCAGGTCACGGCTTCCTAGGGAGCGATTGGCACAAGGTTTAGAAAAATTGCTGGAATCCCAGGATGATACAGGGTTGGAAGGAACCTCCGGAGATCGTCTCGTCCAACGCCCCTACCAAAGCAGGTCCACCCAGAGCAGGTTGCACAGGAATGTGTCCAGGCAGGTTTTAATGTCTCCAGAGACAGAGACTCCACCACCTCTCTGGATGACATCTGCCACCCTCAAAGTGAAGAAGTTCCTCCTCATGTTTACATCAAACTTCCCATGTTCAAGTTCGTGCTCGTTTTGTCTTGTCCCGTCACTGGGCACCACTGGCCCTTTCCTCCTGACACCCACCCATGAAGTATTTATAGGTGTTGATCAGACCCCCCTTCAGCCTTCTCTCCTCCAGACTAAAAAGCCCCAAGTCCCTCAGCCTTTCCTCGTAAGAGATGGGCTCCAGTCCCCTCATCATCTTTGTGGTCCTCTGCTGTTCCCTGTCCTTCCTGAACTGGGGAGCCCAGAACTGGACACAGTAACTGGACACAAAAGGAGAGATAGGAGGCATTTGTTGTATGGACTGTACAAAGGAACTCCAAAACTGGTCTGTTTTTAAATTAATTGTAAAAATCAAATGAAATTGTCATTTCATATTTTTGATGGGTTTAAATAGAGCCATTTAGATGGCAGTTTCCCCCCCCAATCATTGCATTTACTGCTCAGCTGAATTATTTACCATTCACACTAAAATTGCTGACTCTCTGGGGGGACAAATAATGTTGAAAGGTCTAAAGAGTAGAATGTGGGTGTGTGCAGGAACCCATGTGAGCTGCGTAAGAAGAAGTAATAACAACCTTTTCTTTTTCTTACTGGGGCTGTAGCACATACAAAGTTCCCTACATATTTCTAGGGAAATATGAAGAGCAGCAGAACCACACACCTACAATAACTTATTTTAGTTTAAACTTTGGAGTTTCCCTGTGCTTAATGCACTGGGTGATAAATTACCATGCTTCACATCTCGATGTGACTGGTAAAAACCATTATGTGCTGATAAGACTGGAAATAACTGGATGGAGAACACAAAGCAAGGTCAGAGAAGTCCCTCGGATGGATTCCTGAGTGTAACTTGGATTTTGGGAGGTCAGAAAGTCCTGCATGTTGTACCATGAGCAGCCTGAGGAGTGTCCAAACTTAGATAGACAGGGAATGACTTGTGGATAATTAATAATGGAGTGATTTTGCTGATACCAGATGACAGACTGGGGCTCACTTTCTTGAGGGGAATTTAATTAGGTTTGACTAAACTTCAGGAGCACTCATTCCTAAAGGCCATTATATCCCATCTGGGCCTGAAGTCCTCCATACATTCCAGGTTTTAGCTTCCCTACCTAAAGCATGATGTGGTTTGGAGGTGGCTGCTCCACCAGAGAAGGTTGTGAAGTTGTATTGGTGGTCAAAGCTGAAATACAGTCTGTGATAACAAGGAGCAGAGTTTTCCCTGAGCTCCTCACAGGATTTTGATCGTCAGTATTTTCTCAGCCCATGGCAAATGGGGTAACTACCAGGTTCCTGTAAACAATTTAGTATGCAATAAGGAAGTAATTAAATTAGTTTTTTGAAGTAGTAAACTCTCATCGCAAACAGCCGTCTGATGTTTGGGGGCTTTGTTTTATTGATGGCTCTGTGTGATGGGAGGTCATTCTCCCCCTCTCCTCTGCACTGGTGAGGCCACAACTGGAATACTGCATCCAGTTCTGGGCTCCCCAGTTCAAGAGAGACTGGGAACTATTGGAGGAAGTCCAGTGTAGGGCAACAAAGATGATGGAGGGATTGGAGCATCTCCACGATGAGGAAAGGCTAAGAGAGCTGGGACTCTTTACCCTGGAGAAGAGAAGAGAAGGCGGAGGGGGGACCTTATTCATGCTTCTAAGTATCTGAAGGGTGGGTTGAGGGAGGATGGAGCCAGACTCTTTTCAGTGGTTCCCAGTGACAGGAAATTCCACTCTATTATGAGGAGAAACTCCTTTGGGGTGAGGATGGCAGAGCCCTGGCAGAGGCTGCCCAGGGAGGGTGTGGAGTCCCTTTCTCTGGAGACCTTCAGGACCCACCTGGATGCAGCCCTGAGTGATGAGCTCTGGGCACTCCTGCTTTAGCAGGGGAGTTGGGCCGGGGGGTCTCTGGAGGTCCCTTCCAACCCTGACAATTCTCTGATGGTCCCAATTTTAATGGCTGAATCAATGAGCAGTTGAGCAAAGTACTTCCATTTTTTCTGGCCGTGTTCTCTGAGCCGTGAGGCTCCGTTTGCAGAAGTCGGATGCTTCATGGCACTCGCTTTGTTATACTTGTACTCAGTGTCTCCAAATGGAACTTGCATGTTCAGGGCTGGATTTCGGAGTGGAAACCATAAGCTTCTTGCTTGTATAACCACATTCCAAGGTTAGTCTGAATAGCTGAGATAATGAATTTGGTCTTTGTGCATTCTTAAATAGATAGATAGTTTTTCACAGATGTGATTTTTTTTTTTTTTTCCTTTTTTTCCTTTTTTGCTACAATTGGACGCTTTCCTTGGGAGCTGCCTAATTCCAGGCTGCACAGTTTGTGCTTTGTTCTCAGCTCCCATTCCTTTGACAAGAATAACTTAACCAGATTTCAATATAGGAATTGTGGGCTGCTAAAGGACATATTGTGTTACTGCTTAATGCTGTATAAGTTGATCAGTGGGTAATATAAAGTCTATGGTTTAGCTGTTTTATGATGAAAATATTATTTCACTGGAATATATGGTAAAGTCATTGAACAATGATCTTATTCTCAGAATGATGGCACAAGGCATTTTCCATATACCAGAAATTAGTGGAGCCTCTCATTTTGTTATTGCGGGCTTCAAAAATAAAGCTATTTTTAGCCTTTTCTGAGCCATTGTGCATTTTTTCTTTTTAGCTGAAAAAGCCTAATGTCTTATTTCTCCCTTTCTATTAGGACCGGCCGAGGTTCCCATGATGTCACCCAATGGATCCATTCCCCCTATTCACGTGCCTCCTGGTTACATCTCACAGGTACGCTTCTTCACGCGGTGAAACGTATACACGAGCAATAGCCTTGATCCATGTAGCGAAGTCTGCTTGGCTGAAGTTTAATTTAGTTCCATCAGTGAAAATGATAGTACACAGTTTCATACTCTATCTCTTTGCTTGACATCACACGGGTTTGCACCTTCACACACTGGTATGTATACCAGTACCAGCTGGTTTGGTAACGCCAGCAAAAGGGATGCTTATGGAGCCGATATGTGCAACCTGTCTCCCGTTGTGAGAGGGAGAGGAGCCCACCTTCTTAGATGGTGCTGTGGGTTCCAGTGTGATGGTCAGAAGGGGTGTAGGAGACCAGTGGCAGTGAGAAAAGGAGCCACTCTAGCTATAAAATACGCTGTTGATCCTCAGTATCTTCCCAGCAGAAACCCTGCAGCGTATCAAGAACTGGGGAGGGGTTGGTTTGTTTTCAAGAATAAATGTGATTTAATTATATATTTATGGGGAAAAAAATTAGGAAAAAAGTGCTTTTCACAAAGCTGTTAGGTTTTGGAACTGTTGCATAGCCACTGCTCTTCTCTGTAAATAACCACTTGAGACTACGGGGTTGGTTGTGTTCCTTCCATCTTCTGCAAAGGTTTAGACTCTTTCTGAAATAAGGAATTAAAAAAAGGGGGGGAAAAAAAAGAAAAAGATTTGTTGATATAAGGCAGAATAGCTGTGAACAAGACAATAAATCAAATAATTTCACCACTTGGAGACCTGGGTTGGACCAAGAGCTTCAGTAAGAGCATACAGTGTATTTCAAACATCCTTGATGAATGGCATAAGAACTTTTGCAACATATATTTTTTGCATCTGGTTCAGCAGAAAATAGATGATGCCCTGGAATTCCTTCCCCTCCCCAGGAAACATGGGAGCTTGTGTCAGTCTGAAAAATTGTGGATGGCGTCATGCTTAAATCCCACAAAATACTGCAATCGCTCTGTGGTATTTTAACTTCTGGACAGAGTGGAAAGCGTGCCTTGAGTGCAGGGGACACTCCTAGGCCAGTGTCGGAGAGAGGGCAGGGTGGTCCAGCTTCTTCCTGCTCCTCCAGCATCCCCAGGTGGGGTTAGTTGGGCTACGCTTTGAGACAGCGTTTGCATTAATACTCCTTGTGCCCTCACCTAATTTGATAAACTGGCCCACATTATGCAGAGGAATTTTCCTAAAGATTTGCCCTTCCTTTGAAATAACTTTAATCTTCTTTTTTATTAATATGGTTATACCTCTCAGGCCCTGTACTGGATATAAAGTTGGGTATATTTGAAATCAAATCAGGAAATCTTCCAAGTGTATCTCTGCCTGAACCCCGTTCCTCTGTAGTGCTTTCTGCACCATAATAATTCCACTAAAGAAGCCTTTGAGTAGTTTCTTAACAAAAAAAACCCAACCCAATGCTACCAACACACTTCCAAAGAAGTTTTTCCAAGGAGCTGGAAATAGGTTGGCAGGTTTTTAGGGGAGAACTCTGTATTCAGGGCTTTTCGGCAGCAGAATGTGTGTTCTGCTGTGGATGAGCAGGGCTCTTGCCTTTCACACTGCTTCATATGAAATAGTGGTTGAAAGTCTTCAGTAATGAAATTAGTTCTTACTGTAATAAATGTCCCTGCCTTATTTGCTCTTGTTTTTGTCTTTTGCCTCAAGTTAAAAACTCTAGTTTATGACAAACAATGACAAAACAGCTTAAATTTAGAACGGCAAGGGAAAGGCCATAAAGCAAATGAATGCACCCTGAGAGACGAATCAAAAGATATTTGACTATTCTTTTGTTTGATTTGTCCCCAAAGTGTACATCTAAGAGCCAGGCAGAAAGCAGATACCCCTGTGGAGAAGTAATGGTGCCTTTTAAAAACCAGAAGGCATGACAACTTCTTTCCAATTTGTTATGCCAAGCCTTGTTGGAGCTGTGAGTATTAAGACCTCAACGTTACGTTAGTTATCTAGTGATTGCAACCCCGGATTAAAATGCTGCATCGTTACCTCTTCAGTGTTGTGAAAATGATTGGCAAAATATTGGCAGGGGGTCTCATGCCCTGCAAGATCAGCTCCGTTGGAAGCAGCAGAAAAATAGACTCTATTTCTATTAGTAGTCGTGAGGAGAAGCTGGGTTTGGTGATGTTAAGAAGATGTTCCCAACGAGGAGGCTGAGCCCAGGTGGGGAGGAAGTCCGGGGAAACGATAGCAGACAAACACACACCACCAGTTGAGATCTTCCTCGCTCTGGTTCTGCTTTCAAAGGCTGGTTTGATACAGCTGGTGGGTTTGCAGTCCAACCTCTGTGCGTCTCTGGCAGATGTGCATTGTCAGATCAGAGTTCGTGTCTCTGCAATTCTTTGTTGGCTAAGGGTTATTTAAATAGAAAAGAGAGAAAAGGTTCCTCGCGGTGCTCCTGGTGAACAGCATTGCTACTGTGAAAGTTAGCTGTGGAAGGTGGCATGGTAAAGAGATTTATATTAAATGCATGCAGAGTCAACAATGTTGGTTTCAACTGTTGTATGCTGAGGAAGGGAGCATCTCCTACGACTTGTCAGGAGCTGGGCACAAGCTGTTAATACCCCTCACGATCCTGAGCTGCGGATGGACGCTGCTCCTCTGCCGCAGAAGTCCTGTGGGGCAGGCTGGGACCATGATCTTCTCTGGGATGTCCACCAGAGGCTATATGGCCTTGGGCTCTGTGGCCCAGTGCCTCCTCCTGGCTCCCAGAGTGCTCTGTTCCCTTGGTGTTAGCATAATCTTGATCATGCCTTTAGGTTGCCACGCTGTTAAATTTGGGGACATCTCCTGGGTGGTTGTTTCTGCTTTTCACAGTGTATGCTTGGGAGGAGGGAAGTAGGATTTGGGGTATTCTAACGAGAACTGGAACAATGGAAGTAGCAAAGAACATGATCATGCACTTGTTTGTTTAGGGCTATTGGCTGAGGACCGCTCTCCCTGGAATAAATCTGGAGCAGTTCCACCGGGGATTGAGGAATGACTGGTGTAGTTGGACGTGGAAATTTGGCATGAAATTCCACTTTTGATCTTATTTACGGAGTTGTATGAACAACATGGTCTCTGCCACAGATATTTTAAAGCTTAAGGACTAATTTACTGTTTGGAGCATGAAGTATATGCACGGAACTGATAAGACTCCTCCTGTCAGGAGGTAATGTTGGGGTCATGTAGCCTGAGCTATGCAACTCAAGCCATAGTCCTGCCATTCCAGCGTCAAGCCTGTAGCATTTGGTGGAACTAGAGCATAACTTCTAGAAAGAGGAAGGTCTTCAAATGACACTTACAGTGGCAGAAAATCCATCACATCCTTGGGAATCAGGATTTTGGTCTTGGGTACGTCCTGCGCTCTATGAGAGGTGTTCTCCACAACCGTGTTTGGCGAGTATAAGCTTTTAAGCACTGCTTACAGAGCTTCTCCATGTCTTTTGTAGACTGCAATTGGTTGAGTTATCCTTTAACAGGGCGGTCCTCCCCAGCACTCTGGACACGAGGTAGGCTGTGCAGATCTCGCACTCACATGGAGCAAGCTATAAGGGGGCCATTCTTTTAAGTTAATGAGCTTTGGTCCTGAAGGATCTGTATCATTCTAGATCTAAAATACCCCACCATTCTTGCCAGAATTATGCATGTTCATCTGTCTATTTTCCAGGTTCAGGGTAGAGATCTAATACTGGTGTTTGTACATTGTGGATGGCAAAGATAGTGATGCAAACTTGCCAGGGCTGGTGTGAACTTGGATTGGCATCCTTAATAAATTAAGTGAATAAATAAAATGTTGACATACAAGTTCCTTGTGGATGAGCTCATTCTGTACTGTTTTTCTGGTACAGATTGATTTATGAATGAAGTTTCAAATTAGTTGATGAAATTCCCAAAGTGTTGGTCGTGGTCCACCCAGTGGCCATGTGCCAGATGTCCTTGCTGGATCTAGCACGCTAAGTTTACACATAATCACAGAATCTCAGGGATTGGAAGGAACCTTGAAAGATCATCTAGTCCAATCCCCCTGCCAGAGCAGGAACACCTAGAGCAGGGCACACAGGAACACGTCCAGGCGAGTTTGGAATGTCTCCAGAGAAGGAGACTCCACAACCTCCATGGGCAGCCCCTTCCAGTGTTCCCTCATCCTCACTGTGAAGAAGTTTTTTCACACACTTAAGTGGAACCTCCTCTGTTACAGCTTGTACCCATTGCCCCTTGTCCTAGCACTGGATGTCAGAGCCTGGCTCCATCCTCCTGACACTCACCCTTTACATATTTATAAACATTCATGAGGTCACCCCTCAGTCTCCTCTTCTCCAAGCTCAAGAGACCCAGCTCCCTCAGTCTTCCCTCCTAGGGGAGATGCTCCACTCCCTTCAGCATCTTTGTGTCTCTGAAGTGAAATAATTTAAGGGAAATAAGAAAAACTTGTTGGAAGCAAATGGAATTCCATATTACCATATTACACCTATGCGGTGTTAGAGAATGAGAGTGATTTTATTCCTTTAAGTGGAACTCACAATTTATCGCTACAGTTTACCTGTTAACGTGCCTGTCTTTTTTCCTGGGGGTGTAGCATTAGATTTCAATAGAGAAAAATAAGAGAACAGGAGATGTAAATTATCTCTAGTTAGATTGGGGTTTTATTGCTACAGCAGTATCTTCAGTGTACAACAAATAACATTTAAAATGGTATTCTCAAAACGTGGCAACCGGTGGGGGAGGCAATTTTATGGTGCATGAGTAATGTTCGTCCAGATTCTCCTGAAAGATCAGCTGTCCACCTCACTCAGCAATTAAACTCCCTAAAATACAGAAAAAAAGCCCAACCCACACAGAACTATGCTATAATAATATTGTTATTGAGGCTACACGCCAATTACATCAGCAAAAAATACCAGCAGAAGACAACTTACCTGGTAACTGTTTGAAAAACACAAAGTAATGAAAGTTTAGCCCTAGGTGCTAAATGACCAGAGATAATTTGTTTTCTGTAAATATCAATGGCTAAAATTAGTAATAGCAATTACTTTTAATATTGCAGTTGCATCTGGAGCCCTCAACAGGGAGATCAGGGTTTCATTGCTTCTGGGCACTGAAGTAGAGACATTGAGCAGACAGCGTGTTTGCTGATGAATTTATGATCTTCAGGACGAATAGTTTTAAGCAGATTCAAAGAATTGTGGATTTCTTCTTCGAATGGCAAGATTGAACCCTCTCTGCTACATTAAACTCGTTTCCTCTTCTAACTAAATTCTGTCTTTCTGATGAATTGAAGGAGTGGATTCTATGGTTGGACTTTGATGATCCCAAGGGTCTTTTCCAACCTGAATGATTCTATGATTCCATGAGTGTCGTGTCCCAGAATGGTGCTGCTGTAGTCGACCTACTGTGATTGGTACAAATCAAGGCATATTTACAATCTTAACCTTTGCTGGTTTTATAGCTGCCTAACGCATACAATATATAATACATTGGATTACCCAATTTATAATCCGTTAAAGACAGGGTATCATGTTTAAAGGTTGTATGTGCAGCTTCAGAAATTTCCATATAAAACCATAATTCCTAGCGTAGGGAGAAAATGCCCTGTAGGATAGGAAAATAAATGACTTTTATGCAAGGTCCCCTGTGTTTCTCTGTTTGTTTGGAACACGTGGACATGAAGTAAGAAGAATGCTCTCAGCATTTGTGGCCTGGGAGGGAACAAATAGAAAACATTAATATTAGTCTCTTAGCTTTTTGATGAAAGTCGTTTGGGAGGCTGGCTCATCCCCTGATCTCTGGCTTTTCTCTCCCTGCTTCTGGTGTTCGACAGTCATCTAGCAAAGACAATTTCATCAAAAAGCTCTTTGAAAAAAGCCTCTAAGCTTTCCTCCCAGCTCCCTAGAAGATAGTTGAGGAAGAGAAATCCTGGTGATTTTAAACAGGCTTACGTCGCTTGCTGCTACGGAGCACAAGTGTTCTGTCTAAATCTGTTTTTTAACATATTCATCTTTCACTAGGGCAGAAAACACAGGTGTAGTCTGGTCTAGATACACAGATAAGGGCTGATACTCCCACCTGGAAGACTAAAGTTCAAGTTGCCTTTGAGGCTTGGACTAGTTAAAGACCCCGGTGAAAACTTCTCACATCAAGGTGTAGGAACTTGCTGTCTCAAGTTAGAGCTTGATCCAAGTGTAAGAGAGCTAAAGCCAACGTTTCTGTGCACAGTCCTAAATCAGTCGTTCTGTTCATCAAACGTGTGCTGAATGGAAAAGGATTTTCCTCTTCTCTGGGTTTTGGAGTGTGGGTTTCAAACCCAGTGCCAGGATAAGGGATGCTGTGGAGGTCAGGTAGAACCGGTAGCAGAGATGGGAGGCCTGAAAATATAGCAATGATGACATTGGTGTGATAGGCTAAATCTCTGAGATTCAGCCCTCTTTTGAGGACTCCCTAAATTCAAAATTAAAAAAAAAAAAAAAAAAAGCTAATAGATGACAAATTGCCAGCTGAGGTTGTAAATTTAGAGGTTGGGACCAAGTATGTTAAGCTAAACAGTTCCACCTCTGGTTATTCAGCGTGGCAATATCAAATGTCAATTGCCAGTGAACTAACTTCCTTTAGAAAACCTTCTTCTGCAGGAGGCCAACCAACCTGCAGAAATTCTGTGGACACAGCCTGAAACTAATCCTAGTTAAATTTTACCCCTGTGATAACTTGCCAAGCAGATGCCCAGGGCATTGCTCATGTTTGGTGGAAGCTGTGGGTACGACCTCTTAGATGGGGCTTGGTCCTTCGCAGCAGAGTCAGCAGGGAACATCTGTGTGCCCACTGCTTCACTTTGGTGTTCATCAGCATAAACCAATTTTTCTTTGTGGTTTAGGCTGACACTGTGATGTGATGAGATTCGCTGGAGCGTGGGGATCTGTAGCAAGGTCTTCTGCTGATGCACTGTGAGGGTAGATAACGCCAGCTCACGTTGGTGGCCATCAGCTGAGAGTCCTTGGTGTACGTCCATTTATCTCATACAACACACCCATCACCTATATTTTTCTACCTGTGTGTCATCAGCCAGTTTAGGAAAAAAAATTAGATTTTTAACAGCCTGCTTCTTGTATGAAACTTAATTATGCTTCTTTCATGCTTCTCTGCCTTAGGCACCTCAACATACAGAATCAAAGGGGCAGTAATTGTTCTTACGTGGTTGTAATTTTGAGCTCCAGAAATGGCAGAAGTTTTTTTGAATAAGCTTCAAGAAAAGCTTGGCTCCTAAGTCTGGACCAAAATTTGGCTGGTTGACTGTTCTCCAGAAATATAGCTCTGGAAAAATTATAAGCTGAAAAAACCTTTTTTTCAGCCTAAGCACATTTCCACCTTCCTACATCTGTTTTTACGCGCTTCGACTGTGGCATTTGGGGCCAAGTTTATGTGTATTCCAGAGCTGATTGGCATGGATGTATAGACCAGCTCCCTCGTAGAAAAAAACCCTTCTGCCCTATGATTTGTCTTGAACAAATCTTATGATTTGTCTTGAACCTCTTGTGAACAGAGCCATTCTTCTTGAAATCATTTGTCGATACAAGAGGCTCCTGCTCCCTCCACAAGAGCAGGGCCAACTAATTGCCGAGCGTTCCTGGCTCCGTCCTCACTCGGAGCGCTGTCAGAATCAGTGGTAGAAATTGTACGGGTGGAATGGAAGGTTTGGTCCTTATTTTGGTGCTTTGTGTTCCTTTTTCAATTGTTTCACTCCCTAAGTACAGGCTATTTATTTTGTCTCCTACCCACACAGTTATCAGCGGCAGCAGTAAGTCTGCCAGCAAGGAGTGTGGCCATCCGAGTCTCCGAGAAAAGCCACACCACCGCCACGATGACTTCTGCTGATATTAAGTTTAGAAGTGTGTTTATGGATGAACCTGATGACCCACCGTTTCCTAATGGGACCATAAACGGTGCTGTTTTAAAAAGATGTTTGGTTCAGCTGTTGTATAACGTGCTCCTTTCCCTGCCTTCCCTTCCAGGTGATAGAAGACAACACCGGTGTTCGGAGGGTGGTGGTCACCCCCCAGTCTCCAGAGTGTTACCCTCCGAGCTACCCTTCGGCCATCTCTCCGACCCATCACTTACCTCCGTACCTGACACACCATCCCCATTTTATTCACAACTCTCACACGGCTTTTTATCCTCCTGTCACTGGACCTGGGGACATGCCACCACAGTTTTTCCCACAGCATCATCTTCCCCCTACAATATATGGAGAACAAGGTGAGCTGGGAGGAAGGTACTGGTGTTTCACACCTGTGTTCAGCAGGTTTTGGGGGTAAGGGGAAACCAAGAGTGGAAATAAATTAATTGGAGAACTTGTAGAGTGGTTTTGCCCACGGGGATGGAGCCTCCTTTAATGTCAGAAGCAGGGATGTGTTGGTAGTAGAGCCACCCGGGGTGCAGCGAGGCAGGACAATCCCATGTCACAACACTAGGTTGCAGGAAGAAAATAGGTTTTAACTTAATTGGTAAAAGCAGCCGGGGTGGGGAGAAAAAAAGTCTCATTCCGTGCTCCAACGAGGGACATGAGTCACGCCGACTGCTCTCGCTGTGTCACGGAAAAACAGGACACAAAGTGTGTCGGTCCTGGCTTGGGAATGAGGATGGATACGGAGGGCTGGATCCCAGCAGGGCTTGCTGCAGTCGTTTCCAGTGGGAAAAGCCGGATACCGCTTCCTGTTGGCTGCGATGTGCTTTCACCCCAGGCTGTTCATGGCCACGGTGGTTTTCCAAGAAATTAC
This sequence comes from Jacana jacana, assembly GCA_013400555.1. Classification (NCBI taxonomy): domain Eukaryota; kingdom Metazoa; phylum Chordata; class Aves; order Charadriiformes; family Jacanidae; genus Jacana; species Jacana jacana. The sequence continues at coordinate 208,718 of VZTM01000390.1, read as the reverse complement.
AGGCATTTTCTGTTTGTTATTCTGGTTGAGGACTGGGCAGTAAGTCACTGGAAAGCATTGTCCGATACCGAAGGGTAACATGGCAACCCTAATCAGGCCATGAGTAAATAATTGCAAGAAAAGGAGACGAAGGGGCATGTTTTTGTCTGAACTTTGCCCTGTTGTGTCTCCACCACCCCAGAGATAAGTCTTTGTGTAATCTGAAAAGAGGGTGTTCACCAAAAAAATAATGGGCAAAGCTACTTGGGATGTTTAACATGGAAATCACTTCAGGATTTGTGGCGTTTTATTAGTGTTTAACTACCTGGAGCTAAGACCCTTTCCAAATAATATCTTTAATCACCATATCACCAAAAGTGCGGTTCCATCACCAAAAGTTGAAGTTCTGCTGGAGTGGGAAGGAAAAGGCAGAAAGAGAGGAGAGGGATATCTATTGATGCTGCCCCTTGGAGCTTCTGTTGATCAACAGACCTCGGTTTCTAATGAGGAATGGACCCTTCCAGATGACTGGGAAGGAGGAAGTGGGAAGCTCAGGAAACCAGTAGGACAGTGTAGCCAGCCAGAAGAGGAACAGGACAATCTGTCAGATTGCTTGACAGAGTCTTGTGTAGTGAACATAGAGCTGCTGGTTAAGTAGATGGTCAATATTTCTGTAGGCTGGAGGTACCAAGAACCTGATCCAATTTTAAAATGAAATAAAATAATGAAATAAAATGAAATAATCATTGGTTGCTTTACTAGAATGCCCTATAACTGTAACACTGAGGTAACTGAAGGGGGGAATATTGTGCTGATGAGTATTAATCCGTTCTTGCCCATTTGCCATACAATGATTTATTAAAAATATTGCATTTATTTGTAGCCTGCTGGTTTTAAGCAGTTAGTTGCTGCGAGCTTAGAGATGCAATCACGTAGCTAGATAAGGAAAGATGAAAACCAAGACACAGCGAAATAGCAAAGACAGAAAATCTGGGTAGTTGAAGCACTTTGGAAAATTACAACACAATATCCGTGGCAATCTCAACTTTCAGAGGTTTCAACAGCTGGGCAGGGTGCTGGTTTGCTTCAGAAGTTTGTTGTAGGGGAACTTCTGAATGGATGTAGGAGAAAAAACCCCAAACCACCCACCGAAGGGTATGTTGAGTATCAATTGTTACTTTACTAACAAAAGTCAAACTTGGTTGCTTTGGGCATGAATTTGGTCAGGCTTCAGACTGCGAAAAGGAGGATTGAACTCTAGAGAAAAGCAGAAAATACTCTGATTCCTGCAAGTTGACACGCCGTGGATTAGAGGGAGTCATTCCTGGAGCAAGGCAAAGAGGAAGGTTGTGTGTAATGAAGTGCACCTGAGGCGTAGATATGATATTGATGACATTTCTCAAGGTTTTTCTAGAGAGTTGTACTTACCCAACGCTTCCACTTCACGCTGCACTTCTCTCCTTGGGCCGGCACAGTTGACAGGATTGTAAAATCTATTTATACTGGGATAAGAAATGGCAGGTAATCAGTGATGGCAGTTTGAAAATAGGGCATCTTGGCTTATTCTCTCCAGTCAGGCCCTGGGCAAGAGACTGCTAAATTGCTGCTAAATTATGAAGGCTTTTTCCTAAATAACAGTCCTTGGATTTTTCCTTGAAATCTGCGTTCCCGAAAACCAAAGATTGGAAAGGAGGGGGAAAGCTATTGCCCCGAATTGCTGTGTATTTGGGCTCATCCAAAGAGGTATAAAATCTCAAACAGCAAATGAACACATTTAATATAATACAATATTTAAATGCACCGGTCCCCGGAGGTCGGCGCTCGTCGGCATGTATTCCAGGGCAGGGTGATTAAAAGAGTAGTGCATCTCCCATACGAGGAAAGGCTGAGGGAGTTGGGTCTCTTTAGCTTGGAGAAGAGGAGACTGAGAGGTGACCTTATTAATGTTTATAAATATGGAAAGGGTGAGTGTCAGGAGGATGGAGGCAGGCTCTTCTCAGTGACATGCAATGATAGGGGTAATGGATGCAAGCTGGAACGTAGGAGATTCCAGTTAAATATGAGGAAAAACTTCTTCACAGTGAGAGTGACTGAACACTGGCAGGGGCTGCCCAGGGAGGTTGTGGAGTCTCCTTCTCTGGAGACGTTCAAAACCCACCTGGATGTGTTCCTGTGTGATATTCTCTAGGTGTTCCTGCTCCAGGAGGGGGATTGGACTAGATGATCTTTCAGGGTCCCTTCCAATCCCTGAGATTCTGTGTTTTTATATAACAAAAACTGATCAGTCTTGCAGAAAACCTCAAAAAAAAAAGAAAAGAAAAAAAAACCCTTTGGTTTGTTATAAAATCCATCTCCAAGAAAGTCTGTCACCGTTTCATTCAGAGATGGTCAGGAATTTGGTTTTCTGAAAAGCGTTCGGCGAGTTCACCTGGGGGAATTCTTGTCTTTCCAGAAATCATACCACTATACGGGATGTCCAGCTACATTACCAGGGAAGACCAGTACAGCAAACCACAGCACAAAAAACTCAAGGACAGGCAGATCGATCGCCAAAACCGTCTGAACAGTCCTCCTTCGTCCCTCTACAAGAGCCACATCGGCGGCTGCGCCACTGTATACAACGGTTACGCCAAGAGCCACAACGGAGCCAGCAGCGGCGGCGGGGGGGCTCCGGCGGTGAAGAAACCGGAGCGCAGAGCGAGGAGCAGCCCCAAGTCAAACGAGCAAGACCCACACGGTAAAGACGGCTTTATTTGTTTTTAATTCCCTCTCATTTATTTTTAATTCCCTTTTATTGCACCTTTCCGGCTCACGGCCGCCTCTGTATGGATGTAGTAACTATGCCAAAACCCGCTCCCACCCAGACGTAAAGGCAGTGTTAATACAGTGTGAACTCAAATATAAACCTTTCGCTTGCCTGTACTCTTATTTGTTTTGTAAGACGACCCAGTTGCCTCCCCATCTTTGATGGCTACTCCCTGGTAGGGTGCTGCATCATTCTCTTGCTGTCCACTGGGAAGAGAAGTGCTGTTTAGATAGGCAAGTTCTTGGTTTTATTTTGCTTTTCATACAGGGAAGGGATCTGGGCACTTCACAAAAATCCTTACGGACAATTGAGCTATAACCAAAGCCTGACTACTGGGTAGCACTGCTTTGCATCTCCTAGGTGAAGGTAGTAGCCTTTCCAGAACATTTAGAGACAATTCCTGAAAAAACAAGCTTGCTGATATGAAAGTAAGATTAGTTGAAACAGGAGGAATTGGAGAAGAAAATGCTTAATTGTCGCCATTGGAATTAGTGGTTAAATAAATCTTGTAACTTTGAAAATAGTATTCCTCAACATTTTTGTAGACTTATTGTTAGTCTTATAATAACTTATAAGTCTGATGAGGAGCATCTGAGGGAGCTGGGGGTGTCCAGCCTGGAGAAGAGGAGGCTGAGGAGAGACCTTCTCGTTCTCTACAACTCCCTGAAAGGAGGGTGTAGCCAGTGGGAAGTCGGTCTCTTCTCCCAAGTCCCAGGTGATGGGACAAGAGGAAATGGCCTCAGGTTGCTCCAGAGGAGGTTCAGGTTGGATATTAGGAAAAATGTTTGCACTGAAAGGGTTATTAAGCTGTGGGATGGGCTGCCCAGGGAAGGGGTTGAGGCACCATCCCTGCAGGGATTCAAAAGCTGGGAGACATGGTGCTCAGGGACATGGTTTAGTGATGATTTTTTGTCAGAGTTAGGTTGATGGTTGGCCTAGATGATTTTAAAGGTCCCTTCCAACCTATACAATTCTATGATTAAGAAACTAAAAGTCTGCAGTAAAACATTAGGTCATTAATCTCATTAACTCTTCATTTATCACAAATCATTCTACACATAGCCAGTTCTACCTGACCTTAGCTCAATCACATGCTATAATCAATTGTACCTTTCTGCTCTTCTGTTCCCTGCTTGTCTCTTTGCAAACTGCCATGACTGCAGGAGGCTGAACAGCTTCTCTGTAGAAAGCAAGAGCCATATCCACATGGCCCAGGGTATTTATAATGTAGCACGCTTTGTAGTCTCTCATCTGAATTCATACACACGACGTAGCTTTTCCATTATCAGTATATTGTGTATATGGATTTGCCTGAGGACTTGTGTAACTTCACTTTTGGGTAAAAACGTGTGAAAACTAATTTAATTGATGGGCATAATTGGGGAAAAACGCTGCTGGCTTGGTAAGGAATGAGGAATGGAATGAGGAATGTGTTTTAATCCAAGAAAATAAATCACTACATTGCACTTCCTAATTATTGCTGTTCAATCAGCTTATACCACCTTTAATTTTCTTATTTATGGGGTTTGTTTCTTTTTTTTTCTCTTTTTTTTTTCTTTTTACATACTCTGTGGTGGAGTATGTGAGTTGTGCAGAAGCACCTGTGTGGAAGACCTGGAATAAAGTGGAGTCTTAACAGCTAAACCGAAGGGTCGTCACCGCGGTTTTGTAATGGCTCCCACCAAACACCACCCTAAAATAACTCCCCACTTGATATTTAAAAGCTTGTAATCACATCTGCTGCTTGATATTTACCTTCTCTCTTTCTTCTTGAATTACTGGGGTGTTTTATTGCCTGATACCCTATTAACACGGCCCCACAGGTAATTGGGGTGAGAGTTAAGAGCAATCAGGGAACGGTTGATAATTGTGGTTCACGCTGCTAAAACGGCCACGTGTTTGGAATGGCCGAGAAAAAGAAGGTGTCGGAAGCAGCAAGCAGCAAAGCTGTTCAAACTTGCCCATTCAGTTGGGTGTGTATCGATTCAAGCTGGCTAATACTTAAAAACTTGATGATGCTGTGTGGCTGCTTCCAAAATTGCGGAATAGCCTGGAAAAACTATATATATATAAAATATGTAGAGAGTATGAGTCTTAATTTAGAAAACCACCTAGCCAGAAAACTCTTAAGAGGCAAGTAGGAATATATGAATTTAGAGTAATATTTAGAGTAAGGTGGGGAAGAACTGGAGATGATGGGTTTGTTGGCTTGAATTTCTTAATCGAGGTGGTGGTGTGTTTTACAGCTTACTGTGTCATATCTGGCTGGGGGTGTGTGTGTGCAATGGGGGCTGGTGTCCTTATTTTGGGTGTTTGGCTGTGGGAGCAATCCAAGCAGCGGGGCTTTGGGAGCGCAGTATGTTCCTGCAGCCCAACTCCTGTTTGTTTTTCCTTAGGGACTGGGTTTTTCGGCAGCAGGGCACTGGGAGGTGCCTTGGCACTGGGAGCAAGGGTAAGAGCTCTCTGCTGGCGTTTCCAGCCTCTCCAAAAACAATGCTTTGGGAGGCAATTTGAGGGCTTGTATTAATTAATTGAGGAATATGATCTGCATGGTGGCGTTTGTTATGGGGAAGTGGAAGATAGACCTTAAAGACCATCGAGTTCCAACCCCCCTGCCCTGGACAGGGACACCTCCCACCAGACCAGGTTGCTCCAAGCCCCATCCAGCCTGGCCTAGAACCCCTCCAGGGATGGGGCAGCCACAGCTCCTCTGGGCAACCTGGGCCAGTGTCTCACCACCCTTAGAATAAAGAATTTCTTCCTGAGATCTAATCTAAATCCCCCCTCTTTCAATCTAAAACCTTTACTCGTCATCCTATGGCTCCAATCCCTGACCAGGAGTCCATCCCCATCACTCCTGCAGCCCCTTTAGGGACTGGAAGGGGCTTTGAGGTGTCCCCAGAGCCTTCTTTTCTCCAGGCTGAACAACCCCAACTCTTTCAGCCTGTCTCATAGGAGTCATGTAGCTCATTACTGAGCACCCCAGGCAGTCTCTGCTACCACTTCACTGAGGTTATCACAGAGTGCTGTAAGAATTATATTGAAGAAAATCTCCAGTGTACAATGGAAGGACAACTCTAGTTGAAAAGGTGTAAAGTAGATCACAGAACACGAGATATTTAAGTTAACAACATGCTTTTTCATCAACATATAATCTATTTGCATGTATTATGCCCGTGAGTAAGTGTTTAAGGAAAACTGTGCTGTGTCAATAAGTTACTCTTTCTTTCTAATATTAAAAGAATTAAGGGTTTTCCAAAAAGCTGGTTCAGTACTGGTGGAAGAAATGGGGTAATAGTCTCACCAACAGAAGGAAAACAAAGTGAGCAAATGACTCTGGAGTACTTTTGGCTCAGGCCTCTCTTCGATTGCAGGTCCAGCATGGGCTCCTCTGCTGCTCTCTGCTCAGATTAGTGAGATCATGCATTAAAAAATATATTAGTACTTCTGTTATGCACCCTTGTCCCTGGCTGGCCCTGCTACGTGGCATCAGGACATCTTTTTAGTGGGGAAATCACACTTCTAGGTTGGGGATTGAAGTGCATTTTCCCCATGCCTTTTCCTTGCACACAGCAATGTGCCTTCGTGTTGGGGGGCACACATGTAAATAAAGCTTTCTGGTTATATTGGGTGCTGGAGATAGGCCATTTTAAGGCAATAAAGAAGGAAAGTGATGGCTTCTAATTGCCTGCAAAGTCAGGAATTATTGCTGTGGTAGGGAGGACGCTGTCTTGTACGGGCAGAGGGAGGACTTGGAGGTTTGTTGCAGGGATTCTGGTATAAAATCCATCCTGTGGCTTTTCTGCAGAGCTGTTTCAAAACCTGAATGGGAGAGGGGAGGGCTCAAGGTTGGGTTTTGTGTGTTGGGGTTTTATTTTACTACGTTTTTTTTTTTTTTCCTTTTAAAGGAGCCCTCACCACGTAAAAAAAAAGAGCTGTAAGCGGAAATCCTGTCCCATTCATGCTGTCCTTTATGAATTTCAGTCTGAGTCACTTCCTTCTGAGCTCAGTGGTTCTTGGTCGTGTAGTGATCGGGTACTTGGAGGAGTTTTGTGTGTGGCCATGAGTACTATGGGAACATAAGTAGTTTTGCACGTTCTTCCAATGCTTTTACCTATTTGCTAATAAAACACATCTTTCTTCCCCCCCCAGATCGGATAAAGTTGTTGTTTGGGGTTTTTTTTATTTATTTTTTAATCCTCATTCAAGTTTGAAGAAGCTGAGATTGCCCAAAGTAAAACACTTCAAATGGGTAAAAGCAGAAAGTGGGAGGTGGTTTGTTCTGTGCATCCTGTCCAGGAGCTGGGTGGGTGCTGGGAACTGGGTGCCAGAATAAACAGAGCAGCCTGGGTAGGGGAGGCAGCACCGGGGAAGGGGGGCACATGCATCTTTATGTAAGTGTTCCATAAAGAACACATTTTGTGGTGATTTGAGAAGATTTGACCCCTATTGGGTCATGAAATCACAGAACGGTTTAGGTTGGAAGGGACTTAAAAGACCACCTAGTTCTACCATTCTGCCCTGGGCAGGGACACCTCCCACCAGACCAGGTTGCTCCAAATCCAGCCTGGCCTTGAACCCCTCTAGGGATGGGGCCCCCACAGCTTCTCTGGGTAACCTGGGTCAGGGTCTCACCACCCTGGGTCAGAGCAGGGAGCCATCCAGCCCAGTGGTTGCTCTTCACCAGTAGTGATTGAGATGCTGCTGGGATAGAACCTGCAAGCCCAGTCCCATCCCACACATCGGTCCCTGCTCCTCCATCACCATCCAGAGTTGCTGGGCATGATATAGGTTGAGTCCTGCCTGTTTTTTTTGGTGCCCACTTGTTGAACTGTTGTCTTTAAACATGTCGTACTCTCTTTTGAGAAGCAGACTTGCTTTTCAGGTCCCTGAAGTGATCAACACTGACTTGGTGCCCATTTTATTTTTCCAAGCAGCTGGTTTCTTGCACGTGGAGTTGTCATGAGGTACATAGGAGAAGGGAGGGGAGAAGATTGCAATTTTATAATAGTTCAAGGAGTTGTCGTCTATAGACAGATCACAAACTTCTGTAGGACCGTCATTATAATGTGTACAGCCAGCTTAACAACTCAAAAGATGTTGCTTTCCTGTCACTGAGAGGTTTGTAAATTTGATTTCATGTGCTGAAAGGAGCCTTTGAGTTCTCCCAAAGGTGAAAACCATGTCTTGAGAAGCTTCATATTCCTGCCTGCATTGCTGATGGCCTTTCTCAGAAGATGTGGTCAGCTCTCTGTGCTCATTTCTTTGAGGTGAATGTGTCAGGAACATGTGGAAAATGGGCTTGGCAAGAGAACTTTTAATTTGAAAACATTTTAAAAGTACTGAACTCAGCAAAACAGTAGTTCTGAGATGAAGAAGTAAAGTTGGGTGGTGTGGCTTGGCCTGGGCTGGTGCCAGCAAGTGTCCCCAAGCTGTGTGAGATACGTTCCGCAAGCTCTTGGTCCGTGATGCAGAATGGGTGAAAACACGCAGAATAAGGAGAGCTGATGCTTTCTTGATACAACCCTATCCTGTTCTTCATCTCTCTTCTTCAGAGCATTGAAATATATTTAGGAAAAGTGGTGCTTTTTCACTATTCTCTAATGACATCCGTGTGTTGTTTTTTTTATTTTGAATCCAGAGGCTGCGAATTAAAGGGAAATTGAGGGAGCTGTGATTCAATGCAGACAGGAACCAGGCGAAGTTCCTCTACTTACTCATTCTAGATCCTGACAATTCTTTTCTATTTTGGTCCTGATTCTGTTTCCCAAGCTGATTGGGCTGTCTTATGTGTCTGTAGGGGTGGTATATCCTCTAGGTTTAAAAGCTTAAAAGAGTAATTTCATCACTTGGGGCCCACGTGAGCACAGGGGTTGAGAAACACTATGGCAGTGGGCATAACTTTTATGTTTTATCCAGGATCTTGGATGTGTGCTCATGAAGACCTGTGTTATTATTCCAATGCAGGGACGTTCTGCAGGAAAAAAATCTGTCCTAGGTGTTTTTTTCCACTGATGTACAAAATCCCCCCCACCTAAGTGCATCTTCCCTGGTTTCCCTAAAGGTGGTTGCTTCCATAAAAGAAGGAGACCTAACAAGATTGTCTCCTGAAGACAGCCCCTCCAAACTGACACAGTGGTTTTATAGGTTACATGGGGGAAAAAAACCCCTTCCACTCTGAAGACTAAAGTATGTGTGTCAGGATATGTCATATTTTAGTGTTCTACCAAGTAATGAAATGTGAAACAATATTTACTGGAAACAGAGACGTGTTGAATCTTGTGAGTATAGATCAGCATCGCGTATGAAATCTGAATAGTGCTGCTGTTCCTGCTGCATTTTTTTAATGATTTCAGCAAATACTAGTTGGCTGGGTTGTTTAGGCTTTAGCTCCAATTAGAAGTACAGATTGCGTGTTGGGTGCATGCTGCTTTTCTTTAAGTTTTAATAAAGGAGAGGAAATAGGATGCATTAATTAGGGCACTAGTCTGAACTTGAGAAACCATGGTTAATTTGTGATACCAGGGAGTTTCCAGTGCGATGTTCTCGTGCCTCTACCTTATCTCTTGCATCACGACCAAGCTTGTGGTTTTGTTTGTGTTCTGCTTGGAGACGTGCCTACTTCCTGAACATTCTTTATCTTTTGTCTTTTCTCTAAAATAATAGGCCGTTAAATTGTTCATCCAGGCAGAAACGGTTGTGACTTTCAGATAATTCTGATGGTAACTTGCTGAGAATCCACCTTTGCATCCCAGAATCAACTCCATTGGCTGGGCCACGCAGATTTCTTTACCAAAGACATTATTTTGCCTAATAATCACATAAAGTAAGCACTTCAGTGAGCTCTATATAGACTGATGGATATATTAGAAATATATTGATGTTATGCAGATTTCGAGCAAAGGTGGGTTCGTGTCACTGTGTGTGCAAGCAAGAATTTATCCAGATGAGGCTAAATTTATGTCTTTTCTTCAGAAAAACAGAATTGCTAAGGTGTATGTCACCAAGAAAGACGCTGTGTTGAAGGAGAGATGCAAGTGCCCCTTTGCTCTGCCGTCTTGAAAATTGGCTCACATCATGGGGTTTGATGGAGAAAGGTAAAAATGAAATATCAGAAGTAGGCCAGTGGACTGTGTGAAGGTGCTCCCTCCCTCAGCCGTCGCTTTCCCCACCCCAAACTCCACCATGGTTGGCTTTGAGCTGCCTCTCGGTAGTTCCTTCTAGTGCATCTTATCAATTCTTTCCTTGAAGGCCACGGAGTTTAAAATAATTCCCAGGAGTTTACAAGCCTATGAAAGCTTGTCTGCGTGTGAAATGTTGGGACGTGAAGGCATTCTATGAAGGCATTTGTTTACTGTGTCCATACAAAGTTTACAAGACATGTGAATCCATGAGTCCCACCTTCTTTCACACCACGTTGCTTCATGCCAGCAGAAGGCTGTTTTCTTCTTCATAAGCACAGAGTCCTGCAGACTTGGGAGGGTTGGGGCAGGGAAAGAAGAGATATTCATGCTCTATTTTTATGCACTTATCTTGAAAGGCTAAAGAACCAGCTTCATAACTTACTCACCAGAAGTTGTTGATAAGAGATTCTCTTCATCAGCTAAAGGGGAGCATCGCCTCTTCATTTAATTGCACAATATTCTCCCATCTTCAATGTCAGCTACTTTTAAAGGAGAACACAAATGTGTCAAACTTGGTTTTGTCCAGATTTTTCGGAACTGGCAATGCAAACAAAACATGAGGGGAGGTGTGGAGACGTGTCATGTTCATAAGCTGCTCTGAGCGTTGGTCTCCTGGGCATCCACAGCTCTGAGGCACAAATGGGGCAGATGGGTGACTAATTCTGGTTCCATTTTTTGGTCTCATCACAGAAGCTCAGACAAAATAAACTCAATCTGAAGCTCCCAAATCTTCCAAAGTGTGCCAGCCTGCTTAGAAGCACAGTTCCAAGTCCACCTAGGGAGGTGTAGGGTGTAGAGATGAGGGGGGACTCTTGATCAGAGTGGAGCAATAGGACAAGGGGTAACAGTTTTGAACTGGATGAGGGGAGATTTAGATGCTATTTTAGGAAGAAATTCTTAACTGTGAGGGTGGTGAAACACTGGAACAGGCTGTCCAGAGAAGTTGTGGCTGCTCCATCCCTGGAGAGGTTCAAGGCCAGGCTGGATGGGGCTTGGAGCAATCTGCTTTGGTGGGAGGCGTCCCTGCCCAGGACAGGGGGTTGGAACTGGGTGATCTTTGAGGTCCCTTCCAACCCAAACCATTCTATGATTCTATGTGTAGTAAAGAGTGGGGAAATTTGTGTCCAGGGCTCTCATTTGACCTTTTTGGTGACATATGAACCCTTTTGACAGTGACTGGAATTTTTCTCCAAGGCTGTTTTTCCACAGTCCTGATCAACCCCTGTAGGCTGTCATATTCTTGTTCTCATCTGCTTTCATCCCTCCCATGTTTCATCCTGCCAGCAGGACCTCCGTGGCGGGGGGAGCCGGGTAAGCTGTCCACTCCGTGATTTATCGGCAAGTCGGTGCTGAATGACGTAAGGCACAACCTCTTCCCCCTGAGGATCTTCATATTATCTCAAGAATTTGCAGCTTCTGCTACAACTGACAGTTAAATCCAGAAGATTGAAATCTGAGGCTTTTTCTTAGGAGTTTACGTAATTTATAGATATCCAACCGGCAGGAAAAAAACACCCCAACCCAACATATCAAGTACACTTTCATCCTGCTTAAATGCTCAGTGGCTAAATCCCCATGCTGGGGAGAAGAGTTACACAAAGGTCTCAGAGCTTCAGAGCAAGATAAACAGTGTATTCTCACCAGTTCAGAGGAGATAACGTGGACCACCGACAACGGAAGGGAACCGTGTTTCCCTTATTCGGCAATATCTGGGACACTGAGCCAGAAGGGAGAGGGTATTTATAGGGAAGAGGTAGAACATTTCCTCCCTCTGGAGCCTAAAAAATAAAGCACCTTTAAGTCTAATAATTTACTGAACGACCCTTATTTTGCAGAGCCAGATGTTCTGAACAATGTCCATCTGTATATCCATCCAGATTTGCAAGGGCGGTGAAATGAAATTTCCCGTCCCGCTGGAGTTAATGGGGTTTGTTTATCTGAACTCTCCCAGGCTGGGCCACGAAACCCCTCGCTCGGGTTTCCTTTTCTGAGGAAGGGTACGATTTGATTTCAGAAGTTTTCCTGACCTCCCCCTGTATTTTCTTTTGAAGGGGAGTGGTGGTGGTGGTGGGGGGAAACTTTCTTCTTAGAGTGTTTGCTCTGGGGATGGCCATTAGCAGAACGGACCGACCTTCTTCTGAAACGAAGCAGCCGTGTAGATTTTCTCCAGGGTTTGCTAGAAAAGGTTTTGTGCTGAAGCTTGAGTTTGGTTTTCTGTTTATTTTTTTTTTCCCCTGTGTGGAGCCGTGCTTAGAGGCAGCTGCTTTGATTTACTGCGATTCATGTGACTTCTGCCTGAATTTCATCTCGGCAATGAAATCCAGATCGAGTTGAAATTCCTGTAGCTTTGTTGAAGCCTTCCCAGCGAGCTGTAATCAGGTGGATACTCCAGTGAAATACTTTAAATATTTGGAGAGATTTTTCGGTGGTGAAAGTGGTTGTGCAAGTGACCTAGATTGTATTTCGCCCCCGTCCTGTGCAGGACAGCTGATGGCACAGGCAGTTCTCCCAGCTCACGAAGTGGTTAATTGGGACAGATTTGGAGTGAGGAAAGAGGAGGGACACGGAGCTGGTGAAGGGCCGGGGACATAAATCTGATGAGGAACAATTGAGGGAGCTTGGAGTGTTTAGTTGGAGGAAGAGAAGGCTGAGGGGAGACCTCATCACTCTCTACAACTGCTTGAAAGGGCATTGTAGAGAAGTTGGTGCTGGTCTCTTCTTCTGGGCAACTAGTGATAGAAGGAGAGAGAATGGCTGCAAGCTGCAGCAGGGTAGGGTTAGGCTGGGCATGAGTAAAAAGCTCTTCACAGAAGGAGTGTTCAGACCCTGAAATGGGCTGCCCAGGGAGGTGGTGGAGTCACCCTCCTTGACTGTGTTTCAGAGTAGATGAGATGTGGTGTTGAGGGATCTGGTGTAGGGGAGAACTTTGTAGAGTAGGGCTGATGGTTGGACTCGATGATCCCAAGGGTCTCTTCCAACCCGAATGATTCTGTGAATCTGTGATTTTATAGATCAGGTTGTTTAAACATTGAGTGCACTCTTCATATCACCAGCCTGGCAGGGCACCGGTAGCACCATGTCAGCCTTTTTCACCTTTTCCACTGTAGGAATTTAGCACCTGATCTTTATGAAACGTTCTCAGTCATATAATTCTAGCTCACCTAATCGTCATTCATCATTCAGACTTGATGGCAAAACAGTCCAGGCTGGGATTAGTTGAGTAAGTTGATTGGCAGCTGTCACAAGGAAGATAATTTATTGCTGTTCTGCTGTCAGTCTTTAGGTGTTTGGGTTGATTTAGAGGAGAGTGGGAGCCTTTTGTCTCCCCAGCTCCCAGCTGTAGGGCCTGGGCTGAGTGGAAAGAATAAAAGTGCTCTTTCTTTTCCTGGATTACTGTGATGTCCCCCAGCACTCGTTGCAATCTGATTATCTCATAGTTTCATCTGGAAACAGAGGTCAATGATTTACGTCAGTAACAGAAAAGTCAGACTGGGGGGTTATTCAAAAAATATCATGATTCTGCAGCCATTGACTAGGCTGACAGTGAAAAATCCCAGTGTAGGCTCCATGAAAAATCTTTGTATTTCAAGCATTAGAAAATGGAGTGATTTCGCCCCCCACACCCCTTCTTAAAAATGGACTTTTCTGGTTGCAATCTAACCTCTTAAAAAAACCCAACCCAACGAACCCATCCAGATAACATTAGGAGTGCTCAGAAATACTATTTCTGCTTGAATGAAAATCTGGAAGACAAAACCGAAGAGCAGTTGGCACACTTTCTGTGTTTGCCCCTCTTTAGAGAAGGTTTTCCCCTGCTCACCTTCTCCTAGAGCATGAATAGCTCGCTCTGACTCTGTTCCTGAGAGCGAAGTAGCGGTGATTGCTAAAACTGAGCGTCTCCGCTTGTCGTGGCCCGTGGTCAAACCTAAAGAAGCCATTTCTCCCTTGATTCCTTCTTTGATTTGAGCAGACCTGAGGAACTGTGGCTGAGGGCAAAATTTGGCTGTTGGGTTGTTCAAGTGTCTTCTGCTGCAATGGGCATCCTTCTGCCTTCGTGCTGGGAGGGTGCTCTAGTGCCTTCAGATTCTTGTAGCAAATTCAGTGGCTTTTCAAGGTCTGTTGCCAAGGAGGTTGTTAATTTTGGCTGAGGAGCCCTGTTTAATCCCCACTGAGTCAGGAGCTCCTATGGAGTCTGTTTTGGCTGGGCTGTCTGGTTGCTTTTCTCTGCAGATATGCAGTTCTGCAGGTTATCTTTGCTAGGGTTTGTTTTTTGTTGCTGTTTGTTTGTTTGCTTGATCAATAAAACACTATTACTGTGTTCAATGGGCAAACTATCAAAACCTTGGCCATTTTTCCTATGGTTGTATTTTTGAGGTTCAAGAGGAAGTGAGTTTTCTTTCGGGTTTAATAGTGATGCCATTGTCCCCCTGCATTGGGGATAGTATTTCAGAGAAAAATATTTCCTGATTGGAGTCAGAAGATCTGCAACCCTAGCCTGGTGACACTGGAGACTTGTCAAAGTCTGTGTTTGATACGGATTTGTGCTTTCCACCTCAATTTTAGAGGGTGCGGGGATCGCCTCTAACATGGGAGGTCCTGCTGGCTTTCTCACCCTGGAGGCCAGAGGGTGACAGAGATGTGCCCAATGTCAGTGTGGCAGCCTGGGGTCACGATACCAGTCATGTGGTGATCTCTAAATGAAAGGAGTGAAGGGTAAGACAACACTGCACTTCCTAACTGGCAAGCCCAGAGAAGAGAAGGCTTGGGGGAGACCTTATTGCAGCCTTCCAGTGCCTAAAGGGGCTGCAGGAGAGATGGGGAGAGACTCTTGATCAGGGAGTGGAGTGATGGAACAAGGGGGGGATGGTTTTAAACTGAAAGAGGGGAGATTTGGATTAGGTATTAGGAAGAAATTCTTTTTTGTGAGGGTGGCGAGGCACTGGAACAGGTTGCCCAGAGAAGCTGTGGGAGCCCCATCCCTGGAGGGGTTCAAGGCCAGGCTGGATGGGGCTTGGAGCAACCTGGTCTGGTGGGAGGTGTCCCTGCCCAGGGCAGGGGGGTTGGAACTTGATGATCTTTAAGGTGTCTTCTAACTCTAACCAAAAGTAGGAAAGGGACCACTCAAAGGCTAGGTCCTGCGTGTATGTGGGTTGTTGCTGCAGCAGATCCAGCTGGGGCTTTCTCTGTGCCTGTGGGTTATGTCACTGTTCAATTTGCTGGTCCTTCAAACCCCAGCTGCAGACATATGTGGCACGTTATCTTCCTTGTGAGATGGACAAAGCTCTTGCTTAAGAAGTGAAACGTATGTGACGGAGACGGGGGGGGGCTGTATTTGACTAAGAAAGCTCTTTTCTGCCTTCTAATGGACCCGGCTGCGTGTTCGCAGTAGGGATTCTCTCAGATCTCTGGCCAGTGAAGTAGGAGTTGTTATTGCTGTCTTCCAGCAGTAGCAGCAAAGAAGCAGAGAAAAACAAACCCAACGTGTCACTTGCACTCCGTTTGTCCCTTGCATCCAGCATTTTGTTTCCCTCGGAGGTACTACTGATCTCATTTTCCTTGCTCCATCCCAAGGAAAAATACACATCAAAACAACATGGGGGCAGAAGGAAGATCGAATGCCCTTTCCTTCTGATGCTTCCCCATGCAACAGCAATTACCTTTTGTTAGAGAAGGGTGCAGAGACAAACCATCGAATGTGGATTCCAAGTGTTTTGCAATATCCTGCCCCGTTGACATTAGGATATCCAAGCAATCAAGGTAAAACCAGCAGCTTAATCAACACAGACCACGGCCAGGACCCACGTCATTAAATTCATGCCTCAATGACAGCGGTGTTAAGGCAAACAATTCAGTTATCCATCCTGTGCTTTACGTCCCAGTGAGTCAGGACAGCTAGAGATTAATTTTTATTTTTGTTTTTCCTATTTGAGACCTGAAACTGCAAGTTTCTGGGGTTTATGCAGGGTTTTAGTTTTGTTTGCCTTCAGTAATTTAGGGAGTGGCTTGATTATTTTTTTTTTTTGCAACCAGATACCATTTGGTCTTCAAGGTAAAATAGTGAAAGATACACCAGTAAAGGCATTTCAGCAGGAGAATTAAGATACCAGTGGGGAGGCTCTTAGAAATGGACAACTTAGGCAAGATGCTCACACACAGCAATTTTTTTCAGAATTAGAACATGGTAAGGGAGAACTTGTAGAGTAGGGCTGATGGTTGGACTCAATGATCCCAAGGGTCTCTTCCAACCAAAGGATTCTATGATTCTCTGTTTCAACAGTTGGATCTTTTCTTGAAGTTGGATAGTGTCGGTCCCCCTACCTTGGACATGGAAGCTGCAGTTGTGTTTTATCGCTAGTGTTTTACTTAGCTTTCGGGTAATTAGCAGGGATTTGAAGTAGTTAATGCTTAGAAATCTCATCCAGGTATTTGTAGGCTTGATTAATAATTTTTTCCTTGGTGTATTTATTACATTTTAGCGTGCTGTGATTGACTGGGTTGAATAGAAATACTTCTTTCACAAGTTTTTGATGCTGAAGGGCTCCCTGGTTTTGCACATAAAGCACTTAGGTGTTCAAGGTGGCACTGGATTTGCTCCAGGGTGATACCGGTTTTGCAGTGTTAGATTTGTCAGCCAGCACATATCCCCCCAGTTTGGCCATCTCCCTGCCCTGCACTGGGCTCCCTCCCTGGCAAACTGGAAAGATGCATCAAACTGGATTAGGCAGGAGTCTGTCCTGGGTCTGAGTTCATTCAATATTTTCATTAAGGAGTTTGAAGGATAGAATAAGGTTTGATTCTTATTAAATTATAGTCCGTATTAGACTCTCACAAGGTAGAGTGGGTTAAGGAGGAGGGAAGGAGGTCATGACAGGAGGAGAACTTCAGTGGCCTTGAAAGAAAACCAGTTTGATCACGACAAGAGCAAAGTATGACATTTCAGTCAGAATTTCTCAAACCTGCATGTTTTTTAACTGTGTAATAGTTCAGCACAGTAGTTCTGGGAGGTATAGTAGACGGAAAAAACAAGAGTCAGGTTGCTCTCTGTAGACCAAGAGAGGAAAAACCCTCAAAGCAGGCTCTGGGAATGGGAATGTCGCTTCTTCCTTGGTGCTGCTGGGGTCTGGGCTGGAGAGTGGTGGCCAGAGCTGCTACTACATCTTCAGAAGGATGGAGACCAACTTAAAAGAACACATTCCAGAGGACAGCAGTAAGTGGAATCTGTGATCTGGTAAATACAGGCTCTGAAAGAAATGAGCTTGCTATGCTTGAAGAGGAAAAAATGCCTTCAAGCGTGTGAAAGGTTGCAACAAAGAGAGTGGGAATGAAATCATCCACAGTGGGTGTGCTGGGAAGGTCTCTTCCGTTTCAGTTGAGGAGACGTTGAGGAGACCATCCTTGCAGTGATGGGATTTGGACATTGGGGTAAATCACTTGGCCAAGGAAGTTTTGAGATTGCCATGATCACAAGGCAGAGGGTTATTTATTTAGTTCTTATTTATTTAGTTCTTGTTTATTTAGTTCTTGTTTATTTATGCTTTTAAATGGACCTCTCTCTAGGAATGGTTGAGGTGTAGATGATTGTGTTTCGGTGTAGGAGGATGGACTCCAGTGACCGTGTCGCATCCCCTCTCTCCATCTTGCATTCCTGCAGCGTGGCATCTCCAGTTCTGGGTTAATTCTTGTACAAGGGAAGTTTTTTTGAGGAGACCATCCTTGATTAGAGCTAGATATATAGATTAGAGATAGATATAGATGTTTTTCTGCAGGTCTCTGAAATGAAAAAGTCTGTGTTCTTCGTGCATGAAGCTTTGACACCGGTGAGGAGTTCACAAAAGAGCTGGGCCCTGTTTTGAAGAGTTCATTCTTTCTTGCACCTCGCAGGTTGTGCTGTACGTGCCTGATAAAAGATCTTTCCTGGCCTTGAGGCCGGTCACAGCCCCAGTAAATCTGGAACAAATTCTGAGAAAGCATGTCGTGTTATGACTGGCATATCTGTGAGCGTGGAGCTCTGCTTGAGAATTAACCTAAAAGTTTTGCAAAGTGCTGGTGCTGATGTCATTCCCTTGGAATGGAAAGGCTGTTGAAACAGTAAATACTTGCTGTGGCCAGAAGCTAAGTCTTGAGCTGGACCTTTTCCTCTCTGCGAAGGAAAGAATGCAGAACAAACCTCAAATCTGTATTTGCAGTGGGAAAATCTTAATTAGTTTAGAGCTCGTTGTTAGTTCAAACCATTTACGTACACAGCTGCTGTTGATGCAAACCTGAAAGCTATTCGTGGAAAACTTCAAACTTACCTTGAAATGACAAGTTTTTTTGTTTCCTTTTGGTTTTTTCCTGTTTTTTTTTTTTTTAAAGCTGTGCTTGGTGTTCAAAAGTGTGGTTGGAAAGGTCTGAAAATTAGATTTGTGCCGTACGTGCCGCAGGGAGCATAGAGGCAGACGAACGGCATGCCGTTAAAGGCTTCAGTTCAGCGAGACGTCGCGCTGAAACCCTGTCACGCCAAACAAGACAGTGTTTCATTTTTAGGGGCATTTACTCTTGGGTTAGATCTCTGGGAGGAAAAATTAAAAAAAAAAAAAAGAGATATGACCAAAAAAAACCAACTGGGATATGGGTCAGGTCTTAGGGCTGGCTTCTCTGCTCTGAAAGGTTAGTGTGAAACACAGCTCCCAGTAACCCACAGCCTGGGAATGAGAACCTGATGCTCTAGTTTAGGACAGTCATAATATCTCTTAGATACCAGCTAGAGCCCTAATTTCTCATAGATATGGATTCTAGAGAAGAAGTCCTGTGAGGAGAGGCTGAGGGAACTGGTCATGTTTAGTTTGGAGAAGAGGAGGCTGAGGGGAGACCTCCTT
>VZTM01000390.1:175021-189828 GCA_013400555.1 Jacana jacana | reverse complement strand
CGTGACAATTCTGTGATTCTGTGTGGCTGGAGCAGCTTTAGCAACTGGGTTTGGGCTTTTATCCTCTGCACAGAAAAGTCTATGCAGTGACTTCAGGCTGAGATTGTTGGGTGTGGTGGTGGTTGTTATGGTGGGGGTTTTTTTGATGTGGTGTTGCTGTGTGGTGGTGGTTTTTTGTTTGGGTTTTTTTTTCTTTTTTTTTAATGGTTGGACATGATGATCTCAAAGGTCTCTTCCAACCATGAAGATTCTGTGATCTGCAGAATAACTCAGATTTTTGAAGTGTCCCTCAGAGGATCCCGTTGAGCGTTCAAAAACAATTCATCCCCACCCCCAGCTTCCTCCTAGGAGGAAGAGCTTTGCCATGACAGATGTGAGGAACAGATGTTGAGAGGAAAAGTTATAGCGGGACAATGACCTGAAGTGTTAGTTGGGTTCTTCCTTGACGTGACTGAGCTTCTGTTCCTGGATGCAAAGGAGGGGACAGCAGTACTTGTGTTGGGGTGGGGGTGACACAGAGCTTTGATGTGTTCCTGTCAGATTCTCGGTGCTCAGTTTGCCAAGGCAGAGAGAGGAAGGGGCAGAGGTTTACAAGCGAATCAGCTGTCTGTTATTCAGGGCCAATTAGTGCCAAGTAGGTGGGTCATGCTCCACCACCTCTCCCGAGCAGTTGTATGTAATTTTTCTGAATTTTAGTTTCCTGTTTTATGTGAAGGCTTCTCTGTTCCTTCCTCCTGTTCTTCCCCACCTTTCCACTGCGGCATCTGTGATATCTGGAAGGTGCTCATCTCCACCATCTCCAGTGAGCTAATCTAGGAGAGTCCTTAGTAGCTGATGAGTAACAATAATTACAGAATTGTAGAATAGTTTGGCTTGGGATGAACCTTTAAAGGCCACCTGGTTCAACCCCCCTTCCACAAGTGGGGGCTTCTTCAACTAGACCAGGTTGCTCAGAACCCCATCCAACCTGACCTTGAATGCTTCCAGGGATGGTGCGTCTCCCACCTCTCTGGGCAAACTGGGCCAGGGCTTCACCAGTTCCTCAGCATGAAAAATTTCTTCACTATGTCCAGTCTAAATCTTCTCTATGTTGGTTTAAAGGCATTACCCCTGGTCTATTGCAGCAGGCCTTGCTAAAAAGTTTGTCCCATCTTTTCTGAAGCCCCCTTTAAGTACTAAAAAGCTGCAATAAAGTAATAATTTTGGATAATAAGTTACTAATGATCTAGGACAAAAGGCTTTTCACTAATTCTGTATTACCAGTGTAGAGCATGTAAGATGGGTTTTTTCCTCTCTATCATTTTTCTATTTCAGAAGCATTTCTGCTCTTTTTTGGCTTGGGAGGAAGATGTTGAGCTTGACGCTTAATGCGTTATGAGAGAGGTTGGCAGCTAAGACCAGATTCCTACTGAGGGAGGGATCCAGGACAGGTCTCACTCTCCTTAGCTTAGTCTAGCTCAGGAGACTGTGAATAACGATGTTTATTACTGAAAGGAGATCAACCATCCACAGAAGCCTGAGAATGTTTTTTATGGCTCTTGAACTGGGAAACTCAGTATTTGAAACACTGTAAGATGACAATTCTGTGAGCTGCTTTCTCTCCCCCCAAAAGCTTGGCTTCAGTTTTGTAACAAGTTTTTCCAAGGGGCATTTCTGTACTGTGTGTCCCCAAAACCTTTGCAGATTTCTCTCCTTCCACCACCAGCTTATCTGTATAAACTCTTGGTGACACGTGTCCTTAATAACTCAAAGCCACAGGGTATCGGGGTCTCAGAGCCTTCTCCTTGTGAGCAAGCCACATATTTGGTACCTAATATAGAAAATTTCCTTAGTAGGGTCTTCTCTGCTCTTCATCCTCTGCTCTTCCTCTTCTCATATCAGAGAATCATAGAATCATTCAAGTTGGAAGAGACCCTTGGGATCATTGAGTCCAACCATCATCCCTCCTCTACAAGTTCTCCCCTACACCATATCCCTCAACACCACATCCAATCTACTCTTAAACACAGTCAGGGATGGGGACTCCACCACCTCCCTGGGCAGCCCATTCCAGGGTCTGACCACTCTTCCTGTGAAGAATTTTTTCCTAATGTCTAGGATCTGATCTAACCCTACCCTGCAGCAGCTTGCAGCCATTCCCTCTCATTCTCTCGCTAATTGCCCTTGAAAAGAGACCAGCACCAACCTCTCTACAATATGCTGGGTATACCCTATTCCCTTAGGTCTTAAAGTCAGTTCCTGTGTGTGGAGCAGTTGGAACCTCCAGCCCTGACCTCCAAGGGTCAGAGGACTTAGTGACTGTACAAAGCGGTCATTTTTCACTGGAGAGGGAAGTGAGATTTCTTCGGGCTTCGGGGCTTATTTTCCTCCCCTGCCCAGTGTGACAGAGAGAGTGTCCTTGCTAGAAAGCAGAGAGAGGAGAGCAAATTCACTCCACATGTTTGGGATTTAAGGTTGAGAATGATTCACGCGCAGCTTCTGGGGGTTGTAATTAGGGGTGACATAATAACCATAAACTTTCAATAAAGTAGTAGCAGCGTTTTTGTTACACTCCGTAGCTGCAGGAGCTGCTTCTGATTAGCATCCCTTCGAGATAAGCCTACGGGACCGCCACGGTTTCCAGATGTGGATCCAGGCTGTTGGGGCAGCACAGTCCTCCTTCTGTAGTGATGCTGAAGGGGAGCCCTGACTTCTAAATCGCCCCAAACTTTAATTACGTTTTCACTTGGATCAACATCTCGACCTTTTCCGTAACCATTTTAGTCCGTCTGTGTCATTTTCGAGTCAGTATTATCTTACACTGGCTAAATGCTGCCAGTTTATACGCTGTATAGTACACTCTAAGGGTTATCTGCTATGGAAAAAACCAATCACGCTAATCCTCCTCTTCTCCTGAATTATTACTACTCCTTTCTTTTCCAAGTGGCTGAGACTAAAAGGAAACTGGGAATGCTCAGAGCAGGAGATTTGTCATTCCCAGTCCACCCCAAGGTGCATTCTTGTAGGGAGAGATGGGCATTTACACTGGAGTTCTGCCATCTGCCTTCAGCCAATTCGATTTCTTTGGCAGCCGAACACATGGAATTTTTAAAAAGATTATGTACTTTTTTTTTTTTCTTTTCTCTTTTTTTTTTTCCAAGCAGGTCACAGACAAAAATAAAGACACATTCTTGGGCTGCAAGAAGTAGGTCAGGCTTTGGGGGAATCATTTGTGAAAGCTGTTGATCTGATCTTACCAGGTTTTCTTTATTAGTATTTTTTGCTTCCTACGCCAAATTTGTATCCTCTTTAGACAGAGGGCCTGCTCGTTTTACTTCAGGTGTGATGTATTCTTCTACTTTGGTGAGCAAACTTTTTACATTAACTTTTTTTTAAAGAAAAAAAAAAAGGGGAAAAAAAAAAAAAAACCCAGAAAAACTATGTTCTTAGTTTTCCATTAGAGAATACTGTAGTGGAAAGTGAGGCCTCTCTGTGCTGCGGTCCAAAAGGAATGAAGCTGCTTTGTGTCACCTCATTACTCTAAGCTGATGTTTTAGCTCAAGACTTTTATTTCAGGGGGGGAGGATGGGGGAAAGGCTGATTCTGCCACTCAGATGATCGCCTCCACAGCACCTTCCATCCTCAATCAATCAATCAATCCCTCTCGTTTAGGGGAATTATTTCATGCCCTGCCCTGTGATAAGGCTGCATAGCCCCTGCAAGAGCTGTTGTACCAGGTGGGAGGTTGAGGAGGGAGGATGGATCACAGCTGGGCAGGCGTCTGAATTAGCCTGGCTTGACTGTATTGCCTCTGTAATTACAAGGTGGCTGTAAGAAGAGCTGTGAGCATGATATGGTGGCAGCATTTAAGGACAGGTTAGCTGTAGGGTAGGTACACGGACTGGCCTCACAGGATGAGGATGCTCGTCCTTCCCAAAGATGTTCCTCCTCCCTGGTAGCCTAGGGCTCGGGCAAGCGAGTGGGTAGCCCAGCTCTGCAGCTGCTGAGGATGCATTTGGTTTACAAAACCTGGGGTTAAGTTCAGCAGTAACTGAGCTGTAGCACTTCCTGAGTCTCTTCTGTGGCCCAGCTTTGGAAATAGGTTTTGCTCCATGAAAGCAAGTCCCAGTTAAAAGCGTGGTTTGTGGAGGATACCTCTACAAATAATCCACCTTCCTCAATATCTGCAATGACATGACATGACATTTCATTCCTTTCTCTCTTCTATAATTTTTTAATACTAATCCATGTAACTGCATCCCTTAAATTCACAAGGGCAAAACGCTGATGCTGGTGTGCAGGCAACGTGTTCCTCGCTCCCACTGACAAATTCCTCAAGAATTATCGACAGTGCTGACATTTTTATTTCATTTCAGTCATTCATTTTTCTTCCTGTTTCCACTTTCTCTGTTTTACAGAATTCGATTCAGAAACAAAACGGGTTCAAGACATCCTTTCTGGAATGGAGAAGCCACAGGTAGGTGATCCCAAATTACCACACGCACATAAAAAATAGCAAACGTGGTAAGTAGATTGTGTCACAACACGCTGCCAAGTCCTGAATCTTTGCCTTAGTAGATTGCTGCTGCTGTATGTATCGAGCTCGTTTTGCTGTGATATAAATTTGAAGGATCTTTTGTGCTGGTGGGTATTTGTGGGCTCTGCCCGCTGCAGGAATCCCACCAGTTGCCTGTTTCCAGATGATGTCTACCAGTATGCATAGGTGACGGGGAGCCTAGCACCACTGGAGTGATCTGCATAGCTCCTGCCCCCTCTCCCTTGGGTTTAATATTATTTGTCGTGAGCAATTTGTGTCTGTAATCATGATTAAATTAAGCTAATCCTATTGTTTAAGGACAATTGCTATATTTTACGTTTGCCTGAGCCATAAAAGCCCGTGGATTGTAATGAAATAGAATCACCACGTAAATAACCAAAATGCTGGGTGTGACCACAGTCAGGTAAGGTGATCATAAAGCTGGTTGCAAGCCCTTTGAATGGTGTGTCAAATGGAAACCAGACAAGTGTTGTGGATGTAAATGAACGGTTCCAACAGGCCAAGAAGCACTTGCGAGGCAGAAGGAGACGGCTGTGCTTTGGAAGTTCATATCTCCTTCGCTCTGACAGTGCTCAGGCCTTTCTCTGTCCAGCTGGAAAGCTCATAAAGAAATAAGCAAATACAAAGAAAAAAATAAATAGTTGGAAAGCTCATAGAACGGTTAGAGTTGGAAAGGACCTTAAAATCATTGAGTTCCAAGCCCCTTCTGCCAATGGGCAGGGACACCATCTAAAGACTGGGGTCCATAGTAGCTGTAGGGGCTGGTGTAAAGCACTTCTGCAGTGGGAGCTGGAGGGGTGGCTGTTCCTTGCGTGTAAGAAGAGCTCAGGCTGTGCTCAGCACAGGCTGAGATTTATTTTTAGGCTCCGTTCTCTGAGATGCTTTTGTTCTGAATAAATGCGAGAGGGTGCTCGGTCTTAAATCACTCAGTCGGGAGGTGTTGGATCCTGCTGTCGTGGCGTCTACAAGAGCAGATTCAAAGCCAGCCAGAATCTAAACCAGCCCCACAGAGATGATCAATCCCAGGGTGCTACAGCCCCAGGTTTGAGTTGCAAGAAGGAAAGTTGCTTAATTTCATGTAGAAACAAGTGAAAAGAGTTAGCTGAAGGCTTGAGGAAGGAGTTTCAGGGAGATGAGGAAGGAAGAAGGTGCACTTGGCACAGAATTAGGCTGGTTTATTTTTACTGAGTCAATGGTTTATTTTTTATTGAGGACTACCCGAATGTTACTCTTCTGATAAAATGCCACAACTGGATGCTTTTGGAAATATCTGGAGAACTGACAGGAAAAATACATTATTTCATACCTAGGTCTATAGAGATGAGGAGAGAAGCTGTTTGAGTAGTTTGCAGGATTGTGAAGTCTGTGCAATCAAATTTAGGGTAACCAGAGCATCTGAAGCAGAGGGGAGCAAAAAACTAAAAG
This sequence comes from Jacana jacana, assembly GCA_013400555.1. Lineage (NCBI taxonomy): Eukaryota > Metazoa > Chordata > Aves > Charadriiformes > Jacanidae > Jacana > Jacana jacana. The sequence goes on along the minus strand of VZTM01000390.1, from coordinate 183,866 downwards.
CAGACAAAAGTACTTTTCCTTGAGTCATTTATAAAACAGAAGTCTTTTTTAGGGGGAAAAAAAAAAAGTCTAAAATGTGACAAATGGCAGTTCAATAATAATGACATTTCATGAGAAGATGCTGGGGATTTTCTATTATTGTCTCTAACTTTGGCATTTGTGAGTAATTAAACTTAGAGGAGTCTCCCAAATATTAATTGCTATGAATGATTATGTGTGTGCACAATCAGTATTCTCTCTGGTGGAAATATATCATAAATAGTCAGCTGGGACAGGTTTCTCAGTGAGCCTTATGCATGCAGGAGTGAGAAATAAAGCAATCTGTATTAAAACAATTGTGAAGAAAGAAATGAGACAATTAAAATGTGAGGGCACAGAGCAGTAAGTCGGTGGCAAACTGGGAGGATGCTGTGTGTAAGGCATCCAAATCTGGAGCTTTGATGTGTCCAAGGGAGCAGATCAGAGGCTCCACAGCCCTGGTGTTGCTTGGAACCATCCTTCATCTACCTCTTCCAGGTACCCCTCCGTGACAAAGTGTCTCTCACCTTTCCAGGTACAAAACATACATGCTTTTTAAATGAATAACTTACTAAAAGCCTCTTTTCCATGTGTTTGCACTGACCCAGGTTGCCCAGAGAAGCTGTGGCTGCCCCGTCCCTGGAGGGGTTCAAGGCCAGGCTGGATTGGGCTTGGAGCAACCTGGTCTGGTGGGAGGTGTCCCTGCCCAGGGCAGGGGGGTTGGAACTGGGTGATCTTTAAGGTCCCTTCCAACCCTAACCATAGTAGATGTTGTTTCCTGTTGGAGAGACGTGCGACCAAAGGGTAAATTGAATTGTGTTTTTATCCCTTTGACAGCAAAAGTTTTACAAGAAGCCTTTTTTTTTTTCCCCATGTTTTTATTTAAACAAAAACATGCTTGTAATTTGCATTATTGCAGACAAAGTCAGCTCTAAAGGCAAAACCTCGGGGAGGGGAAGGGAAACTTGATTCTGGGTTTGCAGAGTGGCAGGGGGCTGCCGGGCGGCTCAGGGGACGTCAACTCCCGTGGGGAGATGCTGCAGATCCACCGAGTGGGACCTGAGACACGAAACACGCCTTTGACTTCCCAAAAGGCAGCCTGTTCCTGCTGAAAACTCATATTTAATCATTACATGGGGGGGGGGTGGGTGCCTAAAATCTCAGGATTCGAGATGTGGTTTAAAAGCGAAATCTTGACCCAGTAATAACCATGAATTCCTTTGACCCCCGAGTCTTCCAGTAATAACCATGAATTCCTTTGACCCCCGAGTCTTTCAAGCCTTGCCCTCGAGGGAGTAAATGAATGTTGCTGGCGGTGTAGTTCTCACACACACAATAACCCCCCCCCAACCACACGATGCCCGTGAACGCTCACCCGGAATGCGAAAGATAATGGGAGTTGCACAGAAACATTGTTCCTTACCTGAAAGCCGGGAGGGACCGATATTCATCACTCTTGTAACCTTATTAAAGTGGGGCAGGAGTGGGGATTCTTTCCCAGGGGTTTTTATGAAATAATTATTTACACCGCCAAGTTTGGATAGCGCAGAAAGCGGGCGTTTGCTGGGTAAACCGAGAAGTTTTCAGAAACTAATTAACTCTGCTTTTCACCAGCCTTTACAAAACGCCTTGTGGGGAGAATCTTTTGTTAGGGCTCGGCTAAAAGGGTGAGCCAGCCCTGTTCAAAGCCAGCACGGCAATTCTGGGGACAGATGAGAACAGGTTAGGGTAAGTAGAAAGCAGCACAAAGATTTACCTGCCCAACCTGCCAAGAGGTGCTCTGGCTGCTTGTGTTTTGTTTGAATGGAATTAGGGCACCATTAACAAACAGTTAATGTTGGGGTTTTTTTGCTTACAGCTAAGTATTTATTTATATCTGCAAGTCCAATAGTGACATTAATGGGGGATTGGGCTAGATGAACTTTCAAGGTCTCTTCCAATCCCTGATATTCTGTGATATTCAAGGCCACCGTGGTGACATTAGCTGTGCTCTTCCTTGCAGCATGGAAAGAGCTGGTCCTGATCTGCTCAGCATCTGCTGAAAGGTGCTGGTTTGCCCAGGTGTAAGCAAGGAAAGTTGGAGTTAAAGCTGCTGAGCTGGTTAGTGAGTGCCCACTTGTTATTTCCCACGTATCACAGCCCCGTGTGTTTCATTTAGCCTTTTTCACAGCAAAGCTGGTGCTTCCTGCTCCGGGTAGGAGGTTCCTGGGCAAAGTTAAGTGGTGGCTTTGGCCATTAAATCAGATATTGGAGAGATAAGCCTTTGGCTGGTAAACACGATATGTGATATCAAGGGAGTGGGTCACAGGTAGGTTTATCTCTTGCCACACAAATAAATTCAGTCCCAGCGCTCGTGCTGAGGTGCCCGGTACCATTCCATTTTCCATACCCTGGCAGCATATATATTTTTGACTTTTCTGACTTTTATCACACAGACAGTGACCCCTCGCTTCACTGTGCTTGTTGTGTGTCCTTAGTGCAGCTAAGAATTGTATTTAGCGATTTCTGGTGTTTATTTTTAAAGCTCCACCGGCAGTTACTGTGTGTATAACACCCCCAGGGCAGCACCTCTCTCAACACCACACCAGTAAGAAGTTAATGGTCTTGTTCAGTATTTTCCAGTCATGTTCAATAGCTTTATCATTGATCTGGATGAGGGGATTGAGTGCACCCTCAGTAAGTTTGCAGATGACACCAAACTAGGTGGGAGTGTTGATCTGCTTAAGGGTAGGAAAGCTCTATGGAGAGACCTGGACAGGTTGGATTGATGGGCCAAGGGGATGAGGTTCAATAAGGCCAAGTGCTGGGTCCTGCAATTTGGTCTCAACAACCCCATGCAGCACTATAGGCTCAGGGAAGAGTGGCTGGAGAGCTGCCCAGCAGAAAAGGACATGGGGGTGTTGGTGCACAGTCAGCTTAACATGAGCCAGCAGTGTGCCCAGGTGGCCAAGAAGGCCAACACCATCCTGGCTCGTATCAGGAATAGCATGGTCAGCAGGAGTAGGGAAGTGATGGTGCCTCTGTACTGGCCACTGGTGAAGCCTCACCTCGAGTCCTGTGTTAATTTCCAGGCCTCTCACTACAAGAAGGACATTGAAGTGCTGGAGCATGTCCAGAGGGGAGTCACCAAGCTGGTGAGGGATCTGGAGAAGATGTCCTATTAGGAGAGACTGAGGGAACTGGTCATGTTTAGTTTGGAGAAGAGGAGGTCGAGCGGAGACCTCCTTGCCCTCTACAACTACCTGAAAGGAGGTTGTCTAGAGGAGGGTGTTGGCCTCTTCTCCCAAGGGAATAATGACAGGACCAGAGGAAATGGTCTGAAGTTGCAGCAGGGGAGGTTTAGATCAGATATTAGGAAGAACTACTGTACTGAAAGAGTGGTCAGACAACAGAACAGCCTGCCCAGGGAGGTGGTGGAGTCACCATCCCTGAAGGTATTGAAGAAAGGAGTAGATGTGGCACTTCAGGGCCTGCTCTAGTGAGTGGCTGAGATTGCAGGGAGCAGGTTGTGGTTTTGTGTATGGTTGGACTCGGTGATCTCAGAGCTGCTTTCCAACCGTGACAATTCTGTGATTCTGTGTGGCTGGAGCAGCTTTAGCAACTGGGTTTGGGCTTTTATCCTCTGCACGGAAAAGTCTGTGCGCTGACTTCAGAAAAATAGCCCATAAGATACTTTCTCTTATTTTAAACAACTACAAAAGACCTAACTTTTTACAGATTGCTGAAGTTCACGAAAGGCCAGAGTGTTTTTTTGCCGTACGCAGAATATATACGTGTGTGCTTGGGAGTAGTCATAGAGAAAAACATTTCAATAGAACATTGGCAGGATCTTGTGCCTCCAGCTCCAAGTCTGTCTGAATTTATGAAAAACAATTATGCAAGCATATTTCCATAATAAAAGAAGCTGTGTGTTGATGGGCTGAGCTGGCATAGTGGTAATGTATGTTCACCAAAAAAATAAGAAAAAAGTCCGTTTGGATCTCACTCTCCCATTTTTTCATCAGAATGTTATTTAAAATACAGACTTTTAGCTCTAAATATCTTTGTCACAATTTCCTTCACGTACATGCGTGTATATATCTCAAAAAATGAACTTAGTTATCTTATTTGAGTCATTCAGGATTCCTGTGAGCTATCTAATCCAGTATCACTTTTCACTGGTCCAAGTTTGGGAAGCAAACATTGATTTCACAGCGTCACAACAATGTGACTAGAGCAAGAAATCCCGTGAAAATTCATACACAAATTTGCATGTTTGTATTTTTCACCCAGAAGAAAGGCTCGATGCTACTTCAGGCTTCTTGCCTTACGACTTGCTTTTCACATTAGGTTGAACAGCGGATTTCTTTTTGGCAGGGCTTGGTTGTGCTGCTATAAATGCAAATCCTTAGCTTTTGAGAGCACGGTGTTTAAGATGAGACGTTTCGTGGTGTCACCTACTTGTCAGTCTGTTAGAAAACAGATTTATGACTTGCTCAGAAAAGCTGTTTGATGTATGGGTATCACACACAACAGTTGCTCTTTAGCTCCAAGCACCGTGTTTTCACGTGAGAAGTTAAATATTCTCCTTTATGTAAAAGTACCCAGAAGCCGGATTTGGAAGTGGGCAGCCCCTGGGAGCAGATTGCTGATGTTTCCTTTACCAAATGGTTTCTGGGTCAGGTGTTTCAATTGTCTCAAGAAAAGGGTAGGAAATGTGTAACTAAGCACCTGCATCACTCATCTTGCACCTTCTGAAATGACGGCGTGTTGCTCCGCGTGTTGGAAAAAAATCTGTTAAAATGATAGAACCGGTGAAATTTAATGCATAGAAGTGACCAAAGAGTATAAAACCTCGTGCTTTGATGGCTCCTCATGGAGGTTAGCTAGAAAAATAGTCTTTGACTTCTTGCTACCGTTAAGAAAAATGTAGTAGCTCTCATGATTTAAAGATTTTGTGGCTGTGGAGGCTTTGAGATTGGGCTTTTTTCAGAAAATAACCATTTTTTTTCCAAGATAACCAGTGCAAGTACTGGTTTGGTTTGGTCTTTCTTTTGAGACACTGGTGGTGCTGGTTTTTGGTTTGGTTTTATTTCCCTCCTTCTTTCTTGGCTTCATAAGAGAAGGCAGTTCTCTGGGAAACTGCTGTTTGGTACATGCAGCTGATGGGTGAAGTCTCCCCTATCCCACCAGTGGGCTCTCCTGGTGAGAATCACAGAATGACATGGGGTTTAAAGGGACCTCTGGAGATCATCTAATCCACCCCCCCTGCCAAAGCAGGTCCACCCAGAGCAGGTTGCACAGAAATGTGTCCAAGTGGGTTTTGATTGTCTCCAGAGATGGAGATTCCACCACCTCTCTGGGCAGCCTCTTCCAGGGCTCTGCCCCTCCTCAAAGGGAAGAAGTTTCTCCTCGTGTTTACATGGAACTTCTTATGTTCAAGTTTTGTGCCGTACCCTCTCTATCAGTTCCCTGTCCTTCTTGAACTGGGGAGCCTAGAACTGGGTGCAGTGCTCCAGATAGGGCCTCCCCAGGGTTGAGAAGAGAGGCAGGATGACCTCCCTCGACCTGCTGGTCACACTCTTCCTGATGCACCCCAGGATGCCATTGGCCTTCTTGGCCACAAGGGCATATCGCTGGCTCATGGTCATCCTGTTGTCCACCAGGACTCCCAGGTCTTTTTCCTCAGAGCTGCTCTCCAGCAGGTCAGCCCCCGACCTGTCCTGGAGCAGGGGGTTATTCCTCCCCAGGTGCAGCACCTGACGCTTGTCCTTGTGGAATTTCACCAGGTTCCTCTCTGCCCAACTCTCCAGAAAGGCAATGCTGGTTCTCTAAGCTCCGTCAGTCTAGGGTTATGTGGACCCGTGGTTCCAGAGGAACACGGCTGAACTGGTGGGGTGAGAAGATTGTCTTGGTGCGGGGGTTTGTGCTATTTTTTCCCTGTTTTATTAAAAAAGAATCCTCCCCCCACTGCCACTGAGTTGTCACACCCCAGGGGTGACCACAGGTCACATGCAAAGCCTTTGTCTCAGGGCACGGAGTCATTGATTTGTGATGTCCTTTTTAATGGAGAAGTTTGGCTTCTATTGTGTTTGTCCCTTATGTGTTTGAGTCAGTGTAACCTTGCAGGTTGAATTGTGGGACTTTTTTTATTTGTCTGCAGTTGGATTATTGTAGTTTCAAATTGCAAGAAGGAAGAGGATGAGTGAAAAAGCCATCAGAATTTTATTAGAGAAATACACAAAATTAATTGTGTGCAAGACAGTCTATAGGATAAAGTCTTCAAGCCCTTAGTTCCTCCTCCCATCTAGCCAGGGCAGCAGGTACCTCCAGAATGGTGTGAGGAGTCCTTTGCTGGACACTCAGACAGTGACAGGCCAGCTCCCTGCTGGGTGACAGCTCTCTCTGTTAGAGATTAGTTTATGCCATGAATCTGTATTTCGATTTGTGTTGGTGATGACCGTTTCTGACCCTTTTCACCTCCAGCCCTGAGATTTCCTTTTAACAAGGAACTGATTGTGAAGCTACAAGCGGAAAGGAAGTGCACGGAGGATAGTGTTTTTCTTGGAATTCGGAGTAACTGGTGTTTCTTTTATAGGTTACGAACATTCAAGCAAGAACGGTTTTGCTTTCCTGGTCACCTCCCACCGGCCTTCTCAATGCAGATAGACACAACAACGGTTTGCCTTACACCTGTACCTACGAGGTTGCCTTATCGGATAAAGGGAGGGATGGAAAATACAAGATAATTTACAGGTAACAGCATCATTTTTATGCTTGTGGTTTTGGTAGGAATGAATTCGCTGGGTTTTTTCAGGGTGTGTTTTGGCGTGTCCAGCCATGGCAGACAAAAAAGGCTCATTTGCACACCCTGTAATTGCTCCCTTGCTGGAGGAGTCTGCAGGGAGCTGGTTGAGTGCATGTCATACAGTCATAGATTCATAGAATGGTTTGGAATGGGAGGGACCTTAAAGACCACACAGTTCCAACCCCTTGCCCGGGGCAGGGACACCTCCACTAGACCGGGTTGCTCAAAGCCCCATCCAGCCTGGCCTTGAAGCCCTCCAGGGATGGGGCAGCCACAACTTCTCTGGGCAACCTGGGCCAGTGTCTCACCACCCTCAGAATAAAGAATTTCTTCCAATTACCTAACCTAAATCTCCCCTCTATCAATTTAAAACTGTACCCCCACATCCTATAGCTCTGCGCCTTGACCAAGAGTCCCTCCCCATGTCTCCTGTAGCCTTTAGGGACTGGAAGGGGCTCTAAGGTCTCCTGGGAGCCTTCTTTTCTCCAGGCTGAACAATCCCAACTCTCTCAGCCTGTCCTCATAGGAGAAGTGCTCCATCCCTCTTTGATCATCTTTGACACCTCCTCTGGACCCATTCCATCAGCTCCATGTCCTTCTTATATTTGGGGGTCCCAGAGCTGGACACAGTGCTCCAGGTGGAGTCACACCTTCAGAGCAGAGGGGTAGAATCCCCCCCCTCATCCAACTGGCCACACTGCTGGGGATTTGGCCTGGGATGCCATTGCCATTCTGGGCTGCTAGCACACATTGCCAGCTCACATTGAGCTTCTCATCCACTAACACCCCCAAGTGCTCGCGATCCATTCTCTGCTCAACCTGTATTTATGCTTGGGGTTATCCAAAGGTCCCTAATTGCCATCCCTACCTGCCTGGCATGTGGCAGATCTTGTATACGATGCTGTCTCTCCTATTGCGAATGAAAATGCTAATTCTTCTCTTAGGCTAAATGTCAAAACCTTTGGTATGCACCTTGCAGGCAGGATGGCTGCCATCCTAATGGGCTAAATAGAATCATAGAACGCTCCAGGCCAGAAGAGACCTCCAAAGATCTAGTCCCACCTCCTCTCAATCAGGGACACACCCAACTAGAATCACCTCTCTGGATCTGCTAGTGAATTTGTGCATGCTTGCAGAATTAAGAGCAGTAAAACTTGCTTTTTGAGCTAACAAGCAAAAGTTTCCTGCTTCTAAACCTCTTAGAGGAGCAGAGGAGGGAGCATGCCAATCAAGAGGCTATTTGGGCTCCCCAGAAAAAGCTGAATTCTCGGCTCTCAGCAGTCTTCAGTAAAAATCCTGAGGGATTTCTCTGTCGGTCCTTCCAGTGACCCTCTGAGCTCACTCTGTGATCAAGTACATCTGGTGGTGTGCCTCTCTTTAGGTTTTTTTTTCTTCCCCACAAATGACGTCGAGGACAGAAAATTTTGAGAGGTGACCTCGGCTGTTGTGAAATAGCTAATCCTTCCCAAATCTCATTAAATAGACTCCAGGTGGTACAGCATTTATGGAATTACCTCTTGAGACCAAACTCTCTCCTTTCTTAAAATGTCCTGCGAATTTAGGGGGGTTCCTCCTGCTAAAGGCAGGTTTGTGTGAACTGTCTTGGGCGATAGAAAAAGAGCGTATTAATTGGGGAATGCCTGATTATTATTAGTTTTTCCTTTATTTACACCAGCTGTTTGTGAGCCAGCATAAGCATCTCTGGAGGTTCCCGTGTGCTGCTGAGCTTTTAAAAGGGGAAGGAGTGCTTTCTGGTACTCGTTGTGCTTGTTGGTGTGACGGCTGGCAGGTTTTCTCCTGGTTAGGGGAATGTCATGCAACTGTTTTAAAGCTGCAAGTAGTGCCCTGTCTCCTGCTGCCAGCCAGAAAACAGCCATTGCCTTCCTGCAGTACGCTCTGGCACGAGCAGCAGTGATTGCTAGTACTACAGGCAAAGCAGAGCCCGAGATATGTTGAATACCTTGTCCTTGCAAGGAGGTGCACTCATTTCAGAGGAGGGGGGAAAAAAACCTGAATTGGCAGAGCATTGGACAAGGTGAT
>VZTM01000390.1:90690-175008 GCA_013400555.1 Jacana jacana | reverse complement strand
GTGAAAAAGAAGACAGGGGGGGGGGGATTTTCTTGGTGGATTTCTGGCAGCCTGGTAGGCATGAGCTTTCTGGTTGATTTTCTTCTCTTGATTTGGAGATACCAACCCTGTGCTCGTCCAACTAGCTATCAAATAATTCTTCATGCCAATGTCGTGGTTTCAGCCAAATTTACCAAAACCAGATTTGGAAGATTGCCCTTTCTTCCCCCTCCCAAAAAGGGAGAGGAAGAGGATAAGGTGATTTATGAGTTTAGGATGAACTAAAGTACTTTGATGAAGTATTATGACTAAAATTAAAAAAAAAAAAAATAATATTCTTATAATATAANTCATAATGCTAGTATATACAGAACCATATCAGGCTCCCAGGATGACAATCACAACACCAGCAACATCAGGAAAAGTCCCAGACTAGGCTCAGTGACCAACAGGAGCTGGATTCCAGCTCTGGAGTCAGGAATGCTCAGATCAGGATCAGAGGCAGACAAACAGACAGGGTCCTCAGATGTTGGCCATTGAAGAAAGAGTTGACCCTTTGATCCCTCAGCTTTTCTGCTGAGCATGATGTGGATGGGATGGAACACCCTAGTTGGTCAGGTTTGGGTCTCCTGTCCTGGCCGTTCCTCCCTACAAGTGAGACCCCTCGATGCTTTACCGCTTCCGACCCCCAGATGGGGCAAATAAGGGAATTCCCTGCCCTTGGTTGTTCCAGCAATGAGTATAAGCCAGGGCTTCTCTGCACCATCCTTGGTGTGATCAGGTCTGATCACCCTGAGAGGGAACAGTTTCTTAGCGATCTGCTGTTCATTTCAGAGTTTATTTAGTTAGAAGAGGCCCAGCTGAAAACATAAAACTGTAAAACAGAAAATTGGTTCGTTTTGCCTCAAACCAGGACAGCCAAACTGAGAATTTTCTTGTTCCCCATATTTCAATAGAATCATAAATAAACCAAGCACTTACATGAGGTGGCTGTTACTTATTGAGCACTGACCCGTACCTTCATCTTCACAGAACTGGCAACACATGACTGAGCTTGGTGTTCATTCACCAGCAAACAAGCCAGAAGGAAAAAGAGTACCCCTAACCCTCTTGGCTACATTTGCAGTTAATAGATCAGATGCTGGGTTTTTTTCCTAAAATATCTGAAATACTGCGCTTTTACTTTTCTTGGTATTGAAAGAGATCTAGGTCCAGCTGTTGGGTCATTAATTAAACATCTCCTTGCCGTGGTCCTCAGAGAGTGTGCTTCTGGAAGATAAAGCAAATAAGTGAAATGATTGTGTGAGAAACTGTGCTTTTTCCTCTGGAGTTCAATGACATCCCGTTTTTGTAAAATATTTTGAAATGAGGAATGTGCAGAAAGTACCAAATTAATGTATTGGTTCTGTTACTTTCATCTCTGGGAGGACTGAAAAACACAATGAGTTTCATGCAATTATCAACAAAATGTAAGGATAGCATTGAAATCAACCTGTATAGTTAGATTCCTGTACAAATTGGGTTGATAAGTACTTTTTTGTTACATATACGGAGTTTTATGGAGTTTTCAAGAAACGTGAAGTGCGTTGACAGACTGTTGGTATATTGTTTGCTACTGGTTTTCTGTGGTGGGGTGGTTTTTTTCTTCTGTCAAATCATAGTGCGGGGGAGTCTGTAATGACTGGAAAATCACTAACTGTGCTAAATGTGATACTGCTTTTCATAATTTATTGATTTGTTGGTTTGGGGCTTTTTTCCTGCAGCGGAGAAGAATTAGAATATAACCTGAAAGACCTTAGGCCAGCAACAGATTATCACGTCAGGTGAGTTAAGTGCGGCGACGAATGTCACTTAAATATAAACTCTTCAGTTATATGAGAATAAGTGTGAAAGTTTCCTACCTGACTGTAGGTCCTTGCTCAAAAATCATAGAATCAATCATTTAGCTTGGAATAGACCCCTGGGATCATCGAGTCCAACCATCAGCCCCAATCTACAAAGTTCTCCCCTACGCTAGATCCCTCAACAGCACATCTCATCGACTCTTAAACACAGTCAGGGATGGGGACTCCACCACCTCCCTGGGCAGCCCATTCCAGGCTCTGACCACTCCTCCTGGGAAGATTTTTTTTCCTAACGTCCAGCCTAGCCCTACCCTGCTGCAGCTTCCAGCCATTCCCGCTCGTTCTATCGCTGATATCCCTGAGAAGAGACAAGCACCAACCTCTCTACAATGTCCTTTCAAGCAGTTGTAGAGAGTGATGAGGTCTCCCCTCAGCCTCCTCTTTCTCAAACTAAACAGTCCCAGCTCCCTCAATCACTCCTCATAAGATTTATGCTCTGAAATACGTCCCAAAAATGCCATGGTCACCTCTGTAGTTGTATTTCCAGTGGCTTCTAAATATTTTCTGATAAATAAATCTCAGCCTTTAAGTTAGGCAGGTGCTTTTTGAACAATACATGCTGCCATTGCTTCAGTAAGAGGAAAAAAAACAAACCAAAATCTACATAACTTTTATTTCTGTCTCTCTATAAAAGGCCTGAAAGTGCCTGTGTGTGAAAGGGGGATACCTCAAGCTTCTTAAAAATTTGACTTGAGCAACTGGCATTTCTTTGGTTATTGGAGCACAGGTGTGGTGGCACTGAAAATTCTCCAGCAGAGTTTCTTTATAAGTGCCCCCTGCTTGGTGAGGTAAATCTGGTGGTTACAGATCCCTCTGACCATAGTGAGTGCAGCATTTATTAAACAAAAAAAAGAAAAAATTCGCACTGGCCTGTCTTGGTATTTTCAGAGCGTTTTTCTCTTTGGTTCTAAAAACGTGTTTTACACATTTATTCATTATTAACACGTTCTCAGTTTTGCTCCCTGATGTTTTAAACACCATCTGTGGCATTATCTGCTCACACTGCTTTTTTTTTTTAAAAAAAAAAAAAAAAAAACTTTTCTTATGAGCCAAGGCTGCAAATTCACATCCTGTTCACTTACGCTCAATATCCTTAAAAAAAAATAAAATCCTTTCATTCCTGTCTATTGTTTCCTTCTGTTTTTCCAGACAGGGGCTAGGTTTCACGTGCTTTTTCATTTTTAAGGCTGCTACTGCCGGTAAAACTTCTTTCAAGTTAAATATTTTTGCTTTTAAGCACTTATTAAGCACTTTTAATAGCACTTTGCTCTTAAGCTCCAAAAAAGACAGGCCCAGCACCAAAAATGTGTCTCAGACTCCAGCTTTTTTAAGGATACTTTCTAAGTGAAGCCCTAAAATGAATTTTCAAGGAGGAGCACAAGAGCAGAAGTAACTTGGTGTAAACTGGCAGGGGCTGCCCAGGGAGGTTGTGGAGTCTCCTTCTCTGGAGACATTCAAAACCCACCTGGAGGCGTTCCTGTGTGACCTGCTCTGGGTGTTCCTGCTCCGGCAGGGGGATTGGACTAGATGAGCTTTCAAGGTCCCTTCCAATCCCTGAGATTCTGTGATTCTGTAAACACCTAAAAGGCTCGTGCTCCCCCAGGTTGAGCAACCAGTCCCCAACCCTCGCGGGAAGCGGATGGGAGGCAGGGGGTGAGGGTTGTAAAACACGGCTGGCTTGTTGAAAGCAATCAAACATCACTTTTAAAGCCAGCTTTGAATGCCATTTGTTTTTCTAGGGGTGTTGGGGGGTGGTGTCATTTGCCCCGTGTCCTGCCCGACTTCTGTCTCTCTCCAGCTCCCGCCTCCTTCCTGCGGGTCTGCCAAATTATAAATTGTCTGTGAACGGTTAGGCGATAGCTTCTGTTTAAAAAAGCAGTGACTGCCAAATCAGGAAATCAGTCTCAAAGAGCAGCAGCCTGGGTTTGCAGCAGAGGGAGCTGAGGCTGAAAAGGCCAGGTCTTTGCTCACCGTGACTTTTCTTTTTTCGTTTTCTGCGTTACGTATTAACGGCGGCGAAGAAATCAATCTGCTCAGTGAAAGGAATTTATGGGGCCAGCAGTTACTCTGCACATCGCCTCGGGTCTCCTTAACCTTGGCAGCACCTCTCAGGGCACAGAAGAAGCTTCCTGCCCTGCTGGGGACAACCTGGTTCCCTCTGAACCTACCCCCCATGTTTTGGTACCTTCAGAGATGCCCGTGCTCGGTGTCTCGGTGACTTACAGATGAAGCTCGTTTTCTCATGGTTGTGTTCCTGGGTGGCGTGTGTTTGATGCTTGGTTATGCTGGTTTCCTGCACACCTACAAACCCCTTGCTAGATTAGATGTAGACTCAATTAATTAATGGCATTAATTTTCGCTCCTGACTGCTGACAGCACTATAGCCACCCTGGTGAACCTCCTCCGAGAGGTTTGATTCTACGTAGGTGGTCATTGTACATAAATTACTCTTATCTACTGAAAACAAATTTAGAAATTGCCCTTTCTTAAACTCTGCATTCAAGTACACAATAGCTGCAGCCAGCTCAGAGGTCAGCGTCTGGTCATGATTTTTGAATGTGGGGCTTGGGGTTTGTTTTTTTTTTTGAGTAGAAGACTTCCAATTTGGACTTTCCTTTTGCTGCATGGAAAACGTGAAGGGAAAAAATAACATCATTATTTTTTCAGAGAAAAGCACTTTGTGAGGAAGTGTTCAACTACATTGTATTTGCTTTCTCACATTATTTGGCATTGTATGTGCCCCTCTGTGTTGATATATACAGGATTTCCCTGAAATCAAATTTGCTTTGAAGATTTTTAGTTTTATCAGAGCAATGTTCCTGAGCTGTGTTAGATCTAGTTCATGGAGGTCCACTAAGTTGGCACCTGAGCTTACGTAGAAGAAGCTTGTACCCGTGGAAGGAGACCAGCAGTTACTGCCACTCGCAGAATCACAGAATGATACGGAATTGGAAGGGACTGCTGGAGATCATCTAGTCCTAAACCACTGCCACAGCAGGTCCACCCACAGCAGGTTGCATGGTAAAGTGTCCAGGGAGGGTTTGGAATGTCTCCAGAGATGGAGACTCCACCACCTCTCTGGGCAGCCTCTTCCAGGGCTCTGCCACCCTCAGAGTGAAGAAGTTCCTCCTCAAGTATATATATATGGAACTTCTTATGAAAGAGTTTGTGCCCTTTTCTTCTTGTCCTGTTGCTGGGTACCACTGAAAAACGTCTGGCCCCATCCTCCTGACACCCACCCTTGAAGCATTTATAGGTGTTGATTAGATCCCCCCTCAGCATTCTCTTCTCCAGACTAAAAAGCCCCAAGTCCCTCAGCCTTTCCTCATCAGAGAGATGCTTGAGCCCCTCATCATCTTTGTCATCCTCTGCCATACCCTCTCCATCAGTTCCCTGTCCTGCTTGAACTGAGGAGCTCAGAACTGGCTGCAGTGCTCCAGATGGGCCCTCACCAGGGCAGAGTGAAGGGGTAGGATGACCTCCCTCCACCTGCTGGTCACGCTCTTCCTGATACAATAATTTTTCTGGAGGGACAAGGCAGCCGCCTTGAGACAGGGCAGTACGTGTGAACCAAGTGTAAACCAGGCATTACACCTTGGGTCTTTTTTCTCAGGAGTTCATACCTTCTGTTGTATTCTGAAGAGGAAAGTGTGCAAGTCCAGTAATAGGCAAGAAAATAGTGGTGGAGAGAAAATATGATAACTCAGAGGTCTGCAGGAAGATTTGCACAAAGTGCTGTAAATATTCCCTTTCTGCTGTGAAGTGAAGTAAAATAATGGAAGCCACTGGTTTGTGAGAAATCTGTCCTCAGTGGACGTTGTCTTGGACACTTTGGTAGTCAAGTATTGGGGTTGAGGCAGTGCTGTCTCATCTTGGAACTGTCAGCAAATGTGTGTCCCGTTTGCATGTTGTTTCCAGGGTCTATGCCATGTACAATTCAGTGAAGGGATCCTGCTCGGAGCCAGTGAGCTTCACCACTCACAGCTCAGCACCGGAGTGTCCCTTCCCACCCAAGCCCTCACACAGGACCAAAAGCTCCTTAACCTTACAATGGAAGGTAGGTAATGGCTTGGATCGGGACAAAAAGCAGTGACAAATACGGTTTACTGGCTTGAGCATAACCGTTGCAAGTAATTGAAAGCAGAGACAGTCGTTTTTCGGGGAGGGACTTCAACTTGGTGTTCTCTGACAAATCCCTCCCCATGCACTGACTTGGTGTTTTAAATGCATGTGTTTCATTATGTCCAGCTTCTTCTCGGTATTCGTTAGGAGGTTGCCAAGCTGTGTGCAGACCCCAGCCTTGGTTTCACATCAAACTCTAGTCATTTGCCTGGAGGAGGGGGAATTAGTTTGCTCCGTTCCCAAAATCACCTTGTGTTTATTTTTTGTTCATAGGCACCCATTGATAATGGTTCAAAAATCACCAGCTACCTTCTGGAGTGGGATGAGGTAAGTAGTAACTACTTGAAATAAATACAGAAATAAATGACACTCTGGCTTTCCAAGGATTTGCTGAATAAAGAAAAATAATTAAATACCGGAGAAAGTAGAAGGCGGCAAATGAAATCCTGGTGGTGTTGGGTAAAGAGCTGGAAAGGTGAAAGGGGCAGTGGGGGGAAAACCTTTCTTACAGATTACTTCATGCAGAGATGATGTTCTGCTTCTCTGCTCTTGAAATCTAACTTCTTATTGCTCCTTTACTTGATTACTATAGTCAATTAACACTACTTACTATTTAATTACTTGGGACGTAGCTTAGAGTTGTGTTCATAATCTCTTCCTTCTGGATGCTGAGTGCAGAACAAAGGGTCGTTCCTACCTCAAGGGAGAAGAGGCATCATCTGTCCTACAGAGAATGTATTCAGAGTGTCCTTTACACAGTGGCAATTAATCCCCTTACAGACAGAAAAGGAATTAAGTTCTCTGTCCCAGAGATCTGACATCGTTAGCGAGCAGCCTGCTGCTGGGGAGAGTGCCACAAGCCACAGGGTCCTGGCTGAGTCCTCCCTCCATCCCATTCTGCCTTCTTTCCCTTGTGCAAGCTTTTCTGCAGAAAGTGTGAGTTGGTGATTATTATCTTTGAAGGAAAAAAAAAAATACTCATTTTTGGGTGACAGAAAAGGCTCGGGCAACACGTGAAGAGAAAAGGTGATGAGTCAGGAAATGAGGAGCGTGAAGGGGTGTTCAGTTGTACAGTCCCAGAAACATCTCTTGAGGTTTTTAGTAGTCTAAGACTAATATCCTAAAGGGAATATGTTGTGAGGAATTCCTTCATTGGACTAGTAAAGTGTGTTGCCAGATTGTTCTGCTACAGGTTGGATGTTTGGAACTGCTCGCTGTGCAAGCATTTGTTGTGTGCGGTGTCGCAGCAAGAGGGGTCTGCACGATGAGAAACCCACGGAGCTCAACCAAAATGAGCCAGTCATTTTGGAATGCCTTCCTGCCCCGCTCTGCATAACGGAAGAGGAGAGGTTCTCAGTGAAAACTGGAGTGTGAGGTCAGGGTGAAGGAGATTAAAAACACATTTCTTCAAAAGGGTGGGGCAGAATGATCCCACTGGCACAGTGACAGACTTATTTTTTTGTATATAGAAGTGATGTCACCTCCACTCCTGGTGGCAATTTGGATGCTATAAACTATTACATAGTTTATAGCATCCATATATATATATATACATAATTACATAGAATCATAGAAATGTCTAGGTTGGAAAGGACATTTAAGATCTTCTAGTCCAACCATCAACCTAACTCTGACAAAAAAACATCACTAAACCATGTCCCCGAGCACCATGTCTACCCAGCTTTTGAATATCTTCAGGGATGGTGCCTCAACCCCTTCCCTGGGCAGCACATTCCAAGGCTTGATAACCCTTTCCATGTAAACGCTTTTCATAGTATCACACCTGAAACTCCCCTGGCACAACTTGTGGCCATTTCCTCTTGTCCTGTTGCCTGTGACTTGGGAGAAGAGACCAACCCCCCCTGGCTACACCCTCCTTTCAGGGAGTTGTAGAGCAGGAGAAGGTCTTCCTCAGCCTTCTTTTCTCAAAGCTGAACATCCCCAGCTCCCTCAGCTTCTTCTCATAAGATTTGTTCTCCAGATCCCTCATCAGCTTTGTTGTTGTCCTTCTCTGGACCCACTACAGCACCTCAATGTCTTTTTTGTGGTAGGGGGCCCAAAACTGCTTCTCTGACACCTTGACCTGTGCAGTTGTGGTCTCTTACCAGGCTTCCAGTCAGTTGGAGCTGTGGGAACGTAACAGCATCAAGCAGTGAAGTGGTGGAAACAGGAATGGTTCCAGGCTGCAAAGGGGAAGGGAAGCAACAGAAGGTCTTGTCAGAAGAAAGACCAACAACAGACCATTAATACAGTGCAAATACTTCAGATGTTAATTCTCCACATGGAGCCTAGTCATAATTTGGAATATAAATAAGGCAATTCTAAAATGCTCTTGTCCTTCAAACCCTTTAATACTGAGGATATACCTAGAGTTTTGTCATCAAAAAGAATTGAAGAGAGAAGTCTGCTTTTCACAGATTTTAATAGAAAAAGCTATTCCTGCTATTCCACCTTGTTTTCCCCTCCCAGTTTGGATTAGATAGCTTGTAATCTGACTGGTGTTACGTGTTTGTTAGGAAACACCAATACTTTTTCTTGATACTGATGTGGGTCCTTGAATTGTAGTTGTAATGTTTTGATAATAACCTGGTTTTACCTTAAAATGCCTGAAGAACTATGGAGGCCAGTCTTCATTCTTTAACAGCAGTTAGTAGAAGATCGGTGCAGCAAAATGTGACTCCGTTACATGGGTTGTAGACTAGCAAAGTTTGGCTTCAGAGGAATCAGGATCAGTCCCTCTTCTCAGAAATTTTGAAGTCAGGTGGGATCTGAACAGGCCAGCCCCGCAGGTGCTGGGATTGGCGATAGCAGTCTGGCAATAAAATCAGTTAAAATGATTAATTGAGGAAAAACTCCACCGCTGGCTCTTTTCCTGTGAACTTTACAAACCCCAGCTAGTTGATGGATGGCTTCATGCCAGGATCGATTATTTAAGGTAAGCAAAAGGCTAACCAGAGGAAAAATAGCATTAAAAATACACAAAACAGCAAACATGACTGCAAAGAAGGTGATGCTTTCTCCTGATGCCAGCATTCAGCAAAACCAGTAAACCGTAACTGCATTGAAAAACGCCGCTGGCACTGCTGTGAGAATCAGGCCTTTGTTACTAATTAGTTGTAAAATGATCATTATGTGATTAAGTGGGAGTAAATAAATGTTTCTCTTGTGCATATGGATAGTGAGAGTATCCCGTTCATTCTCTACAGGATGTTCCTGAGCCAGAGACACGGACATCCCTCTTGGGCAGTTTGTGTCACGGTTTTGGGTATAACTGAAAAGCAGCTTCAGTTTGGATCCAGTAACCATCTCGTTTTAATTTGCTCAAGGGGCAGATGGGTACAACACCCCACTATTAATGATTTGGTGACGGAGAGTTAAGCATTGAGTTTATATATAGATAAATGGAGAAGATTTTTTTTTCTGCTGCAAAGTTTTTGACTTCTCGAGGCAAGCAGAGATGTGCTCACTTACAGGAGCTGATAATCCAGGCCATGCCTCTCAGTGATGGGCCACCAGAGTTCACACACCTGGACTTCCATGCTTGTGTTTCACAGAATCGTAGAATGGTTAGAGTTGGAAGGGACCATGAAGATCATCCGTTTCCAACCCCCCTGCCAACACCTCCCACCAGACCAGGTTGCTCAAAGCCCCATCCAACCTGGCCTTGACCCCCTCCAGGGATGGGGCAGCCACAGCTTCTCTGGGCAACCTGGACCAGTGTCTCACCACCCTCACAGTAAGGAATTTCTTTCTAGTATCTAATAGAAATTTCCCCTCTTTCAACTTGAAACCATTACCCTTCGGTGGCTACATGGCTCCCGTGAGACAGACTAGAGGAGAGTCTTGGATAAAGTTGGGTTTTGTCTGTATTATAGGGTTGTTTCATAGGTCTTGTTCTGTCTTCTAAATGTTTGTATATTGGCAAAATCCAGTCCCTTGTATGAGAGCTTGCACAATAAATAAATGCTTTGCAGAGATACCAGGGTGTGTTGGAGCAAGTGTTGACAGTTTGCTCCACAGCTTTGTGTCAGATTGAGTATCAGCCTGTGGCTTTTTATTGCCAACATGAGCCAAGCACAGAAGTTGGCGCTGGCCTGGCCTGCAGCAGATTCCTGTCTTGCCTCCTGCTTGCAGAGCTGGCGCTGGCAGCTTTTATCCAGGCTTTTGCAGCAAGGTCTGGTGTAGGACTGTGCTCCGTTTCTGTATCCACTGTACCCGCGGTGCCCCGTTTCTCTGTTCCTCTTTATTTACTATGTTTGCCACGGGGAATACGGTCAACAAAACCCATTTAAAATCTCAACCCCCCTGTCTCAAATGAAATCACCAGCAGGAACTTAAGTATCCTGCTTAACTTAAGCTCCCTGATCAATGGAGTTAAATCCAGCTGGTGGCCAGTCACAAGTGGTGTTCCTCAGGACTCAGTTTTGGGACCATTTCTGTTTGTCTTTATTGATGATCTTGATAAGGACATAGCATGTATCATTAGTAAGTTCTCCGATGACACCAAGTTAGGTGGGAGTGTTGATCTGCACGAGGGCAGGAAAGCTCTACAGAGAGATTTGGATAGATTGGATCGATGGGCCCATGTTAATGATATGAGCTCAACAAGGCCAAGTGCCAGGTCCTGCACTTGGGGCACACCAGCACCGTGCAGTGCTACAGGCTTGAGGAAGTGTGGCTGGAGCTGCCTGGCAGAAAAGGACCTGGGGGTTCTAGTTGACAAGTGGCTTAACATGAGCCAGCAGTGTGCCCAGGTGGCCAAGAAGGCCAATGGCATCCTGGCTTGCATAAAGAATGGTGTGACCAGCAGAAACAGGGAGGTGATTGTCCCCCTGTACTCAGCACTGGTGAGGCCACACCTTGAGTCTTGTGTCCAGTTCTGGGCACCTCAACACAAGAGAGATCTGGAGGGGCTGGAGTGAGTGCAGAGGAGGGACACGGAGCTGGTGAAGGGCCTGGAGAATAAATCTTACAAAGAGCAACAGAAGGAGCTGGGACTGTTGAGTTGGAGGAAAGAGAGACCGCATCGCTCTCTACAACTGCTTGAAAGGGCATTGTAGAGAGGTTGGTGCTGGTCTCTTCTTATGGGTAATCAGTGATAGAACGAGAGGGAATGGCTGCAAGCTGCAGCAGGGCAGGGTTAGGCTTGACATGAGGAAAGAATTTTTCCCAGAAAGAGTGGTCAGACCCTGGAATGGGCTGCCCAGGAAAGTGGTGGAGTTGCCATCTGTGAATGTGTTTCAGAGTTGATTAGATGTGGTGTTGAGGGATACAGTGTAAGGTAGAACTTTGTAGAGTGAGGCTGATGGTTAGACTTGATGATCCCAAGTTTTTTTTCCTACCTGAATGGTTCTATGATTGTATGTTTTAAGTGAGTGTAGATGGAAATGTAGCTGAAGTAGCAGACAAAACTCTTAAAAATTGTATTAAATGCTGTGTTACCCCATTTTGCAAATTCTACTGGATTTGTGGAGCTGATTTGTTCTCGTTTCCTTGGCCAGGCCTTGATGAGCATCACAGCGTGGGTTGTCCTGGTGAAGAATATGGAGCGCGGGAAGAAGTCAGACAGTGTCTGTCTGCTCCCCCTCTGAAACTTGTGGATTAGAAATATTTGTGGAAATGATACAGTATATTTTAAGCAACTTACGAAACATTATTTAAAGGATTAAAACTTGGATGCCAAGCGTACAAAAGAATTGGAGAAGGGTTCTGGGAAAGCTGTAAGACTCTTGGGTGGCAGCCAGTACCAGGCTGCCAGTTGTTCCTGTCCATAATTATGCCAGCATTAGGGCTTTCATAAATCTTGGGAGGGAAGGAGCGGAGAGACTATTTCCAGGCTGTTTAATGCCAGGATAATTAGAAATATCGGCCAGCCTCTCCAATTAGTGCCAATAGAATCCGAAATACCAGCCAGTCTGAGTAATTTGAATACCAGTCGGTCTCTGAGCGAGTCTGGGGAATGTACAGCCCCAGTTCTAAAAGGAAAAAAATATACAGTATCACCATTTGTACCCTTACAAAGGTGGAGATAATGTAAACGTTTGGCAATCTTTGCAAGGTTTTAACCCCCCAGTTTGACAGACTGGAGTTTCCTTGGTCCCTTGCTCTCAGATCAGGCATTGTGCTGCAGGTGAGGTTTTCCATCACTTTGGTCTCGTTGAGGAAAAAAAAACATAGGAAATTATAAAAAAGGAGAAAATACATTCTTAAGGAGAAAATAAAAAGAGGTTAAATGTTTTCAAATGGCTTACAAATAGCAAAGTCATCAAAGAGGTAGAGAAAAATTAATGTAATGCATCTAAACCTGTAAAAAAGAGTTTGTTTAGGGGAAAACAAAAATCTATTCTTAGTGTTCCTGCGGCGGTGAATGGATATTTTACTAAAACATAGGATTACTAATTAAATTCTGTAGTTTGGATGTTAAATATGACATTGCTGAGCTGGGAGGTATGGTGACCTATTGTTTTTGTCCAAAATGAGTTTTATCATCTGACTCTATATCTAGGGATTTGAGATCTGAAAAAGTTTTCTCGTTTACAAAAGCCTTTGGCTTTAAGGTTCTCTTCCAATTCCACCCCTTCATTTACTTGAGCCGTCGAGTAATGATACAGCTGGAGCAGGTGGGAGAAGTTGAAGACCATGTATAAGACACAAGTTCTAGAAGAAGTTTAGGATCTCACTGTGTGAACAGAAGTGAGTTATGGCTTTTTTTCTGGGGTGCTGCATGTCTCTTCGGTGCCTCCAAATCGTGCTGGGTTGGAGATGGGCGTGATGGCTTCTGGCTCGGTAAAACACATTTTGGAGATGTCCTACAAGCGTTTGATGGATTCTTCCTTTTGGGTTGCAATCTGGGTGAAAAAGAGGTGGAAATTAATAGGAGGCTGGAGAATGGGCCAGTAAAAAATGAATGTCCCACCGGGGCATTTTTGAAATCTTTGGTGATGAAGTGATGTGTTGAGCAGGGAGGAAGAACAGTGCGTGGGAGGAGAGATGGAGCTGAAGGAGGCAGCAGATGGTGAGGCTGTGGGTGACAGGGAGGGACACCCATATAAATCATTATATACCTGATAGTCTGCTCAGGTGTAGGAAGATCGTGTCTGCTGTTAAGCTGGTGTATATCAGGTGAAATAAGTAGCCTTGTCTATGGGCAGATGTTAATTTTACTGATGAGATAAGAAATAGCAGAGGCAGGTGACAAAAATAGTAAGTGATGTAGCAGAGCTCGTGCACCAGAAACTGCAGAGCTGGGAATGGTTCTGCACCATTTTGAGCACATGGGTGTCCTCATGGGGTAGTTTATTAAATTACCTCCTTTTGGGGTACTTTATAATGTTATTGTCCATTAATTTTGCCTTCAAATACTGAAATCAAAACACCTTTGAACTGCTATAGCTCCAGTAGATATTATTTACGTAGAATTGAACAATCTGGGTCCTTTCTCCTGAAAGATTTCACAGTGACCATGTAACCAGGAGGAAACTGGTTATTGCTTGTTGTCTTGGGGTCTCTGTCCTGCGAAAAGCTCAGCTTTGGTTTTCACCCTTGGGCATACTGAGGTGGGTTGGATTGAAAAGGTTCTTGTTTTGTTTTAAATGTGGCGGGGAAGGAGAGAGCTTCTGAATGTCCCTGTCCTTGGCCGTGCTGGTTTGGTTTTGATGTACCTGAGGAAGAACTCGGAAGGCAGAGGCGTCCGGGAATCCTGGGATGGTTTGGATTGGAAGGGACCTTAAAGATCATCTGGTTCTACCCCCCCTGCCATGTCTTGAAACCCTCTCTTGCTGCTGCCCCACCTTGGGCATTTTTGGGGCTTACCATAGCTCCAGATCACGTAGGTGTGAAGCTCACATAAAACATACCTCTGGCATCCAGGTATCTTAACTTAGTTACAGATTTTCCAGCAAATCCTCTTTGCTCATCACATGCCGTGTGCTCTGGGCAAAGGGATGGGCTCAGAACCCAGTACCTTAAATATCCCTCCGTGAGGAGCAGATCTTTTCTCCTCAAGGGCTTGGGGCTGAGCAGAGGGTTCCAGGAGGCTGATCCCTCTCCGGTGGCAGGCCTGGTGGTGGCAGTGGCCGGCTGGTGGGCAGCGAGAGCCCTCTTGTGGGATGCAGCGTCCTTCCACAGGACCAGGCAGGGTTACGGGGGACTGGAGGTGCAGAGCTTGGGTAATGCCTGCAGGAAACGTTAGTCACACCTTTCCTGTGCTCCTGTGACCCTCTCGATTCAGAGATGAATTTCACCCTTGATTTGCCTGGGTTTTTTGTTGACGAGTAGGATAAATTGCTTTTCAAACAGAATGAGAGCAAATGCAGCCACATCACAGAATCACAGAATTTTAGGGATTGGAAGGGACTTTGAAAGATCATCCAGTCCAATCCCCCTGCTGGAGCAGGAACACCTAGAGCAGGTCACACAGGAGTGCATCAAGGTGAGTCTCCAGAGAAGGAGACTCCACAACCTCCCTGGGCAGCCCCTGCCAGTGTTCCCTCACCCTCACTGTGAAGAAGTTTTTCCTGATATTTAAGTGGAACCTCCTCTGTTCCAGCTTGCACCCATTGCCCCTTGTCCTATCATTGGATGTCACTGAGAAGAGCCTGGCTCCATCATGGAGATAAAAGAGTCTGGAAGGAGGAGGAATCTGACAGCAGAGCGGTTGTGTTGGTCGGTATTATTTTAGCCATGCTGTCAGCATTCCTTTGCACAGTCCCTGGTCAGAGGCATCTCCCTGGTCAGAGGCATCTCAGTCTAATGCCATTTAGCAACGCGTGTTGTTTGTCTTGAAATGGGCCCGGTGTGGTTTTGTCCCGTCGCTCTCCGCTTACAGCTCGCTTGCTCTTCCTAGGGAAAGAGGAACAGCGGTTTCAGAGAATGCTACTTCGGGAGCCAGAAGCATTGCAAGTTGACCAAGCTGTGTCCAGCTTTGGGCTACACCTTCCGATTAGCAGCTCAGAACGACATCGGTACAAGGTGAGTTAGCCCAAGGTTCGCTCTATCTGGAGGAAAAAGTGATAGTTGAAAAGTTTTAACTATCAGTGACGGTGCCAAGAGGCGTTTCTGGGGCGCTCTCTTGTGCATTTGTGCTGGTTTGCTTTATGGTTTTGAGTTAAACACCCGATATTTGGGCTGTTATTAATCCTTTAAAGTGAGACACACCTTTCCTGGTGGCATCATTCCCCTTCAGGGGGATGAGGTTAACCTAAGAAGATAGGTTCCTTTTCAGGTGCTAAATGGTGTTTTGTGGTCTGTTCCTTAAATACAAAAAGACTACATCAGTTATGTAAAATTCCCACTAGGGACCTCTTGTGAACCAAGAAAAACAAGCAGGAGGAAGTTGTTACAGACTTTTTGAAAGGAATCTTGATACATTTATTTTTCTGGGTTAAAGCAAAGCCCTTCTGTCTTTTTCTTTTGCTTTTTGGTTGGTTTTTTGTTTCCAACCATACAGTCCCTTCCTTCATCAGGGCTGGCTGCTGGGGATGGGGGAAAAAAGGTGGGGAGAGAGGACGGGCACACCCAAGCCCCCTGCAAAGATGGGTTTCAAGTTTTGCTTCTCTTTGCACGTGAGCAGATGAGCTGAAATGAAGATGATGAGAAATCAGACTTATTGCATTCCTCTGGGAGCTCCTGGGGAGCACTGGGCTACAAGGAGTGTGCCCAAAGAGCCACTGGGCTGCAGGGGCTCCGCACTCACGGAAGGAAAACAGGCCAGGAAGAGTTTAGCTGTGAAAGAACCAAACATCCAAGGCTCTTGTCTGCTCCTTTATTGTCCCTCTTAGCTAAACAGGATCTAATCATTATTACAAGAAGGCCGGAAAAAGGAACACTAGTGGTTTATAACGATGTGTTTTGCTGAGAGAGATTCCTGTATTATTCTCTCTTCCAAAACACAAGCCTTTTAGTAAGATGTAGCTTCTAAAAGAAGTTCCTTTATTCACGTTCCTGTCTTTTCCCTCTGAGATATGCTGGGGGCTGTTCATGTATGCAAGGAGTCCCTTTTGCCAAGTTCTTGCAAGATTAGTTCCCTCCCTATTGAAATAATATGGAGAAGGAGCGAGAGGGGCTCAAGCTGGAGCTGCTGAGCATAAATGGAAATGCCAGTTTTCATTTTTGGCATCTCTTCTCTTTGCCAGATTCCAGATTTTTAAGATGTCTTAGGGCATGCTTCAACCCTCTCCTCCCATTTTTTTTTGGGTTGTTTACTCTCTCTCTCTTTTCTTTTTTTATGGTCTCAGTTGAGGGAGAGAATGGACTCAGGAACTATATTTATGGTCAGCTGCTTTGTGTTAGTCTAGGAGATAATCACCAAACAGCACATGGTTTATTTTTATAGGCAGCACTCAAAATTATCACGTGATAATGTCATCTGACGCTTCGTGCCGTAAGATCGTTTTGATAGTTTTGATGCTTGTGGACTTACCACTTGCCATGATTTTTGTCTTGTTTGGGTGTTACTCATAGGTGGATTTTTTTAAATTATAAACATATTTCAACAAATCTGCTATTTTTGAGAAAGGAGACTCAGAAAAAGGAGATGTGGCACTTTGTGTGTATCAACTTCATGCAACAACTCTAAGGAACAAAACACGTTTGTAGATTGGAAACAGATTTGAAAAGTGCAATAAAAGTACCTTCAGTTGGGAGTTCTGGCATTGTTCTCCTGAAATTTCACCAGCATCTGTCCATTTTTAAACTTTGTTCTCAAATTTCTATTGAAAATAATATACTGTGCATGGAAACTTAAGAGAACTCATCTTATGCTCCTTCGTCACAAACACCTATTACATTTCAAGGCATTGTGTGTTGGGATTTCCAGAAGATGAGGAAATGGGTCTCTTCTGTGGTGGATGTTCTCTCTGGTGGCAACCTGAGCTGTGGGAATTATTGCTCAGCTTCAAATGCAACAAACTTTTTGGGCAGGAAAAGTCAAATAGGGCTGGTGCCAGAGGGTTGGAAGGTATCTGTGCCCTGCACCAGACAGCTCCTACGTGATGCTGAGCATGGCTATGACCATGTAAATTTTTCCCTGCTCTCTTTGGAGGAGGATGGTCTGGAACAGTGAGCCTAGATTCGGTGGAGTGGTCAGCTCTCAAAGGTGTAGCTTGAATAGAAGTTGTAATCTGATTTTACGAAAGGTGGAAACTGCATCTCAAGGTCAACATCTGAAAAATGAAAATTTGAGGCATTCCTTCCTCTGTTTTACTTCCTCTTTTATAAACGAGATTTTCATCTACTTTTACAGTGAAGATTAAGTTAATATTTTTAGGCAATCAAATACTAATTTTTCCAATATTATTGCGATGAGATCTGTAAAAATAACAGTGAGGACACGTGTAAGCCTGCTCTTTTTTTCTGTTCTTAGTTCTGGCGTTTCCTGACTGGATGCTCATCTTTTCCACCTGGGCACTTTTAATGTAGAATCAGGGAGTGGTTTGGTTTGGAAGGGACCTTAAAGACCATTCAGTTCCAACCCTCTGTCCTGGGCAGGGACACCTCCCATCAGAGCAGGTTGCTCAAGCATTGTCTGTTTTTTAGAAAATGTGAAATATTTCACTAAATACACTGAGTTGTTTTTTTTTTTTTAGGATTGGTTTGTGTTTGTTTGGTTTCTAATGTTCCCCTCTCTCCTTCTCCATCCCTGTGCAGTGGGTACAGCCAGGAGGTGGTATGCTACACTGCAGGAAACATTCCTCAGACCCCTTCTGCACCACGGCTTGTTCGAGCCGGCGTGACGTGGATTGCGTTGCAGTGGAATAAAGTAGAAGGATGTACACCAGAGGAAGCAATTTCCTACACCCTGGAAATCCAGGAAGAGGATAATGTAAGTCCTGTGTCATAAGCTGTGAGATAGTTTTGATCACATTGCAGTTTGGGAGGGTGTGTTGGGAGTACTGGGTGTTTAGCAGGATGGAGCTGTGCGATTCGTTCCGCACCGCAATAGAACTGTGAATCCTTAGCTACAAATCCGTGCTGTCATCTGTGATTCCTTTACAAAGCTTCATGGGAACCTGTAAGGTAGAAGGGCAGCTTGTCCTGATCCAGCAAGGCCTGCTGTGTCCTTCTCGCCGCTGCGTGGTGTGCTTGCCTTCTGTCACCTGCCACTGCTTTTCCTCTCGCATGTGTTCAACTGTCACGATTGCTTTTGTGCTTATTTCACAACAAAATTAGATTGTTCTGGTCAGTTCCACCATCTAGTCATTTTTTCTAAAAGAAAAATTACTGTGACCTTGCAGATTAAAGCTAAGAATACTACTAATAATAATACAAATAGAATCATAGAATCATTGAGGTTGGAAGAGACCCTTGGGATCATCAAGTCCAACCATCAGCCCCACTCTACAAGTTCTCCCCCACACCATATTCCTCAACACCACATCCAGTCTACTCTGAAACACAGTCACGGATGGTGACTCCACCACCTCCCTGGTCAGCTGATTCCACTGGCTGACTACTCTTTCTGTGAAAAACTATTTCCTAATGTCAAGCCTAACCCTACCCTGCTGCAGCTTGCAGCCATTCCCTCTCCTTCTATCGCTCATTGCCCGTGAGAAGAGACCAGCACCAGCCTCTCTACAATGCCCTTTCAGGCAGTTGTAGAGAGTGATGAGGTCTCCCCTCAGCCTCCTCTTCCTCAAACTAAACAACCCCAACTGCCTCAATCGATCCTCATAAGCCTTATTCTCCAGGCCTCTCACCAGCTTCGTTGCCCTCCTCTGTACTCGCTCCAGCACCTCGATATCTCTCTTGTGCTGAGGTGCCCAGAAGTGGACACAAGACTCAAGGTGCAGCCTCACCAATGCTGAGGACAGGGGGACAATCACCTCCCTACATCTGCTGGTCACACTATTTTTTTATGCAAGCCAGGATGCCCTTGGCCTTCTTGGCCACCTGGGCACACTGCTGGCTCATGCTCAGCCGCCCGTCGACCAGCACCCCCAGGTCCTTTTCTGCCAGGCAGCTCCAGCCACACTGCCCCAAGCCTGTAGCGATGCATGGGGTTGTTGTGGCCCAAGTGCAGGACCTGGCACTTGGCCTCGTTGAAGGCCATGCCATTAACATTGGCCCATCTATCCAGTCTATCCAAGTCCCTCTGTAGAGCATCCGTGCCCTCAAGCAGAATACTACTAATAATATTTTTTAAAGCCCCTGCCTGTCAAGCCCCTTTGCTCCAATGTGTTGTACCTACAGACTAATCCAGAGAGCACTTCCTCAGCCTCCTCACTTATGGCAGTTTGTTTTCCTTGTGTTTTTTTTTCTAGGACAGCGTGTTTCACCCAAAGTACACTGGAGAGGAGCAAGCCTGTACTGTGAAGAATCTCAGAAGAAGCACCCAGTATAAATTCAGGGTAAAAATCTTTTTCCCTCTTGTCATTGCACAGTCTTGTCTGTGTTGGGTTTTTTTTCCAGGTGCCATAGGGGACCCCTTAGGACTGCCTTCACAACTCAGCTATCAAATGCAAATTTAGTTTATAGTAAGACTTAATAAGATTAAACCGAAGTTGTATTTTTACTTTTTAGTACAGAAGATGTTTGGCCTTTTTGAAACAGGCATGGCCTTGGTGCTGTGTAATGTCAGGTATGGTGTTATAGAGCATGGCTCAGGGCCTGAAGTGGCTGCAGTCAGCTGCTTTTGTCCCCCAAAACCTGCTCTGTGGTCACAAACCCATCTCATTTCTGCACGACAGAGCAGTGCTGTGAGGAGCCAGGTGAGCATGGCTTCCTTCCTCAGCTCAGGGGCCCAACACACAAAAATTGAAGCTTTTCCATCTCTTAATTACACGTGGCTGGCTTTGGAGCTGGCTTTTCAGCAGGTGTTGGTGTCTCCTGCTCTGTGGGTGCTCCCAAATCCTAACCCCCCTGAGAGAGATGCAAAATTCAGATACCTACCTCGCTGCAACTGAAACATTCAAGCACAAGGGGGGAAATTTAAGTCCTGCCAGATAACACGTGCTTACAGAGGAGACATCCTGCTAACGCTGTTGATGAAGTAAAGGTTGGTTAATTAAAGTGACAATGGTGGTGTAATACCCAGCGTAAAGGGTATTTGTTGGGTACTGAGCGAGAGTTGGGCACAGAAGGGCAAACGATACCAAACACCACAAGGTGTGGAAATCCCAGTCACTTCTCTGAAGTGTTTGACCTGTCAGTGTAGGAGAGAATCACCAATGGCTGCTTCTGGGGAGGTTCCACCAAAAGCAGTGCTGGTGTATACAATTTCATAATTTCATCAGTGACCTAGAAGCAAGCAAAGTTTTACTTTTATTCCTAGTAAGAGGGCAGAGAACTCTAGGATGGGGAAGCTGTGCTGCTGCAAAAGTGCTGAAGATCCTGCTTGAACAATCAATCTAAGATGACATCCTGGCTTTTGTAAGAAATAGTGTGACCAGCAGAAGTAGGGAGGTGATTGTTTCCCTGTACTCAGCACTGGTGAGGCCACACCTTGAGTCTTGTGTCCGGTTTGGGGCACCTCAACACAAGAGAGATCTGAAGGTGCTGGAGTGAGTGCAGAGGAGGGACATGGAGCTGGGGAAGGGCCTGGAGAAAAAATCTAATGAAGAGCAATGGAAGGAGCTGGGACTGTTTAGTTGGAGGAAGAGAAAGCCAAGAGGAGACCTCATCACTCTCTACAACTGCTTGAAAGGACATTGTAGAGGTTGGTGCTGGTCTCTTCTGACAGGTAATTAGCGATAGAAGGAGAGGGAATGGCTTCAAGCTGCAGCAGGGTAGGGTTAGGCTGGGCATGAGGAAAAAAATTTTCCCAGAAAGAGTGGTCAGACCCTGGAACGGGCTGCCCAGGGAGGTGGTGGAGTCCCCATCCCTGACTGTGTAGAGTCAATTAGATGTGGTGTTGAGGGATCTGATGTAGGGGAGAACATTGTAGAGTGTGGCTGATCCCAAGGGTCTTTTCCAACCTAAATGAATTCTGTGACTTTTCAGTTCCTGACAGGCTTGTGCAATCTTTAGCTGTATAAATAGGAGAAACGATAACTCTTGCATTGGGTTTGCAGCTCACACTGATCCCCCAGAGCTGTTACTGGGCTACTTGTCTAGCTCGTGTACCTGGTGTTCATGGCAAGACATCTTCAATTGGAGGATAATGAAGAGCTAAGAGGTGATACACAGGAGTCCATACTGGCTTTAGTGACTTGTTTAAAGCAAGAGTAGAGAACCTTGAATACTTCTTCGGCCTTAAAAGTTAGAAATTGTTTTCCTCAGATGCCTGTGTTAGAAGAGAGGATAGAAATGACTGCTCCTGAGAATAACAGAGATTCCCAAGTGGAAAAGTTGCCGCTAGCTTATATTTACAATTAGCAATTATAATACATATTTCATTACTCACTTCTTTGGCAGCAGATCTCTGTCCCAGAGACTAGCATGAGGTAATAGAGCTCTCAGCAGCCACAAAACATTGGACAGCTTGGGGTTTCTTGTAGGATCCTGATCTGCTCAGTCTCCTGGCCAGGTCCTCACGTCCTCCCTCAGCTTAGCAACCTTCTCCCTGAAGTCAGCAGAAGGCCTTCTTGAGTGGAGACCAAGGATTTGGCTGAGAAAGTTGTACTTTGTGAGCATCCTGCTGGTTTCAGCAGCCGTCGGTGATGCGGTTCTTGTTTTGC
Organism: Jacana jacana; assembly: GCA_013400555.1. NCBI lineage: Eukaryota > Metazoa > Chordata > Aves > Charadriiformes > Jacanidae > Jacana > Jacana jacana. Next base: position 153,389 of record VZTM01000390.1, on the reverse strand, counting down.
ATGTCATGCTCCTTCAGCTTATAATTGTGTGATTACCGATGCTCTGAATTAATCCATTTTAAATAGCAGTTTGAAATACCTCCAGAGCAAAAATAGCATGGCTATTGTCATGGTTTTCATCTTTTATGAGTAAATAACTGCAAGTCACCCCGTGACTTTCGGCTTTTTAAAGGGGAGAAACAACAGCGCTCTTACCTGAAACATCTCATGATCTGTTACTGGTGGAGGGAGGGCAGAAATCAGTGTGGTTTGTAAAGAGACCACGTGACAGTATCTGTTGTTAGAATCCTACACGCTTTTGTTGGGACATGACGGTCTTCCCAGGTTAATGGTAATTGTGCGATTGCTAGAAGCAGCGTCACGGAGAACTGTCAGAAAAGCAGTTGCAGTAACCGATGGTGAGCTTGTTGTGGTGTTGTTTCAGCTGTTTGCTTCTAACGTGGAAGGAAGGAGTTCTCCCAGCGAAGTGCTGGTCTGTACAACAAGCCCGGACAGGCCGGGACCTCCAACCAGACCCGTCATTAAGGGGCCGATTACATCTCACGGCTTCAGCGTGAAATGGGGTAAGCCAGTACGGTTTGTCGTGGTAGATAATAAATTCAAATTGAATGATGTAAATATGTAGTAGAAATTAGGTTTTTTTTTCAATGCTGCTTCTCAATCCAAAGTTAAAGGTGTTTGGAGGGCTTGACATCTTAATTTTTTGTGGATTAAGAGGCGTTTATGTTTTCAGAATCAACAGAAGTTGCTTGTTTTCATTGATTAACTCAAGTGCATCTTCAGGCTTTTCACCTTCCTTTTCGTGTCAGTCATTCCAGCTGCTTCCTTCATCATCTGGAATGGGCTGCCAGGGAGGTGATTGAGTCACTCTTCCTGAATGTGTTTCAGAGTCGATTAGATGTGGTGTTGAGGGATATGGTGCAGGGGAGAGCTTTGTAGAGTAGGGCTGATGGTTGGACTCGATGATCCCAAGGGTCTCTTCCAACCAAAATGATTCTATGATTCTAAGGATCCGGGTTGCATTTCTCTCTATGTTCTTCCATACATTCTGTTTGTCACATCGTTATCCAAGTGCTGCCTTCTGACTCACGCCAAAAACTAGCGCCTGCTCCCCACTTCTGCTGTAAATTCCTTGGTGTGGTCAGCACGGGGCAGTCTGTGGAGGAGAAGGAGCAGAATCACAATTGACTTCTGTGATCTTGTTTTGTTACATTTCACTCCTACTCTTGGTTTACTCCCAACTTGCCTTATTTTTTCAGATCCTCCACAGGACAATGGTGGTTCGGAAATCCTAAAGTATCTATTAGAGATTTCTCAAGGAAGTCCGGAAGGTAAACTTTTGAGAACTTTGTTTCCATTTCAATCCATTATGGCTGCTATCAAGTAGCAGTGACCCTCTGGGCCATTACTCTTATTATCACTAATGCTGTACCTGTGATTGAAACTGAGTTTCATAACTCACAGCCTTAAAACTTGCAGAGTTCCTGGGAGAGTTAGGATTGGGTTTGGAGGAGTTTTTATTGTGGTTTTATTAAGAGTGCTCTTTTTCTCTGGTTCTGGTGGAATTTTAGGTGACATGGCAGAACCTGCTTGTTTTTATATTTTTAATATATCTTAGAAATAATTGTAGCTGTAAGTATATAGATTTGTGTATGTTTCTCTGCATTTCTTTAAGCGGGATAATATAGTAATGTTAACTTTAATGACTTTGCTGAAATATATCATTTGTGGAAGAGCACATTAAGGATTTTCTTTCCTCCTAGACACTAGTAAACTGGTTGCATTATACCTCTCAAAACTCGGATTTATCTCATTTTTTAGCAAATCAGTGGGAAGTGGCATATAGCGGATCAGCTACAGAATATACCTTTACTCACTTGAAACCAGGCACTTTGTATAAACTCCGGGCATGCTGTATCAGCACTGGTGGCCACAGTCAGGTAAGTGGTATTTAACAGCAGGGACTGCCAGATTTATATTTTTCAGAGATTTATCTATTTTTGGCAAAAGATTTCTTTTTAAAAAGAAGGTGGGTTTGTTCCCTGTAGCAGAGTGAAGCTACACTGATTGCAGCGAATCTTACGTTGCAAGTTGCTGAATTTTGGAAGACTTCTATCTGTATCCAATGGGTGTTTTTTCAGGCAAATTGCAATTTAGTGGGGGTTTGTGTCCTCAAAACCAACCTGTGGGTATTTATACTTACATTAGAAAAGACCATTGTGTTTATCTGCCCTGGCCCCTTGCTTGGGAAAAAACAGACTCTCATGGACAAGAGTCTGTACTGAGCAAAGCCGGTGAGTGAAGACGCAGTAGGTGTTATTTGTTGCAACAATTAATTACCTATTTGAATTATTCTTTAAATTTTTGGAGACCATTTTCCAACCACAGATTCTTGTCATTTCCTTTTTTTTTATTTAAAATCATTTTGGTACCTACACTTTTACTCCTTCTGCTTGGATTGTTTGGTTTTTTTTAATAATTGAGTAATTTAGGGCTTGATATTATTTAAAAACAGTGAAAATGAAAATTAAGAGCCCCACAAAATTAGCCATCAATGTTTCTGCAGTTTTGGGTATGCTAATGAAAGAACAATTAGTTGAATTTGTAAGAAACATGCTTTAGAGCATCTCCTCTCCTGTACTCTTTATTTAGATATCTATTAAGTGCTGGTTGTAGAAAATGATTTCACGGAATCAGAGAATTTTCAGGGTTGGAAGGGACCTCCAGAGATCCCCCAGCCCAACTCCCCTGCTCAAGCAGGAGTGCCCAGAGCACATCACTCAGGGCTGCATCCAGGCAGGTCCTAAAGGTCTCCAGAGAAGAGGACGCCTCACCCTCCCTGTGCAGCCTCTGCCAGGGCTCTGCCACCCTCATCAGAAAGATTTTCCTCACATCTGAATGAAACATCTCGTGTTCCAGCTTGTGCCCATTGCCCCTTGTCCTGTCACTGGTAACCACTGAAAAGAGTCTGGCTCCATCCTCCTTCAACCCACCCTTCAGATACTTAGAAGCATGAATAAGATCCCCCCTCAGCCTTCTCTTCTCTTCTTCAGGGTAAAGAGTCCCAGCTCTCTCAGCCATTCCTCCTCAGGGAGATGCTCCAATCCCTCCATCATCTTTGTTGCCCTATGCTGGACTCTCTCCAGTAGTTTCCAGTCTCTTGAACTGAGGAGCCCAGAACTGCATGCAGTATTCCAGTTGTGGTCTCACCAATGTGGAGAAGACAGGGAAAATGACCTCCCTCAACCAACCTACTGGCCACACTCTTCCCTACGCAGCCCAGGATTCCATTGGCCCTTTTGGCCACAAGGGCACATTGCTGGCTCATGCATAGTTTACTGTCTGACAGGACCCTCAGAGCCTTCTCCTCAGCAGTGCTTTCCAGCAGGTCTGCCCCTAACCTCTGTCAGTGCCTGGAATTCTTTCTCCCCAGGTGCAGGACCCTACACTTGCTCTTGTTGAACCTCGTTAGGTTCTTCTCTGCCCAGCTCTCTAGCCTGTCCAGGGCCTGCTGGATGGTGACACAGCCCTCTGGAGCGTCAGGGAGCCCTCCTAGTTTGGTATCATCAGTGAACTTGCTGAGGACACACTCACTCCCCTCGTCTAGGTCGTTGATGAGAATGTTGAATGAGACTGGACTGATTATTGACCTACGGGGGACACCACTGGCACTTCGTAGTCATGCCTCACTCTGTAGGTGGTGATTGGACTGCAGAGTTAACTCCAGTGCCTCTTCTCTTCCAGTGTTCTGAAAGTTTACCTGTCCGTACCCTGAGCGTTGCACCGGGCCACTGCCGGCCACCGAGAGTTCTGGGGAAGCCGAAGCACAAAGAGATACAGCTGCAATGGGGTAAGGGACTACTGAATGGCTTTGGTCTTGACTGTTAGTTGCTAAACCTGCTCTAGCTTTTATTTCTGTTGCTAGCCCTTGAGAAAAGTCTGGGCAAGTCAGAAATGCGACTTCTCTGAGCTCTGTGTTGGGGCTCTGAGCTTTGCTGTCCTCCAGGCCTGGTACTCTGCTCCCCCGGCTGTAAGAGGGCTCAGGACTCTAGAAGCTGTCAGCTATATGAGAATGTCCACCCTCTTATTGCAAAACCACCTGGTGATTCAGGAACTTCTTTATTCCCCTGCAATATTGACTTAGTGTTCTGCTTCTTTGAATATAAGACTTCTCTCAGAAATTAGAGTTAGAACATATTGAGGACCTTGGCTGACCTTTAGACCCCGATCCACTTTGTAACACACACGATCCTTTGGACACTTGTAATTTTGGCAAAGAACATGGACCATGGACCTGACACTAAACTGTCAAACAATGCACATTTTTTGGAATAGAAGGTACATGCCAGTATCAAACAGTGGTTTTTCTTTACTGTGATAATCTTGCAGCATCCAAAATTCTTTGTGACGTCGTTCATTAAGCTAAATTCTAGAGAAGTGCTGTTTCTAACTAACAAATATAGCTCAAAACCAGTTTGAAAATTCACTGTTGCATCCAGTGAAGATTTTATTCCTTACATCTAATCTAAATCTCCCCTTTTTCAGTTTAAAACCGTTGCCCCTCATCCTACGTCTCCGCTCCCTGACCAAGGGTCTCTCCCCATCTCTCCCATAGCCCCTTTAGGTACTGGAAGGGGCTCTGAGATCTCCCCAGAGCCTTCTCTTCTCCAGGCTGAATCATCGTTGCGTTTTTCCCGATTAATGAATGACCTGATTTCTTTCCAGATGTCCCCCCGTCGGAAAGTGGCTGCCCCGTCTCGGCGTACAGCGTGGAAATGACCGAACCCGAAGCGGTCGTTTCCGAAGTGTATCAGGGGCCTGATCTGGAGTGCACCGTGGGGAACCTCCTCCCCGGAGCCACGTATCGCTTCAGAGTGCGAGCTTTGAACGACGGGGGGGTACGTGCCGGGGGCCGGAGCGTGCTCTGGTTTTTCCTCCATGGAGGTGGTGGCAGCAGCGTCCCCGAGAGGGGGCCGTTGTGCCCGGGGATGGTGTTAGTGCCTGCGGTCGGAAAGGTGGGGATGGGCAAAAGAAAATGAAGCAAGAAACGCTTTTAGGAACTTTGGAGGAAGAGCTGAGGGTTTGACTCTGGTTCCCTTTCGGGATGGGAGAGTGCAGGTTAAAAAATCTTGAGTTAAAAATCATCTGGCCAAAATGGGCTGCACCAAAATGTGCCAAATCCCTGCGAGAAGTTGTACCCGCTTACAAGGAGGGGTCTGTTTATTCCCCTTCCACTGCATCCCTTCTTTTTGTTTTGATTCTTAACTGTGTAAAAACAATCCTTGACATTTCACTGAGGTACTGACATTTTTTTGTTAAAATTTGGAAAAAAAAAAAAAAAAGACACTTTATAGATTTGATTTTTTAATTTTTTTCTTTTTTTTTTTTTGTTATATGATTTCCTTAGAAGATGTGCCTTCATAAATACATCAGAAATTCTATCTGATGTCCCAGAGATCTGTTGGTTGAAAGACCATGCTGATTCAGTGAGCTTTGGGTTGGTTCTGCGTGCCCCTTTCCAGAGTTTTGTGGTTGTTTGGGGCCTGTTTTGCTTTTTGTTTTCTATAAAGGCAATCCCAGCAACAGCAGATGAATATTGATGCGTTTGCTCCTGGGAAATCTCGATGGCAAACCTAACAGGGAGGTTTCAAGTTACTCACAGGGAGAAAGTCTGTTTAAACTTAACTCAGGTGTTTTGTCTGTAAAATATCCACTATTTTATTTTTGTGAAAAATGAATTAAATCCACATGGAGAGACTGTATTTCCTTGCTGGAATGAAAGCAGTTGCCTACCTGGTAACTTTGGGTATATGATACCTTGACCTTGTTTTTCCGTGCCTTTTTTCTTTTGTTTTGTTTTGTTTTCGTTTTTTTTTTCCTTGGCAAAACAGTATTTGAAGTTGCAAAGCTTCTTCTCATCCCAGCCTTGTGAAATGAAGGGCTCAGCTTTGGTTTGGTTGTTTGGGTTTGTTTGGTGTTTTTCACCAGATGCAAAACGGAGGGGGGATGTTCTTTACCAGATGCAAATGTCTTTCTTCCTCCTGTTAAATAAGGAAAAGAGCAGAAGTCGATAAATGGGATTGTTTGAAGTGTGCTGCCTTTGTAACTCAAAGCCATCAGTGTCAGCCTTTCTCCATAGCATAGATACTGACACATGTCTATCGAGAGGTTTTCTTCATTTCAGTGCTCTTCGGCCTTTGCAGTGGCTCATTTTTTCATACTTGCTAGTGTTGCATTCCAAAAATCAGTAAATATCAGTGTTTTTCCCCTAATTGCTTCCAGTGTAGTTGTGGGGTTTTTTTTTGTTCTGGAGTGTGATTTCCCGTCAGCTTGGGGATGTACAGAACAAGCTTCATGATCCTTCTCCAGTGGCCTCAGAAAGGCTATTTCCACCGTTCTCTCTCGCCTGCCCTCTCACTGCTGGCTGAAGCCAGTTTTCCAGCCTCTTGAAATTTGTCTTTTCTAATACCAATTGAAATTATTCTCCTAGGGAGGGCTCACAAGTTGTGTGCACAGTTGGCCTGGCTGCCTGCTGGCCTGTGTGCAGCCTGCCCTGTGTCCTGGACCCAGGCTGGGCTCCATCCCACGTTTAGAATTAATGTGGCAAATATTTTATACAAAAGAAGGTGGATTTGGACTCCAGGATGTGCTTTACTCTTGCTGTGCTCCTCTTTATATCCATGAGCATTGCCTGGGCTACAGCACAGACTTGTGAACACTTTTAAGGTAAGGTAGAGAGGCACAAAACTGTTCCTCGGGTGTCTCACTTTTGGGTAAATTGGAGGTGATCTACACTTTCACGGGCCACACAGGAGGGTGTACGTTCTGTCTGCTCCCCCCTGAGCTTACCTCACCTTTTAACTTCGGAATGATCCACGTGGTCTCACACAGAATTTTGATATTGGGTGCCACGTGTTGGAAGCCTGGTCTGTCTTTGAGATGGAACGTTTGGCACTTTATTGCGCTGAAAGAAATGTGGGTGCTGTTCTTGGGAAGCCTTTGAGGAATGTGGGATGGATGTATGCTGGTATATTAACGCCCAGACACCTTGTTTCCCTCCAGTACGGGCCATATTCGGAAGCTACAGAAGTGACCACCGCTGCGGGACCCCCTGGCCAGTGCAGAGCACCCTCCCTCTCCTTCCTGTCCGACACCCGGGTGCTCGTGAGCTGGGAGGTAAGTCCAGTGCCCCCAGGGGTTTCATTTCCACCTTATTTTTACCCAAACTAATACAGTCACCGCAAAACTCAAAACCTATTTTGATAGCTGCTCGCTGGTTTGGAACTATGGGTTTTTTTTCCTCTTGTGCAAGAAAACTGTATTCAGAAATTCTTCTGTTGTAGGAGGGGAAAAATAAATAAATCATCTTTACTTTTCTCTTTAAAGAATTGCATAAAGTTGATAGTGAGTCATCCGGACTGGGATTGAGACACGAGGCCTCCTACGCTGGCATCGGATGATAGAGCGCTGCTGGGTTTAAGAAGTGCCCTTTGCCAGCTTTTAGCATGTTAGAGCATCCTGGGGTGGAATTGTGAAGGCAAATACTTGATTTTTGGCTGAAGCTGGAGTCTCCGATACGAAATAACCTCTGCACAAACGCTTACAATGTCAGGGTTTTTTTCCCCTCAAAAATTGTTTGTCCCTTCCCCAAATATTTACTTTTATTTTGGTTTGTGTGCATTCTTTCTCCATTCTTTGGGATCTTAGATGCTGGACTCTCAGAACAAGTTGTAGCTGAGATGCTGAGGGGCTGAATTGGTGTCATTAGAAAATAAAATAAAATGAAGTACGTAATTAAGTCTGAAAGGAAAGCATTTCTGGAGCAGTGGGGCTGTAATTCTGCCATGGACTTCCCTTGAAAACCTCGCAGCTCTTCCAGCCCTGCATCTCTCGGGTCGCCCTCAGAAGGATGCCCCTGTTGAGAAAGAAATTACTGATGTGCACAAAGTGGTCAAATAGACAAAATGTATGAGCAAGGCATCTGGATAACGAGCATAAGCTGTGTTTAACTTTATGCACGTTTGGTGCAGGTTTGGGGGTACTCTCCCTGGGGGTACGTGGCAAGCGTTCGCTCTCCCCAGCCATGAGCAAATACAGCAGCGTTTTGGGTAGGCTCTGTATTTATTTGCAGGATATCTTCATTTATTCTAACTAAAAAAACCCCAAAGCTGGGGAAGGGGCAATGTGGTTGGCAGTGGTTATGTTTTCTTCAAAGCTCTTTTCAGTTTTTGGCTGGTGAAAATACAAAGGAAACACCAGCAAAAGGCTGGAGGTTTTTTGGCAGTAGAGCACGCCGTGGTGCCCACTGTGCCGTTTTTACACCTGGTTGTAAAAATTTGGCTTGGCAGTTCTGAATCTGCCATGGAATTATTAGCTGGAAGCTGAGGGGTAAAGCTGGAGGAGCCCATGAGTACATGCCGGGTGGTCAGTCACGGGTGTGCACTGCTGGAGAGGGTGCAGCAAAGGGCTGCGAAGATGATGAGGGTACTAGAACATCTCTCTTGCGAGAAAAGGCTGAGGGATGTGAGACTTTTTGGTATAGAGAAGGCTAAGGAGGGATCTGATCAACACCTATAAATGCTTAAAGGGCAGGCATCAAGAGGATGAGGCCAGTCTCTTCAGTGGTGCCCAGTGAGAGGACAAGAGGTAACAGGCACAAACTTGAACATGGGAAATTCCATCTAAACATGAGGAGGAACTCCTTCACTGTGAGGGTGGCAGATGTCACCCAGAGAGGTGGTGGAGTCTGCATCTCTGGAGACATTCCAAACATGCCTGGACACATTCCTGTGCAGCTTGCTTTGGGGTGGACCTGCTTTGGCAGGGGGGTTGGACTAGATGATCTCCAGAGGTTCCTTCCAACCCCGTATCATTCTGTGATTCTGTGGTGCTCTGGATCCTTTTACTGGGAATTACAGCTTGCATGCCAGAATCACAGTCTTTGCCACATCCTGGAGGACCACACTTCTGCAGGTAGAGCAGCAGTTCCCTGAGCTGCTTCGTTACCCACAGAACAGTAGTAGTAGTGGTAGTTCTGGTGAAAACACCAAAATATTTTGCTTTGAGAATTGTTACGCCTGCACTAGCTCATCCTCAGGAAATGCAGGTATTTATTCCATGTTTCCCTAGACTTGAGGACGGTAAAGGGTTACTGAGGACATATGGATCTTTTTATGGACATGAATGTACCCAGGGGCACATTCCTGAGTCCCATACTGGGACCACTAGCTTGATGGTGACTTTCACAGAAAACCTCAGGTGAGCTCCTCGCTCATTGAGGTTGTTCTTTTCCCAGTAACACCAGTAAGTACTTCAGGCTTGGGGCTGGCTCTTCCAGGGCTGTGTTGTGATCACTCAGCCGGGCTCTTCTTTCTTTTTGATGTTCTCCACGGTTGTGCTGCTGCCAAGCCAGTGGAGAGGCAGTTTATTCCTGAAGCTCCTGATGAAACGCAAAGGAGCCGTGTAGACTTTCTCATTTCTTTCCATTTCTTCCCGGTAATTTTTGTGCAGAACTGGCCTGTTTTGGTGACCTGTTAGGAAATACTCATTCAGCACATTTCCACTTGCAGCAGCAATAGTGTATTAATTTAAAAATTAGGAGATTTTATTTCCCCCCATGTACTTTTTTTTTCCCTTACGCCATGAAACGCAGAGACGTGAAATGCTCGTTTCTGAACTGACCCACCTAACCCTTTGTATTGCAGAGTCCCGAGTGTTCTGGTGCTGACATCTCCGAATACAGATTAGAGTGGGGAGAAGATGAGGAATCTCTACAACTCGCTTACAGTGGCACAGATACCTGTTTTGAAATCGGGGAGCTGTCAGCGGCAGCGCATTACTGCTGTAGGCTACAGGTAGGGGAGAGAGGAGTTGTTTTGCATGGGTTGCAATTGAAGATGTAAACATCTTTAGTTTTATTGTTCACCACTGTGAAGTTACGGGCTGTTGTAGGTCAGGAGGAATTTATATGTTTATTTTAAATAGTGCAGGCTGTTGCTGTGTCACTGGGGGATTGAGATTCTGCACGGTTCAACGTGGCTCCTATCATTTTTTGGCTCTTGCGTATCGTGTGGTTTGTTTTCAGGGAATAACGTTTTAAGCAGCCACCTTGCCCTCCAGTGTCAATCCAAAGTGATAATGTTTTAGACAATTTAAAAAAAAATAATTATTTTATTTTTTTTTCTTGGTAACGAGGTGCAAACATCTACTTCCCACCTGGCTGTTGGAGATTCCTCAAGCTTAAATAATAAGCTCCCAACATCTGTTTCATTTATCAAATAAAGCAAACCAGCTGAGTGGATTCTGATGTAGGTAGGAGATGGTAGGGGCTGGAAAGTGAGTTTTCATCATTACCTTTTGCCTCTTAGATTTGTAGGGTTGGATCTCATATATTGTTTCTATATGATTTATTTATTCTTTCCTGTTATATTTCAGTAAAAAGTAACAGTTCACTTATATATTTTAGATATATCTTAAAATAAAAACCCAGCGCTTTTCTCCTTTATGTCCACTGAAAAATAAATGGAAAGTCAAATAAGAGGGAGTGAAGGAAAAACATTTTTGCCCTAAATACTCTGCCACAAGATTTACTTGCACGTGAAAACAGAATACCACCCCTAATCCAACCAAAAGTTCACCTACCCACCCAGCTGGCAATGTGTGGGACCACCCAGGGTTGTTTCTTTGATCAAGGACAACGTGCTTCTGTCAAGTATTTCCTTCTTTATATATATATATATAATTTTCTTTTTAAACAGGACATTGAATCTTTTCTTTAAGATGTAGCTTTCAAGCAGCTGGGCAGCAGCCAAGGAGCCTGGGGCCCCACACTTCTGAGTACACTCAAGTGTGTTTTCTGACCGGGTCGTAACTGGCCATATACCTTGCTCTGGCACCGGTGGGTGAGCAGAATTGAAGGAGCACGTGCGAGCAGCTCGAAACCGTGAGCCAGAAAGTGTGCAAGAGTGGAAAAAAGCATTGGGCACCTTAGGGGCAGGGAGGGGAAGAGGGTGAGACAGCTCCTGCAGGGAGTTAAAGGAGATTTTCCCTGTTAAAATATGGAAACAGCCAGCTGTAGGGCAGCTTTGATTTCCAGCGGGCCTTCATTTTAAATGATAGGCCCCAAAAAACGTTGCAGAGGTCTCAGTTTTTAACACTGCCAAGATGGTTGAATCCATAGGCATAAGTTAAAATGAAATGCACAGCAGCTCTGAGGCATTTTATTGAGGTCCATCCGTGACCTGTGCATTCTAGAGGGCTTCATTTTCTACATCTGCTCTGTGAATTACACAGAGAAGAACTTTTTAATAAGATACACTGGAACATTTAAACAATTGCATGGAAATAAAAAGAACCAGGTACGTTTGGCGGACAAAGAAAGTTAAATAGTTTCAGAGATTTTAGTCTTTTCTTAAAATAAAAAGGAGAGGACAATAGCTGTTCTTATTACCTGCCAGCAGCTTCAATGGAGAAGTGTTTCTCTTACTTTTCAAAAGTGAAGATTCCCCAAATGGCATTTACTCTGCCTTCTAATAAACAGGCAGTATTGCTATCTCAAAGTACAGTAACTCAATAAAAGGAGAGAACTGAGGAATAGGGCATATATAACTGCAGGGCACACAATTTGTCTTTACTGTTGCAGCACTTCTTGTTTGTTGTTTGTTTTTTTTCCCTGTAATGAATATTCCTGAAAACGTTCGTGGCTTTTGCAAAAGGGGAAATATTGTGTCATTTTGGAGGGCAGGAGGGAGGATAGTATCTATGAAGCGAAGGAGAACGAAATTCCCATCAGTTATGGTGATGAGATTGTCCAATAAAGCAGTTAAAAGCACCACTAAAACTAAATGGCTTAGAGCAAGATACAGATTGCCAAACGCTGGTTTAGAGGCGAGAGAAATAATCTCCTTGGCAGACCGGGAAACAAGGCTCACTTCTAACAGCTCTAGGAGCGCTTCGCTGAGTAGGACATGTCCCCGGAGCAGGATTGGGTTTTGAAGGGCTTTTTAAAGGCTGACAAATCTAACTTTATTATCTCTTACTTCAATTGAACAAAATGCCTCCTGGAAAAAAACAGAGCAGGGCTTTGTGTTTGTGTTATGCATAACAGAAAGGAGTTGTTCGCTGCAGTAGAGGAGAAATCACCAATTGTTTCCGTGTCCTTTCCCTGCCGTCACCGTCCTGTTGGCAGCATTGTAAACCCGGGGTTTCTAATTAATTGTCATCTGCTGGCAGACTCGGGGCTCACTTTTCCAAGCACAAAGGAAATGGGGATGGTGGAGGATGCTGGCCAGCATCCAAAGCTGGTTCTGATGGTCTGGACCTCCTGTAACTCAGCCTGTAGCATCGTATCACAAGGTTTCCAGGTACCACGTTGGGTTAGCAGCGTGCTAGAAGGAACCCAGGTGGCAGATCGAGGGAAGGTGGCATTGCCTGTTACATGTCATACGGGAGAACCTGGAATACTGTGTCCAGTTTTGTTCTGGGCAAAGGTTGAAATAAATATGTTCAGATGAGAGAGAATGAAAAAAGTTACCACTGTGCAAGCACTTAAGGGTTGGAACAGTGGTCCAGGGAGGCTGTGCAATCTCCATCCTTGGAAGTTTTCAAGATCCAACTGGACAAAAGCCTGCGCAAACTGGTCTGCGTTCAGCTTTGACCCTTCTTGGAAGAGCAGGTTAGACTAAATAGAATGACAGAATCATAGTATGGTTTAGATTGGAAGGGACCTTCAAAACCATCCAGTTCCAATCCCCTGCCCTGGGCAGGAACACCTCTCACCAGACCAGGTTGCTCAAAGGCCCATCCAGGGATGGGGCAGCCACAGCTTCTTTGGGCAACCCGGGCCAGGGTCTCACCACCCTCACAGTCAAGAATTTCTTCCTGATACCTAATCTTATCCTCCCCTCTTTCAATTTGAAGTTATTAGCTCCCATCCTATCACTGTACTCCCTGATAAAGAGATCCTTCTCATCTCTTCTGTAGCTCCTTTAGGGAACTGGAAGGAACAGTAAGGTCTCCATGGAGCCTTCTCTTCTCCAGGCTGAACAACCCTAACTCTCAGCCTGTCCCAAGGTCCCTTCCAGCCTGCATGGCTCTGCTTTTGTTCACAGGAGCATATAATGATCCTGGGGGTCAACGTCAGTCATTTCCTAGGCCATCCCAGCACAAAACATACAGCGTTTACCACTGACTGAGCATCAACTGGTACAAACCCAGGTCTGTACAACTGTGCCATGGTGAGCTTGAGAAGACAAGAGCCTCTGTAATTAATGAGCAGAAGTGGGCCAGTTCTCGAAACTTGGTTTCCACTGGATTCCTGGATCTGTGAGTGCCAAGATGTAAAGCTTGGTAATTGGTGGCTCTCCTCACTTGCAGAAAAAATCAGAGCTATGTGCTATCTGTCCTCCGAGTCAGGAATTGGTAGAGCTCTCAGCAGGCTCTGTGCCCTTGGTGTCTGGGGTACCCTGCCTTCATGAAACATCTGATGCTGATCTGAGTGACATCCAATGATAGGACAAGGGGTAATGGATGCAAGCTGGAACATAGGAGGTTCCACTTAAATTTGAGGAAAAATATGAGGGTGAGGGAACACTGGCAGGGGCTGCCCAGGGAGGTTGTGGAGTCTCCTTCTCTGGAGACATTCAAAACTCGCCTGCATGGGTTCCTGTGTGACCTGCTCTAGGTGTTCCTGCTCCAGCAGGGGGATTGGACTAGATGAGCTTTCAGGGTCCCTTCCAATCCCTGATATTCTGTGATTATCTGCAAGATACTCATGGGTAGTGAAGATATTAATTAATTAATTGTAACAGGTACAGTGTTTGAATCATGCCTTGAAGAATAAGTCAACGGTGCATATTCTCTGGAGAGTCCAGGCTGTATGCAACTCCAGGCTGTATTCTATAGACATGTGAAAGAGAACATTCATCCTGTAAAATAGATATTATTTTATTTTATTATATTTTTTTTATTACACAGGCTATTAACCAGGCAGGAGCTGGACCCTACAGCGAGCTGGTGACCTGCAGGATCCCCGCGTCCGTGCCTGATGCCGTCTCTGCCCTCTCTGTGCTGGAGGACGAGCACCTGGATGCCTCTCAGCTCTCATCCTCTGTGTGCCTTGTACTCACCTGGGAGGAACCGTGCAATAACGGGGCTGAGATTACATCCTACAACATTGACCTGGGTGACGTCAGCATCCCCGTGGGAAACGTTACCAGTTACATTATCAGTGATTTGCTTCCAGAAACCTCCTACAGGTGAGTACCGTGGGGTTTTTTTTTGATGTGGTGCCCATCACTAAGGAGGAGATCACAGGGCTTAGTTTGACTTGGGAAATGTTTGTGGCATGTAGAGTGAGGAAAAAAAATGAAACAAACTCAAAACACACCCAAAACCAGCTAGGGAACACAGACATCTGCAGTAATTCCTTTAGGGAATTAATTGTGGTATTTTGTGTTGGAATACTGCTCTCCTCGCCTCCCTTTTTCCTTTTGCTTCTCTCCTTCCATTATTTCTCATCCCCTCTTTATTTTTGTTTTAAGTGCTGTGTCAAGGTTGTGCTGGTAGGTAAATACATTTTTGTTAAAATGGGAAATAACTGAAATTAGAATGTGACTTCTCATGGGTTTTTTTCAGATGCTGAGCAGTACTGTCCCAGGGGTTCGTATTATTAAGGGTATCGATCCCTGTGAGAGGATAGCAATTTGCACGCAGTGCACTTCTATTTGTGTAGCTCGAGCTGCTCTTTATTTCTAGCATATGGAGATTAATTAAAAGATAATCTGAATTTAAAAACAATATCCTTATAGGTGTTCAAATTCTAAGTGACATGGCCCAAATTTGATTGTTATTTTAATATTCAGGCTTATCTGGCTTTTTCCTAATTGCTAATGGAAACAAAAAAAACCATGGTTCCATGCAGGCAAGGAACAGCAACACAGCCCAAGGTGTGACAAAAGCAATTCTATTTTAAGTACTGTTCTATTAAAACCTGAAATGTGATTGTGCCGTTGTAAAATTGGACACGGTACTTACCTACTATAGCTTTTTTTTTTTCCCCCCTTTTTACCCAGGGTCACAATCCTACAGGCCTTGTAGAGTTTAAACAAAAAGTTTCTTTCTCAAGTTTTACCACATACCAAAAAAAGGAGAACTCCTTGTAGCAAGTATGAAAAGATGTATACTGCAAGTCATGTAAAGGGGAGCATGTATCTCGCTTACTGTGCTTAGTACAGGGGCTCCTGATCGCTGCCCAGAATATTTAGGTTTTAAAATCATGTGGTAATAAAGAAAGATGTAGATTTATTGATATATATATATATATATATGAAATAAATCTGGCAATCTGAAAAAAAAGAAGGTGAAATAGGAATTTGGTTACTCAGAGCCCCTCCATTCTACATCACTCAAGTCCAGGAAACGTGACTACGTTATTGCTGTCTCCAGTTCTTCAGTGGCTTGTAAGGATGGGGCCAGTTGGACTGGTTCTCTTAGGTGTCCACCCAGTTGGACTGGTTCTCTTAGGTATGGCATTGCTCTGCTGCTTCCAGCTTCTGTGTGGGAATGACCATAGATGAGCCGCTCAAGTATATGCTGAACGGGCTCCTAGCTCTTTGAGGAGGTGGGCTCAAAGCTGCCAAGTTTGATGGTTTCTGTGTTGAGTAGCAAATCCAGCCAGGATGACACAAGAAGGATTTCCACCCCAAAATACATTTGAGGCAGTCTTTTTTTCAGTGGTGTCAGGACAAGAGGAAATGGGCACAAACTTGAATATAAGAAGTTCCATCTAAACATGAGGAGGAACTTCTTCGCTTTGAGGGTGGCAGAGCCCTGGAAGAGGCTGCCCAGAGAGGTGGGGGAAGTCTCTGGTATCTCTGTCTCTGGAGATGTTCCAAACGTGCCTGGACACGTTCCTGTGCAGCTTGCTTTAGGTGGACCTGCCTTGGCAGAGGGGTTGGACTAGATGATCTCCAAAGGTTCATTCCATTCTGTGAACTGGGGCCATAGCCCTGCTGTGGAGTTAATGACCAGCGTAGGGCTGATTTCAAGAGGACTTCTCTACTGTCAGACACAGACCAGGGCTCCTACTGGAATAAGCAGATGCCTTGTGAAATCACTCTGTGAACATGGTTGCTGGTGAGCAGCTGCAGAAATATGTCTGTGAGTTCTGCCTGTCTGTTCTATTGACACAGCCATGAAGCTCTGATCGTAGGGGAATAGCACTTGGATGGGTTTTCTGTGAACTGAGATAACTAGAAATGATTTAATAAATATTCCAAGCTAAATAAGTAGTTAATGGTAATAGAAATACCAATTTTCTGTTACACTCCCAAGCTCTGCTTAACGCTTTCTGTAGTTAATTGTGCTGCTGAGATACTGCACTGCAAAACAACTTCTGGCTTTTGAGAATGCTTATTTCCCTCTGAAGTTCCATAGGTTGCAGAAATAAGTCATAGCCTTATTAAATTTTAATAGCAAAGCTTAATTTTAATTAGGTTTAGGAATAGCAATACCAGACATGTTAAGTTTCTAAACTGTATCGAGGGAAAGATCTTCCAAGATAAGAGAGATGAAGTTAGCAGAGCTTAAGTGGGTTATAAAATAAAACATGCTTCAAAGTGTCCAACTACTTCTTGCTCCAGCCACCAGGAGGGTGTAGTCTGAGTGGGACTGACTGGTTTTTCTGGAGGCTGTGTATGATTAACTCCATCACCTTCAGGCTGATGATGATGGTGGAGCATCCTCTTGTCTCCTCCCTTTTGATGTCTGTGGTATTTTAACTCCCCCAGGTTTCCCCCGGCGCCTGTATTGCAACTGGGGGGATTCCACTTCTGGGAACGAGCGAATCCAACTCTTCTCATGTCAGGCCCTTAAGATGAATTCCAAAGCGATTTTTCACTTCTACACAAAGGATTTTGTGACCAAACTGAAAATAGCATCTTGTTTACTGTGTTTATTTTCCTGGGTCAAGAATCTTATAGGATAGGATGGTCTCTTAAAGGTCTTTTAATGTTTCTAAATTTGCCTAGTCTGTTTTATTAGTTTTTTTTTCCTAAGTATTTAAAGGATGCAGTGGGAAAATGTGAGAATGAATACAAATATTACTGGTCCAGGCTCTGCAAAATTAGGTGCCATCCCTAAATATAGTCTTCAAGAAAACTTACTTACAAATTGTGATTGTCAGATTTTAAAAAGCACATTTCCAAGATGGTGCTTTGGGTATTTTAACTTAGAAATCATTAGTTAAAAAGCTGGAAAGGAATTCAGGAAGAGGTCTTATTACATATATTTTTAAATGCCTATATGCTGATTCTAAGCAAAATTAAAGATGTTAATCAGAAATTGATTTTTCCCAGTATTGGTTTTGTAAACAGTAATTGGTTTCCACCTAAGTGTGGAAGTTCTGTTGATCAGAAATGGATTTTTCCCAGTATCAGAAGTGCGTTAATAATTATTCCACCTCCAGAATTACCAATTCTGTAAATAGTAATTGGCTTCCACTTCAATTGTGGAAGTTAGTTACCCACCATGGCTGGAGGAGCTCAGGGGTGTCCCAGGCTGGGGCAGGTTCATGAGAACGGACCGACCTGAGCTGGAGCAAAGATGCTACAGTACAAGGTGTTCTACCACCATTTCCTCCCTGGATGGTCTTTCTTTCTCCTCTTCCCTGTGGACGTTTCCAAGGCCTAATAGCCATTGAGGAAACGCTGCTGTGTCAGAGGGAGGTGAAGGCTGGGGCTGGGTTACACCTTCACATGCACAATAAAAACAGAACCAGTTGGTTTTGGGTGTCTGACAAAGTTCAGGACCTAGGAATGAATGACCTAGGACCCGACTCACAGGGACTTTGGTGGTGGTGTCATCAGCAGAAAAAGTCTACATCCAGCTATGTTAGAATCAAGTGAATCAATTCTTGCTTTCCCTTGTCATCGTTCATCTGGAAAGATGCCTGTCTCTATTTTAAGGCTTAAGATCTTCCACTGGTCTTGCCGTGCTCCAGAGTCAGAAGTGGTGTGGTGGAGTTGGGCATATTTGTGTGGTCAGAGGGTGGGAGCAGGGACGTCTCTCTCACCGATGAGAGGAGGAGGAAGAGGCACGTTTTTACCTCGTGCCAAGTACCTGGCAAAGGGAGAACAAGTAAATGCCGATGTACATTCATGCACATATCTAAGGACACCTGTCAGCTTATGCTCCAGAAGTGTGGTATTTGAAAGAGGTTTGTTTCAATCACTGCTTGTTTTCAAGTGTGGCTGCTGCCGTTGGGAAATGAGTAAAAGTTAGGGTGCTTGAGGACAGGAGAGACTCTGTTGTTGCTGGGACTTTGGATAATACAAAATAAAATGCACCAAAAAAGAAAGAAAGAAAAAAAAAAAAAGGGCTGTGTGCTCTGTAGTGTGTTGCTGGAATCAATCTACAGAAGCAGTAGCGTTTTGTAATGCAGCTGATCCTGCTTGTTGTGTGTACGCCAGCCAGGGACTTGGCACAATCCAGTGGAAATTCAGGCAGTTTTCACTTTTCATTCTTTTCTTTCCTCTTTTTTTTTTTTAACTTGAAAGACCATTAAATATTAATGCAGTGACTTTTCAGTCTGAAGCAAACCAGCAATGTAATATGAAATAAAATCAATGCCTATATTAATTACACTTCTTAAGATGCTAGAAAAGCCTCTAGTTCTTTCTACGTCGAATGCTTGCATGCAGCAGAGACTCGCACTAGGACTTTCTTCCTGCCCTTCACCATTTAGGAAGAGGAGGATGAAACCTCTTGTATCGCATTGTGAGGCCGTCAGGATGCATTTCCTGAAAATAAAAGGAAGGTTGAAAGGAAAACGGGGCGATACTTTGCCCTTTTTAATGGCTAGGTCGATAAGCAGAGGTTTAACCACACATTTACACTCGAGTGTATAAACACGGTGCATTCCTACAGCCTGCAGTTACTTTGGCTGCCTAATCAGTAGATAAGGCTCTATTATTTCACAATATGTTTATTAATCATTTAACCCTCTTTGCTCTTGAGATGGCAGAAAATATGTTTTGGGGTTTTTTTTGATTATAATGTTCTTTGGAGGGGTTTTCCCAATCCCTTTAACTCCACCTAATCTTTTTGTAATGGTAGAGCTGAAAACTTGTTGTGCAAAGCAGTTTTTCATATGTTGTTTATAGGAGCTTACACCACTTCATGTACTTCAATCAAAACAAGCAGCTGTGCCAACCAGAGACAGTTCTGTTTATCTTCTGCTTTCCCCGAAGCGGGCAGTTGTAGGGGGTATAGCAGGTTGTGCCCTTCTCCCCCTGCCACCGTCCCCTGGGAGTTCTGGCTTCTTGGTGGCTGTTAGTTTTGACTACAGCACTTCTTGTAGAGAGTCTTTTCCCATGAGAAAATACTAGGCTGCAACGCACAGGATTTCCAAAGTCAATGGCATCTGTCCAGCTATCTAAACTAGGCTCATCTAGCTAAAAAACCTGATTAGTTTGCCCATCCTGGCTCCTCTAACTTTCATTTTGATGTAAAAGGCTTCTGAAACCTTCCAGACTCGTCTGTACCACTGTTGCTATTTACACACAATCTCGTAGCTGCAGTCCTGACAGCTCTTTAGAAATGCAGGTTTCACACTTTTGTTGTGATGGTGCTGTTGATGTTGCCGTAGCAGGAGACTACTACTCTTCACTCACAAGTAGATTTTAGAAGACTGTATCGGTCTTAAGAATATGTCCCAAATAAAACTGCGTAGGTGATCTGCTTTTCTCTTCTGCTGAATGTCCTTAATCTAACTCAAACAGCTCAAGAGCCTTTTTGCACCTTCTCACAGTGACTTGAGCCCAGGGTTTCTTTGATAAGTCACTGGTGGTTAATATTTTCACTTTTTGTGGAAGATGTGTAGAAAGGTCTGTGGATTTAACCCTCTTTTATTCACAGTTACACACTTGGTGTTTACCAGGTTTCACTTGTGCCTGCGCTGCTGTCCCTTGTCCGTGCAGGTAAAGGCACTGCCAGCAGGTTCTGAGATAGCTTACCCAAATCTTCCCACCTCTGCTGTGCTGCATTTCTTTGAATCATAGAATCATTCAGGTTGGACAAGACCCTTGAGAACATTGAGTCCAATCATCAGCCCAACTCTACAAAGTTCTCCCCTACACCAAATCCCTCAACACCACATCTAAACCACTCTGAAATGCATTCAGGGATGGGGACTCATCACTGTGCAGCCTATTACAGCGTCTGACCACTCTTTCTAGGAAAATTCTTTCCTAATGTCCAGCCTAACCCTACCCTGCTGCAGCTTGCAGCCATTCCCTCTTGTTCTATGGCTGATTCCCTATGAGCAGAGACCAGCACCAACCTCTCTACAATGTCCTTTCAAGCAGTTGTAGAGAGTGATGAGGTCTCCCCTCAGCCTTCTCTTCCCCAACTAAACAGTCCCAGCTCCTTCCATTGCTCTCCATAAGATTTATTCTCCAGGCCCTTCACCAGCTCCGTGTCCCTCCTCTGCACTCGCTCCAGCCCCTCCAGATCTCTCTTGTGCTGAGGGGCCTCACCGGGACACAAGGTGCGGCCTCACCAGTGCTGAGTACAGGGGGACAATAACCTCCCTACTTCTGCTGGTCACACTGTTTCTTATACAAGCCAGGATGCCATTGGCCTTCTTGGCCACCTGGGCACACTGCTGGCTCATGTTCATAGAATCATAGAATCATTTAGGTTGGAAGAGACCCTTGGGATCATCAAGTCCCAAGTTCAGCTGCTTGTCAACTAGAACCCCCAGTTTCTTTTCTGCCAGGCAGCTCCAGCCAAGATTTCTTGACATCTTCACTGCAGCTCTTTCAATATAAACAGGATGATGATACTACTTGTGTTTGCAGAGCTTTTTGTTTGCCACAGCAGACAAAGCTGGGAGTGGGCACTGGTAGCGATGGAGCCATTGGCTCCAGAGGGCTGTTTCGTTTCTTGAGACTTTTCTGTACCAGGAACCTCATGAAAGCACTTTTAATATTTCCCTTTTCCTTGTTCGTTGTAGGATCAGGATCCAGGCTGTCAACGAAATTGGAGCTGGACCATTTAGCCACTTTATCAAAGCAAAAACCAGGCCGTTACCACCTTTACCTCCTCGGTTAGAGTGTGCTGCAGCCGGTCCCCAGAGCCTGAAGCTGAAATGGGGAGAGAGCAGTTCCAAGCTTCACGCTACCGACGACATGGTCTATATCTTGCAGATAGAAGACAGAAATAAAAGGTAAGAGATACAAATCTTTTCCTTCTGTAAATGAAAAATAATTCTCTTTGTGAACCCTGGTAAGAAAAATCTTCTTTTCCTGATTACTGCACACCTTCAAGTAAATACAAAATAGTCTTTAAATAGGGATTCTGTGCCCGTAAGTCTCACTGAGTAAATTGTGTCGCAACGCTGGCAAAACTACTATAGTACAACCCAAATCAGTGTTTTACTGGTGAAATTTTAGCAAAACCCTGCTCCCCCGGCCAATAAAAGTTAAAACCAAGTTTCACGGTCACGGTGCTTTACCCTTTGGAATATACAAAACAAAGATATTGCATGCCATGTGCTGTGGGTATTAATAAAACACACGGTTACACAAGCAGGGGTCTAGGAAAGGCAACAATTGAGCAGAACCAGGGTTTTGGGGGCAACATGATGGTCAGGGTTTTGCAGCTGTAACCATTTGGGTCATTAGAAAACGTGAGTTTGGCAACAGCTTCGTAGCTACACAATAATTAAGAATTAAGAATGCAGAAGAGCTCATCCAGCATGTTTCACTTCCCCTGCGATTTTCTTCAAAGCCAGGAGAGTTTGCAGTCTGTGGGAAACACAAAAATGACCATTAAATAGTCAGTGCTCAGCAAATAGTATTTTCCCCATGCAAACTTCGTATGGGAAGATTTGGTAACAGGGCTCCAAAGTTGGGATGGGAGATATTTGATTATAAACGGGAAGGAGAGAAAGACAATACGTGAGCATTGCCGTAACAGCCTCAGCTCGTTGGTGAATCAGTATCATAGGTGGCTCATAATTTGCTGAGAAACACTCTCAACTGGTTTAATTAGGTAAAATAACTGACGTATATCAAGTAGATAATCCTTCGAGACCTTCGGTACAGCTCATAATTTTCTGTAAATTAGCATGATTCCCTTCATTTGCATAGAGCTGTACAGAGTTGATGCCAGCTGAAGGTCTGGCCCCAAAAGCTTGAATTGTACATAATAAACCCACCATGAATAATGCCTAAATACCTCCCAGGGTCTCGGCTGTACCGATGCAGAAGAGGGTACATGCTCCCCTGTATCAATACCGAGAGGTGTCCAATGAATATAAACGCCCGTTTGAAAGGCTGACTGATAAAAAACCCCCAGTTTCTTCAGAGGGCAATGGTGCTTGGCAGGAGCCCGTCACCTGCAGCAGCCTGTGATCCAGTCAGCTCTCCAGAAGCATGCAGCAGGCTGCTTTTGTTTGCTTTCATGTAGCACTGCAGGTAGGATGGGGAAGAGCAGTGAATTGTTTTAAACCTGTTTTTATGTTGGAGGAAAAAGGAAGTTTCCATGTAAGAATAAAATACGTTATGTTACCTGGCAGCAGAGAGGTGAAGCTTTTTCACCCCTCTTTCCTTTTGCAGAAGGTTTTAGCACCCTCCTTTGCCTTCTGCACAAACTTTTCCCCGCTGCAAATGGTCTCTTAGGAGCTGTTAATTAGGAGAAATTGGAACTTGTTAGTCTGCTAGGTCCGCTTAGGTAGAGATTTGCCTTCGAGTCCACGTGAGCTGCCAGAGGCGCAGAGAAGCCCAGGTTGCACTGATTGTCTCTGCTTCCATTTAGCCCCGTTGTGAAACGGCTTCCTTGGGCAGTGGGGTTTGTAGCAATGAACTCAGGTAACACCTCGAGTGAGCCCCGGGGTGGGATGAAATGAGGAGGGATGGGACTGGGGGCTCTGTTTTCTGTGCCGGGTGCTGTCTTTGAGAGCAGTTGGAGCTGACAGGGCATGGCAATAAGATCTGTTTATTTGCTCCCTGTCTGACAGTCCCTTTTTTTTTGGCTCCCCGTTGCATGCATCGATCACGCTGAGAGATGTTCCTGCCAGGAGGCAGCAGCGGAGTTTTGTACATTCAAGAGAGCTATCATTGCTAATGAGCAGAGAAGGACAGCCCCCCACATGGGCTGGTAGGAACAGCAGTTAGTGACAGGGGTAGGAGTCCTCTCTTTAGATTGTTCCCATCAAATAAACCCCATCTTGCCTGAAGGGCTCCTCACTCCTGTGTGTGCTTTTGTGAAAAATACCCAAATATGGGGTTTTGAGCCTCACCAGCCTCTTGAATCGTGCAGTGCTGGAGCAGACTCGTGCAGGTAAACTCTGGCCACTAATGGAATCATTAAATGCTAGTCCCTGGTGAAAAATGACACGGAATAAATGATCTAGAAGGAAGTTTCGGAGCCTTTTATGGTTTTAAAGTGTTGTAGGAAGGTTCAATGGTGACTCCTCTTTAGAGAAGAGGTGGCACCTGATTGGGGTCAAGAGGCTGTGGTGAAAACATGGATAACTCAGAACTGATCTCTGCCGTATCATTCAGAAAATAATCTTACCGCCTTCTCTGAGTCCTCTGGAATGACTCCTGTCAGCTTTATATTGAAATCCCTCAACTCGGTATGACAATTTTCCCTCCTTCAGTGAACCTGAGCATGCCCCCTGTTATTACATTGTTGCTTACAGATAAGGTCTAAAATCGGATTTAGCTTTAAAATGCCCTTGAAGCATTTTCACGGACGGAAATTCAAAGACAAGCAAGTTCTTCTGAAAGAGCAAAACGTTAGTAAGTTGGATTCTGATCCTGATAGATGTAATGGCCTTTTTTGTAAAGGTTCCCCTCCGGTTTTATGCAGTGATAGTCAGCCAGTGCTCTTGAGTGTGTCTTGGTCATTAAGATTTGTTTTTAACTTTTCCATGCTGTAATGAGGTATACAGGCCAGTTGTCAGAGACTAAATGTTTCATTGATTGCAAGCCCTGTGAACCGGAATACTTGGAAATCTCCTGACACTGATTAATGTAGGGGGTGGAAAAGGTGTGCGCATCACAAACCTACCTGCTTTAGCTCTCATCTGCTCTCCAGTGTGTGACATTTGGCAAGATCAAATTAGCATCTCTTGTCCTTTCAATTATGCGTAGCATTAAGTAGAAATGAAGAAAAATCTGTTTCTAGAAAGCACAGGACATGGGAACGTTAGCTGAGGGTAGTTGACCTTTATGTAAAGACTGCTATAAAATTTCTTTCTTTTTTAAATAAACTGTCAGTTGTGACTTCATTTCCTAAATCTCGTAATGTCAAGAAAAACATCCAGAACACTGTGGATTTTCCCTCTCCAAATGAAACAAATGAACCTAATTATAGTAATGCTTCTGATTTTATTTATTTTTCTTTTCCCTGTACCGGTAATTAGTCTTCAGTTGTTCCTACAACTAATTATACCTCTCAGTGTCTCAAAATGCTTACAATATCCAGTCTGAAAAAGAGAATTAGCAAGTCCATTATTAGTGGGTCATTTTTCAGTTGCTTGCGTTCCTTTTCGATGAATATATGTCGCAGCTGAGAGGAATTGGGTGATTTTTGTGTGTAAAGAGAATCCAAATTCAGACATACACGTAATTATATTTTAAGGGAGAGTCACTGGAGAGGTTGGCTAAGCAGCAGCTTAAGCATATTCTTTAAAAATACAGATGAAGGATCCTTGACAATTCCTAAGAAAACTGCTTTCGTAAGTGACTTGTAAGAGGTGGTGTTTACTGGCATTCTAAATAGGAATTGCTTCTGGTATGGTTATTTACTGAATAAATCAGATATGACCTCATATCACTGGGTGAACAACAGAGGTTTCCTTTTCATAGCATATGAAAGATTATTTACGTGGATATTAAACAATTTTAAAATGCTTAGCTAAACTATATGCTTGCCATTTAAGGAGATGTTATTCTTTAATATAAATGAAAAATTGCTCACAAAATAGAACTTCCCTAATGACTATAAATATTAATTGGGCACACACTGTTTTTCAGGGTAGGATATGAATGTTCCTAAGGCCGTAGACATCCCTTAATGCAGTCCTGGAAACTTCTAGCAATTCCAAGGAAGGAATAACATTATTAACCAAATGACATAACCCCTTGAATTGATTTCTTCTACTTGGAGAATTTTACCTTAACTTGAATATTTCTTTCAGGAGGCATCTGCTCTCTCATTCCTTGTCCCAGGAGGGCCTGTTCTTGTGGTGCAGGCTGCAGAGGGCATCTCAACTGTTGACCCTCTGGGTGTCTTCCTGTGGTTCAGGTTGTCTTTCCTGGCTCCTCTTTGGTAGGTTTTGAGTAGAGCCTTTAGAGCCTGAATATGAGCAGGGGGAGATTTTCCAGGGAGGTGCATTGTCCCATCCATTCCAGTGCCTGCAAACCCAGAGGTTAGTGGTGCCCCTGGCAGTGCTGACATTTCAATTGCACACAAGCTATGTCCCTCTTTATAGAAAGCCTATAAGAAAGAGAGAAAAGCATCATATTAAAACAAAACAAAACAAACTAAAAAAAACCCCACTGATATTTTCCAAGATGAGAGGAACCAAAAAGCATTTGCCAGGAGGTCATTTCCAAGGAAAATTAAAACGTGCTTTGACCAGTTAAAGAGTAAAGCTAGTGTAGAGGTGCAAATGGGCTCATTTTTTTCTGCAGGAAGGTTCAGTTTTATGAAGCTCCCAGCTCTCTTCCAGTGATTCTCCCACCCTTCTGTCTCCTTCACCCGGTGGTGCCAGAAACCTTTTCTCCCCAGGCATCCTGAGGATGTGTATAGAAGAAGAAACTGTTCTCCCTTCCTTCCAGCACCATTTCTGTGACCTTGTTACTCCTCAAAGAAGTATAACAAACCACAGAGAACACACAAATAAAGTGGAGATAGTCTGTCAGAGAGCCCAGGGCCTTTCCTTGACTGTAGAAGTGGAATTATCATGTCTGACATTGTGTCTGAGCACCCGTCTTTGCAGATGTGTGGCCCAAGTGCAGGGCCTGGCACTTGGCCTCATTGAAGCTCATAGTGCCCATCAATCCAATCTGTGCTGTTCCTAGAAACAGGAACAGGAGTAAACCAACATTTTTGTAGGGATGAGTTAACTGTGTGAACATCATCTTCTGAGACAGTGAGGTGTGAGAAAACCATGTTGGATGTTTAAGTTTAGATGTTTCAGATATTAGGAATCTAGTGAGGCACAGAATTAGATGCTTTTCTGTAAGTATATTGAAAGAATCACTGGTTTGATGGGAAATTCAGTAGAAACTAAACAAAACTACGTAGAAACGCAGCGGGCCAATTTGCTCTTATAATTTGATCCTTGCATATCTACAGGTACTTCAGACTTCACCAGTGTAACTGAATATTCCAGATGGCAGATCATAAATAAGGGTAACATCCAGACCCAAAACAGTCACTGCTTGTTAGGAAATGGTAGTATGTATGAGCCTCCACGCCTGTGTTTGCATTAATGTGGAGAGAGGGGGAATAAAAGCACAGAGAGATAAATTCTTCATGGCGCTGCCTCTGCTTGATGACCAGCGTAATCGTTAATCTGGCGACCGCAAGTTTCAAACAGTCTAATTAAAAAACTGTGTACGTTGGTGATTTGATCAAGACAATTTACACCCATTTTTAGCAATTACAGATATGTGTCAGGCCTACTGGTTTGTGAAATTAGATTAAAATATGAAATTAGGCAGGTTAGCGTCTCCTTGCGAAGACCTGCAGGAAAAGCCCCTTTCCTATTGGGTAAAGCAATGATGCAAGCAAATGCCGAATTAGTGCCGAGACCTACGGTGCGCTGCGGCTGACTCTGCGAAGTAGAAGGTTAGCATTCAGAAAAAGCCTTTCAGGTAGGCTGCTCTTGCTTCGTTTTGCTGCATTGTGCAGATGAGTTTTGCTCTTAACAGTAATGATGTTTGTATTAAGGGCGTTCTGAGCAGATACCAGGGTCCCTGCAGTCAGTGCTGTGCGAATGAAAGAATGGGGCCCAGTGTGAAAAGCTGAACTTGTTCATGCATTTCTGCTTTTGTAGAATCACAGAACCATTCAGGTTGGAAGAGACACTTGGGATCATCAAGTCCAACCATCAGCCCCACTCTACAAAGCTCTCCCTTACACCAGATCCCCCAGCACCCCATCTAAACCACTCTGAAACACATTTAAGGATGGGGACTTAACCACCTTCCTGGGCAGCCCATTTCAGGGTCTGACCACTCTTGCTGGGAAAAAATCTTTCCTCATATTCAGCCTAACTCTACCCTGCTGCAGCTTGCAGCCATTCCCTCTTGTTCTATCGCTGATTACCTGTGAGAAGAGACCAGCATCAACCTCCTTTCGAGTAGCTGTAGAGAGTGATGAGGTCTCCCCTCAGCCTTCTCTTCCCCAACTAAACAGTCCCAGCTCCTTCCATCGCTCTCCATAAGATTTATTCTCCAGGCCCTTCACCAGCTCCGTGTCCCTCCTCTGCACTCGCTCCAGCACCTCCAGATCTCTCTTGTGTTGAGGTGCCCGGGACTGGATACAAGACTCACCAGTGCTGAGTACAGGGGGACAATCACCTCCCTGCTTCTGCTGGTCACACTGTTCTTTATGCAAGCCAGGATGCCACTGGCCTTCTTGGCCACCTGGGCACACTGCTGGCTCATGTTCAGCCGCCAGTCAACCAGCACCCCCAGGTCCTTTTCTGCCAGGCAGCTCCAGCCACACTGCCCCAAGCCTGTAGCGAGGCATGGGGTTGTTGTGGCCCAAGTGCAGGACCTGGCACTTGGCCTCGTTGAAGCTCATAGTGCCCATCAATCCAATCTGTGCTGTTCCTAGAAACAGGAACAGGAGTAAACCAACATTTTTGTAGGGATGAGTTAACTGTGTGAACGTCATCTTCTGAGACAGTGAGGTGTGAGAAAACCATGTTGGATGTTTAAGTTTAGATGTTTCGGATATTAGGAATCTAGTGAGGCACAGAATTAGATGCTTTTCTGTAAGTATGTTGAAAGAATCACTGGTTTGATGGGAAATTCAGTAGAAACTAAACAAAACTACGTAGAAACGCAGCGGGCCAATTTGCTCTTATAATTTGATCCTTGCATAACTACAGGTACTTCAGACTTCACCGGTGTAACTGAATATTCCAGATGGTGGGTCATAAATAAGGGCAGCATCCAGACCCAAGACAGTCAGTGTAATGAAACCTATTTGCTGTATGTCTCTAACAACCTCATAAGAAAAATAATGCCTTAATCAGAGTAATGACTGCTTAATACCTCTCCAGTAGTAAACAGGCTTCAGCTTGGAGCAACAGGAACATGTCAGCTGGTTTTCTAAGAACTCAACTTTAGGTTCCCACTTCATTTTGCCAAAGTTGGGTAAACTAGAGACTGCGCTTTGCCTCAGCAGTGAGCTTTGCCAAACCAGATTACCGAGGCTGTCGGGTCAGTAAATAGTTCTGAGTATGATGTGCTGAATGAGATTCGTTTTCAGGTTCATAGATGGACACTGTTAGTCGCTGCCCTGCTCGGAAAGTGGATTGTAGTGGTGCACAAGGAAGATAAAAAATGTATATGACCTAAGAACATTTTTGGTGTTGTTTTCTGTTTGTTTGTTTGTTTTAGCTTTGTTAGGCTTGATCTTACTTACACCAGCTGTTAATTATGAATACTACTGCAAGCCATGGTATTGCTGTCTGCCTGGCAATCTAGTTGTTCTTGACTGTGTTGTTTTGACAGACCACCGGATGCTCTCCCTAATTTCTCCCAGATCCTTCATTCAAATGCTGTTATTTTGCATTAAGTTGTGCTCAGTATTGTTCTTTTATCTATTCCTTGGCCTCTGCTGTGGATGCGCACGGGAATCACCTGTCAGATGCTTTTGTTGGTCTGTCTTCCATTCCTCCTGAACGTGCCCAGAAACTCCTTCCAAAAAATGTAATTTTTCTTGCTGTGTGGGAGCTTCTGTAGGTTAAGGCATCTCCATTTTCAATTATTGCAAACATCTGAGAAGGGACTGTCTATGGTAAATATGGATTACATGCTCAAATCCAGCAGCAGATGAAAAATTAACTAGGAGGAGAAGGCTAAAAATCAATTTTTGGCTGCAAGTAGTTTTTGTCTAGCCTGTGGATTTGCTGGGTAATTAAGTGAAGGAAACAAAACTCTTCCCATCTGACTATTACCACTTTCTTGCATCAGCAGGAGCAAGCTTCAGCATAAAGTCATGGAATGGTTCGGGCCAGAAGAGACCTCTAGGGTCATCTTGTCCAACCTGCCCACAGTCAGCAGGGACACCCCCAGCTAGACCAGGTAGCCCAAGGCCTCATCCAGTCTCACCTTGGATATCTCCAGGGAAGGGGCCACAACCAACTCCTCCCTGGGCAACCTGGTCCAGTGGTCCATCACCCTCAGAGTAAAGAACCTATTCCTAATATCCAACCTAAATCTGCTCTTCCCTGGCTTGAAGCCATTGCCCCTCATCCTGTCACTGCAGACCTTTGCAAACAGACCCTCCCCAGCCTTCCTGTAGACCCTTCAGGTACTGGAAGACTGCTCTGAGGTCTCCCCTGGAGCCTCCTCTTCTCCAGGCTGAACAACCCCAGCTCCCTCAGCCTGTCCTCGTAGGAAAGGTGCTCCAACCCCCTGATGATTTTGGTGCCCCTCCTCTAGACCTGCTCCATCAGGTCCACGTTCTCCCTGTCCTGAGGGCTCCAGACGTGCACCCAGTACTCCAGGTGAGGTCTCACCAGAGCAGAGCCAAGTGGCAGAATCCCCTCTCTGGATCTGCTAGAAAGGCATTTTTGATGGAGCCCAGGGTGGGATTGGCCTTCTGGGCTGCAAGTGCACACACTGCCTGCTCATGGCCAGCTTCTCCTCCGTCATCCCCCCCAAGTCTGTTTCCTCAGGGCTGCTTTCTAACACCTCATCCCCTGGGCTGTATGGAGAGTGAGACCATATTAATAGTGAGACATAAAGCTGAAAGATGTTAAACCTTCCTGTCTGCTCCATGGGGATGATTGGGATGAAGGAGCAGGGGGGAGCACTGGGCCTTGCTGGTGGCATTGGAGATAGGGACATACTGGAGCACTGTGGTCTCCAGGGATCAGAGCCCAGTTGGTGAAATGAAGTGCAGGTGCAGTAACAGCAGAGGAGCTGAAGGGCTGGGCAGCTCTTTTTCTTCCTTGAGTGCTTCAAATAAATTGATGTTTTCCACCTCAGGGGATGAATTAGATGTTTTTGTAGCTTTGCTTTCCTGGGTGCCCCTTTGTAACATAGGGAGCTGCTGGTGGGGAAAGAAAATCACATAAATCAGTGAGGTGTCTGATAATGTTCTTTGAACAAAATAGAGGAACAGTCTGAAGTGGGGGGTGGAGGCTGTGGTTGTTCTGATAACAGGGATGTTGCAATAATAATATTAAGAGCTGTTGATTTGTGAAATTCATGTACTTTAGTTTCTAACTATGCAGTTGCCTGCATACACTGAAATGGAGCCTTGGGTCAGACCCAGTGCCGTGTTAATGATTGCTCTCCAGCCAAAATTGTGGCAGATGACCACGTTGTTCAGGGAGACGGTAACCAGAATCATTTGGATGGCTATTTTATAGTCCTTGTACTTGGCTTAAGATTGCTGTCTTCTTTAGTGCTGCACGGTAGATTTTCTTTCAAATTCAATTGTTGTAAGGACGAACTGGTAACTAAAATATAAACAAAACCCAGGAGTTTGAAAGGGAACCTGCTGATTACAATGTGCTGAGAACTAATGAGCGGGGGTAGAGCGAGTACATTCATATTCCTCTGCTTGACTGGAAGTGACTGAAGTGGAGGAAACAAAATACCTGCCACGTGTGAAACATTTCCAAGAAGATCTTCGCTGAGAATAAAAAGGTATTGATGAAAAACTAACAGCGGTGGTGTCTCCCAAACAATCGTTCTAGGACATTGTGTTCCCTCCCCTCCGCTGCGTGTAAGGCAAATGAATAATCCGTGACCGACATGAGAATGTCTGGGAAGGGGAGAGCTGGGATGGCTGGAGTGAGGGGGGAGGGAAGTAGCCTCGGGGGAGAGTCCCCATCCCTGGAGAACGTGGCTTTCTTTTCAGTTTCTGCTGTTACTTTACTGCACAGGAGAGGCAACGCTGCGGCATGTTATATTGGAATAATACAGATCGCTGGGGAACGGTGCAGACTTTAAAAGGACAGGGTAGCAGCTTAAGGTATACAGCCTTCTGTCTTTAAATTCAACCAGGCAGACCTCTAGGGGTTTAAAATTTCTTGGTGCTTATTAGCACACTTTAGGTGTTCACGTGAAAGCAGGTAGGGTTTGGAGAATGAACATGTCTTGGCTGAGACACACTTGAGCACGTTTTGTGTTTTGGTTTCTTCTGTCTTGGAAGGGGAAAGTGATGGAGAAATAAGAAACCAAAGTGAAAACACATAGCTTTGCAAGTATTTTCCTCTATAGGAACAGGAGCACTTTGGGCTTGTTTAAACCACCTGAGTTCCTGTTCTATCCCCACAGTTTTACCAGTACAACTCTCCTGCTGTAACATCAGACCAGCTGGAGAACTAATCCAGTATAAGACTACCAGTTTTACAGAGATTTTTAACCTCTGTCAGTTCTTTTAGCATGATAAATATTGATACTGAAGGAGCATCTTGTGGATGAGGATGGCCAGCTCAGGGAGGTTGGGGCAGCCATGCTTCCTAAGGAACATTCACCACAAACATTAGCATATCAGTGATTTCACTACAGTTTAAAGTAACTTTTTCAACATTGCAGCTAAAAGTGTATCTGTTCTTTTTGAAGGGACAAGAAGTGATAGTATTTTGGTTCAACCATAGGCCCATCCCTCAGCTTCAGCCCAGCCATGCAGAGAGGAGGGATGGAAGGATAATCTCCTGAGCCTCCCAACTCCTATGGCCTGATGTGCAAGGTGTGTTGCTGCCCTTTGGAGACTGGGACTTGTGTCTTCTCAAATTCAATTTATGAATAACATAAAGCTTTGTTAGATAAATTAA
Source organism: Jacana jacana (assembly GCA_013400555.1). Taxonomy (NCBI): domain Eukaryota; kingdom Metazoa; phylum Chordata; class Aves; order Charadriiformes; family Jacanidae; genus Jacana; species Jacana jacana. The sequence continues at coordinate 121,342 of VZTM01000390.1, read as the reverse complement.
ATGGGAGGTAGGAAAGAAGTGTATCTTCCCAATGTAGTTCAGACAAAAAGATTTTTGGTGGCTGTGTCTTCTTAATGACCAACCTTATGACATTTCCCAGCATTTCTTCCAAGTCACAGGTGATAGGACAAGAAGAAATGGCCTCAGGTTGCACCAGAGTAAGTTCAGGTTGGATATTAGTAAAAATGTTCACACTCAAAGGGTTATCAAACTTTGGAATGGGCTGCCCAGGGAAGGGGTTGAGGCACCATCCCTGGAGGCATTCAAAAGACAGGTTGACGTGGTGCCTGGGGACATGGTTCAGTGATGGTTTTTTGTCAGAGTTAGGTTGATGGTTGGCCTAGATGATCTTAAAGGTCCCTTCCAACCTCGATGATTCTATGATCTGAGAAGGAAAATTCATTGTCCATGTTCATATAGAGAAATGAGTAGAGGCTGGAAGAAGATGAGAGTGAGGTAAAGAACATGGGAGGTATTCTATATGCAGATTAAGTCAAATGTAAAATGCATAAGAGATGAAGTGCGCCCAAACAAGCTCAAAGCTGGCTTGTTCTTGAGAAATTGTATGGAGCAAGGCCTGGATAAAAGACAGTGAGCCGTGTCAGGCTTGCCAAGAAGGCAAAGGTATATGGACCCCATGTTTAAATGTGCTTTTTATATTTGACTTAAACCTAAGTCTTTAGATTTAGAAAATGAACTTGCAGTAACATGAACAAATTATCTTAGTCTGGACAATTTTTAATGCATGCAGATATCACAGTAGCAATGTGCAATCACACTGAGTGACTCCACTTTAAGTTTATGCTGGTCCTTCAGCAGAAAACCCAGGAGACAGAAAATAGATGGTGGGATATATTGCTCCAAGTCTATAGCCATCTATATCAAATAACTACAGTACTTTTAAAAAATAACAGAAACATTGCTGGAGGAGTATGAAGTGCCTACTTTAGACATGAGGAAAATACTGTGTTATTATCCAAAAATCACTGAAGTTAAAATGTTTCATCTCCATTTTGTTTCTGACATCATGATCTGCATCCTCAAACGCCTTTAGCAAAGCATTGTTGTCATAGCAAAGCCTGACAGCAATTGAATTTGGTTGACTTAGTGAGCAGCCTTTCTTCTTCCTAAATTGGAAGCCTTCTTTCTTCTAAGGTGGTTGAATCTCAGAAGTTTTAAGTGTGCTTCCATGACAGACGCAGGCTTTTCTGTAATGGTGTTTGCTTTCATTACAGATGCTTTTTGAGACAGAGATAAGAGAAGTAAGTAGGGGAGGAGGTGGAAACCGGATGGGAGTATTAGTCTGGGTCCCAAATGAGAGGAGGAGCTCAAGTGGTTTCCCACATCAGTGGGAAGGAAAACAAAGTCATATTGCAAAGGTGAAAGTGTAATTTGAGGGACTCAGTCGTTGGATTTCACCACATAAACATGTCAAGCAAGTGTACCATAAGCCCAAACTGGGGTCTGGGTGTGCTTCTCTCTTGGCTGGTAAGGTATATTTGTCCTCCCTTGTTTACCTCGCTGCGCTGGTGATTACAAAGAGGTCATTAGTCTGAAATACTGCATTGCATCTGGGGGTTGTTTTTTTTGCTGTCTGTCGCCCTAGGATCAAGGTCAGAGACGAGTCTCTGCGCTCCTGTGAGTGCTGCGGTGGTTTCTGGGCCAGCTGCCTGATTGAGCAAGGAGAAGTGGAGAGGGAGACGGTAGTCCTGTCTCTTAATGCTGTCCTAAATACGTCTGCTTTGTTCATCACGCAGCAAATCCCAAGAAATTTTATTCCCTGAGAACAGGTCTTTTGAAAGGTGCTGTGGCTGCTTGTGTGAGCCTCAAAAATGTGGGGATAGCAGGCGGTCCTCAAAACTCTGTTGTTAAAAAAAAACCCCAACAAGCCTCTTCTTTGGAAATTGCCTTTAAAGTCACCTCTTAAAAACTTGTGGGCATAGATCTTTGATTTCCAATCAAGGCGAGGGGCTCACTAAAACTCAGCGGGGGTAGTAAGTCACATTAGCTTTCAGAGTACATTTCCAGCAATTTAAATTACCTGAACCTTTCTTTTTATTACAGATGATTCTTGATCTCTCTGTTTGTACTTCTGTGGATTTCAACCATAATGTAATATGAATTGATTTCTGTCCCTGAGAGCTAATGACAGACCCAGTTCCTTCTTTGAAATGCTCAAATTGGTTATACTGTGTATCTCATGCAAAGCCAAAGGACTTATTATCCAGGATAAAGCTAGCACCTAGAGAGGCAGGTCAAAAACAAATCTCTTGGTTGGCTTCCTGGTGATTTCAAATCCGCTGAAATGGTTAAGATATTTGAATAAGTGTACAACATGGTTAAAAAAAGAAACAAAACAAAAAAACCCGACCCAACTATGTGATCCTACGTGGTGAATTTTATGTTCTCCAGGTTCAGGAGTTATTGCAAATAAGACTTTGTTCCCCAGTGGGGGCCAAGCAGGTTGATGGGAGATGCTGGGCGCTACCTCTTTATTTACCCCCATCCCTGCTCAGCACCTGGGGTGGGCGTCAGGATCTCAGTTAGAAATCACTGACTAAAATATGACTATTACTGAAAAGCATTTTATTTGAGCAGAGCAATTGAAAATAGAGGACAGATTATCTCTGGCGACTGTACTTAGGGTTTTATTTTTAAGACTAAGTGATATTGATTTTGTTTCTGCGTTACATCGTTGGACCAGTTTGGGTGTGCTGACCTTTGGTCTCGTCAATGAAAGTATATTGGAAGTTGCTTCCTTTGTGTCCTGTCTTTTTTGATTCTTCTCAGCCTGCTCTGGAGCAGAGCTGTCAGAGCATCCTCCCCCAGAGCTCCTAAGCTGGCATCCTTCTCCACCCCCCACATCCCCCTCGCTATAATCGTGCTTCCCCTGTGCCTTTTCACTCATGGACCGCCTGAATGTTCTCCCTGAACGTCTTTCTGCCTCTGCTGTTTGGCTGCCTGCACTCTGTAAACTTCAAATCTGTGTACAATCACACATATATTATGGAATCCATATGCTCTGATTTAAATAGAGTTACTCTGGCTTTTTAGTCGGCACAGGTGAATGTAAGATGTGGTCCTACTGTGCGAATAAAGTCCAAATCAAGCAATAAAAGGTTTGAAGTGTTAATCTTGTTTTAAAGACAGTTCTAATAAACTCAGTTCTAACCCATCAGTGCACACAGTGTGTTGTAGCCCAGCACAGGGTGAATCCATTTGGACAGGTAGGAGGAAATGCATTGGCAGGCCTCTTCCTAATAACAATCTTGCTAAAAAAATGCAGTCCTTTTGCAAAGGTAAGTATTAGTCGTGAAGGAGACAATGAACTGCTCTCCCGAACCTGCTAATCATTGCTAGAGTGTTAACCAACTCCCTGGTTTTATATTTGCCTCGAAGAGCTCTGCAGAGCTGATTTTCACACCGTGGATGCCTCGCACCGATAGGTGTGAGAGCCAGCAGTGTCAGTGCCGCTCCGGCGTAACGCCGTGTTCCTCATCACATGTTCTCATTTTCGTCCTTTCCAGGTTTATTCCGATTTACAGGGGACCAAGTCACACGTACAAGATACAGAGGCTGACAGAATCCACTTGTTACTCCTTCAGAATACAGGCGGTCAACGATGCTGGGGAGGGACCTTTCTCAGAAATATGTACCTTCTGCACAACTAAGTCAGTCCCACCTGCAATCAAAGGTATGGAATAGATTTTTTATTCTTTGTTTTCATATATATATATATATATATATATATATGCATAAAGAACATGTAATCATTTCAGCAATTGGTAACTGAGAATGAGTTTGTACAGATTAGCATAAGTACACAATAACACATGAAAAATCCATTTGTGCTGCTTCCACTTTTGTGTGGATTGTGAAGTCATGTTATGCTGGGAAGCTAAACTATCCCCTCCAAAATTTATACAAACAACATAAATGTAATATCAAGCACTGTTATAATACATAAACTGTTAAAATGCTGCTGCTAACAATAATATTTACCAGGGGCCTTCTCTGGATCCCCGGCAGCACTTCTGGAAGGGACATAAAAGCAGTAGGATATATGAGTACATACCAACTTAAGAATTGGTAAAGTTTAGTGTTCTTCTTAGTCCTGTAGGTGAAGTTCAGCACAGCACTTCAGACTTCATTTTTCCTTTAATTTATAAAAATAGCATCAATGTATCACATACCTAAAGCGTTAAATTCTTTATCTCACTTAGCATGTGTTCCACTAGGAGAACAAAAGGCTTAATTAAATGGACTTTTGTAATGAAACGTCTTTTACTTTCTGTAAACTTTGCCCTAAGTGATTTTGCTCCTTCCTTCCAAGGAGAGTCATTCTGAAGGCAGAGAATTTGCTGTATTGGCTGTGACATAAACTGAGCCTAGACCATATGCACCTTTTTCTCCTGTGTGCTCAAATCTCCTTTGTCCAGTAGGATGTTCTCACGTTTCCTGTGAGTGAGAGCCACTGTTAGTTTCCCAGAGAGGTTTGGCTTGCTCCCTTGTACGTAAAACCTGGCTTTGGTGATTTTGACACCCATTTCATGGTCAAAGACTTAGAGAAGGGAGAGAGCATTGGTGGGGAGGGCCTTCCCTGGTCACTGGGTTAGCGGCTCTGAGTCAGGAGATTGGCTTCACTACCCTAAAATCAGCGTATGTGAGAATCCCACCTTTCTTTCTACCTCATTCTGCCTGGGTGTTGGCGTTTGCTTCAGTCCTGCTTCTGGAAGAAGGCAGAATCATAGAATCTTCTAGGCTGGAAGGGACCTTTAAGATCATCTAGTCCAATCGTCAACCTAACTCTGACAAAAAACCATCACTAAACCATGTCCCCGAGCACCATGTCCCACCCGGCTTTTGAATCCCTCCAGGGATGGTGCCTCAATCCCTTCCCTGAGCAGCCCATTCCAAGGCTTGATAACCCTTTCCATGTAAAAATCCTTTCTAGTATCCAACCTGGACTTACTCTGGTGCAACTTGAGGCCATTTCCTGCTGTCCTGTCGCCTATGACTTGGGAGAAAAGACCAATCCCTGCCTCTCTACACTCTCCTTCTAGGAAGTTGTAGAGAGTGAGAAAGTTTCTGCTCCTTTTGTCCAGGCTGAACACCCCCAGCTCCCTCAGCCTCTCCTCATAAGACTTATTCTCCAGGCCCCTCACCAGCTCCGTTGCACTCCTCTGGATCCTCCCTAGCACCTCAATGTCTTTTTTGTGGTAAGAGGCCCAAAACTGGACACAGTACTCAAGGTGGGGCCTCAGAAGTGCCCTGTACAGGGGGATGATCACCTTTCGAGTCCTACTCCTGATACAGGCCAAAATGCTGTTGGTCTTCTTGGGCCATCTGGGCACATGTTCAGCTGACAGTCATCAACACCCCCAGGTCCTTTTCTGCCAGGCAGCTCCAGCAACTCTTTCCCAAGCCTGTAGCGATGCATGGGGTTGTTGTGTCCCAAGTGCAGGACCTGGCACTTGGCCTTATTGAACCTCATTCTGTTGGTCTTGCCCCATCCATCCAGCCTGTCCAGATCCTTCTGCAAAGCACTCCAGCAGGTCAACACTCCCACCTAACTTGGTGTGAGCTGCAAGCTTACTGAAGGTGAGCTCAATCCCCTTGTCCAGACCATTGATGTTAAAGAGAACCAGCTCCAGTGTGGGACATCACTCATGACTGGCTGTCATCTGGATTTAACTCCATTTGCCACCACTCTGTGGGCCCAGCTCTCCAGCCAGTCTTTAACCCAGATACCTCCGTGTGTTTAGTGTAAAGTTGAAGGGTAAATACACATGCCCAAGAGTGATGCTATTGTAAGATCTGCTACCTGGCAAAGCCAGGGAAGCCCGTGCTGTGTGACCCAGGCTGGTGTAGGTGATAGTAGCAGAAAGGATGTGCTCCACAGCTTTAGCATCACCTGTGCATAGCTGCATGTCACCCGCAAATGCCGGGTCTGTCTTGCCCTAGCTTCTCGTAGCTGCACTAAATGGATAAATCTACCACAGGGATGCCTGCGTGCACTGTAGTCACATTTTCATTCTGTTGGATAGAAATCCATTTTATTAAATTCAGATCTCAGCTAGGCTTTTGTTGTGAACTCCCTGTCTGTTTACTTCGTTCCCCTTAAATATGACTCACGCTCCAGACTGGCTCTCCAGCAGTTACCATACGGTGGAGGTACCGGGTCGTGTGTGGGCTGGGACCACAGGTACATCACAAAATACTGGCTGTCACCAAGAAAAGGGCACAATAAATACCCTGTAGGTGAGCACTGCCATGGGGAGGTAACACTAGAAGGAAAATAGATCTACTGGGGCAAGATGATGGTGTTGATTCCCTCCCGTGTTCAGAGCAACACAAAGGAATGTAGGTGATACGTGAACAACTGTGCTAAGTTTATCAGAATCATGTGTTTATTCTCATAGAAAGTCTCCTAATTACTCAACTAGTGATGCCGACCTTAAAGTAGCATTATTTTTAATGGCAGTGTTTTGTAGGTGTCAGTCAAAAATCTACGTGTATCAGGGTGAGGGGTGGAAGGAGGAGTGGAAATAATTGAGAGTGGTGTTGTCAGCTGAGATGAAGGTGTCTATTACCAGTCTCTCGACACTGGCAGATGTGCAGAGAGAAGCAAATGGGTATTGATTACATTTGGGTCCACGTATGATTCATGTGTTCCTCTTGGGTGGTAACGAATTAGTCTAAAATTCACGTAATGTATGCGGCAGCAGAAGCATTTGTTTCTCTGGTAGAATCTCCAGTTGTCTCTCTTCGTAGGTTTGGGAATCTATATTGCCTTTAACAAGCTCATCTCCTTGCACGTGCACATGTTAACCACTTGGTAAAGTGTTTAGTGCTGGTTTTTCATTTTTTGGTCGTATGCTGGCTTGGGGTTGGTGGCCCCTGGATGCTGCTGCAGTTGTTTTGATGCCTTCCAGTAGCAGATGCTTAGCTGCACGTATAAACACCCTGCCCAGCTCACCTGCAAGCTTGCCATCAGGCACGGTGTGGTGTCTTCTGGCTCTCAGGTGGTGAGAGATCCTCTCCCAAGGATGGCAATCCTGTAACAGCTGACAAATTTAATTGAACTCTCTAGAGTTCTAGTGACAGCACTAGTCTAAGCCTGGCTAGAAATATCAGGTCTGACCATCTGAATTCCAAGGTCAGTCGGACCTTAAAAGGCCAACAGCCAGTGTGGAGCAGTTTGAGATTTCAGGAGAGATGGAGAGGGACTCTTTGTTAGGGAGTGTAGCGATAGGACCAAGGGGTAATGGTTTTAAATTGGAAGACGGGAGGTTTAGATTAGATACTAGAAAGAAATTCTTTATTGTGAGGGTGGTGAGACACTGGAACAGGTTACCCGGAGAAGCTGGGGATGCTCCATCCCTGGAGGGGTTCAAAGCCAGGCTGGATGGGGCTTGGAGCAACCTGGTCTGGTGGGAGGTGTCCCTGCCCATGGCAGTGGGGTTGGAACTGGCTGATCTTCAAGGTCCCTTCCAACTCTAACCATTCTGTGATTCTAAGTCCAAATTTTCAAAATCACGCTTGTTGTTCTTTTGCTTCCCAGGCTGGACTTAATCCCTAACACCAAAGATTATTTAGCCTCCTTTCTCACATTCCTACTCCCATTTCCCCCAGAATGAAAGGTTTGATGTTACTCCTCTCTTTCAATGACGTGTAGCACGGGAGGAATCTGCAGTCACCTCCACTGGCACAGATGTTTGCTCAGAACTTCATGAAATTGCTGCTTTTATTGATGCCAGTGTAAATTGTGTGTTGGCTTTGGCCTTGAAAAGATCAGTGCACAGCGTTGCAATTGAATTTTAGAAGTTCAAGGTTTTTTCTTACATCCACTCCCCTTTTCTAGGAGCTCACACACCTGAGAGGTGCTCTAAGAGCTTGCTGTCCTTCTGCAGGAGTGGTCTGGATCCCACAGGGATCTTCTTAGGAGCTTGTTAATCACCTCTAAATCTCATGCAATTTTCTGTGAGCAGTGATTGTTACTGTTTAATGACACAAAAATCCTGAAATGCTGAGTAAGGCAAGACCTTCCTGAAATAAATGTGACTTTTGAATGAGTTAAAAATCCTGCCCCAGTTTTACTACTTTCATCCAGTGGTGATAGCAATTTCATTTTTGGCCACATAAGTAAGAGTACGGATTATGCACTACTAACCTCTCTGATGTCCTGAAGTTCTCTTAGTGTCCTCTTCTATTACAGTGTGTGTAAAATGAAGAAGATTTCAATGCAGCCTTTATGTTAAATGTTAATTAACGTGTAATGTATATTAAATATTAAGGCATTTAATTTTATTGCAGCCCCTCGAGTGACACAGTTGGGAGGAAACGCCTGTGAAATTACCTGGGAAGCGGTCCCACCCATGAAGGGAGATCCTGTTGGTTACGTTCTGCAGGTACTGGTTGGAAGAGAATCTGAATACAAGCAGGTAGGAAAATGGGCTTGTTTTGATGTTACTAAAGTGAGGATATAATGGCAATGGTTTTGAACATTTGCTGTGCCGTTTCTCTCAGCTGTGTTAAATTATACCCTACGGTGAGGCAACCTGAACTTTGGTAAAAGCTGAGTCAAAATTAAGGGCTGTAATAGGTTGTTTTGTCCCCAGAGGGAGTGTATAGAACATCATTATCTTACTGGAGTGATTTGCACTCTATCCATAGTTAATCACTATTTCTAACTGAACTAACCCTGGCAAAGTTACAACTCTGCCCACCCGTGCTTTCTTCTGAACTGGCTGGTGCTGACCATTGTTTGAAGATGAAAAGATGAAGTAGGTAGTAATCTTCCTCATTCACTAAGCCAATTCCAAGAGCCTCCATCAAGGATTTTAGTCAAATACATGATGTTTTAATTGGTTTGTTCAGCCATCCCATTCCTGTCTGAAGTTTCCATGCAAGGACGTGTAACTGGTGTGTACCCGCTGCTCCACAGAAGCTGGTTGTTCTCACAGTGTGGGAACAAAGTGCATGAAGTACGGCTGGTCCTTCTTTCCTTTTCTGTTGGGATTGGAGATCACAAGTGGACATTACCCCAGAGCACCCGAGAGAGAACAGCTCAGTCACAGCTAGATCTTTTATTTCATATATCACAACTGTGTGGTTTTACGGGGCATTTCAGCTGTGCCCTGTCTTAGAATTATAGAATAGTTTGGGTTGGAAGGGACCTGTAAAGGTCACCTAGTCCAACCCTCCTGCCATGGGCAGGGACATCTTCAACTGGATCAGGTTGCTCAGAGTCCCGTCCAATCTGGTCTTGAACATTTCTAGGGATGGGGAATCTCCCACCTCTCTGGGCAAACTGGGCCAGGGTGTCACCACCCTCATTGTAAAAAAATTTCTTCATTGTAGCTAGTCTAAATCTTTCACTTTAAAGCTATTGCCCCTTGTCCTATCACAACAGACCCTGCTAAAAAGTTTGTCCCCATCTCTCCTGTAGACTCTTTAGGGACTGGAAGGGGCTCTCATGTCTCCCTGGAGCCTTCTTTTCTCCAGGCTGAATAACTTCTCGGAGCCTTCTTTTCTCCAGGTTGGAGTTATTCTCCAGGCTGTGAGCTCAGCTCACTCTGAGCACAGAGTGTCTTTGTGGCCTCCTCTGGATCCACTTCAACAGATCCATGTCCTCCTTGTGCTGGGGGCTCCAGAACTGGAGAGAGCACTGCGGGTGGGATCTCCCAGATCAGAGCAGAGGGGCGGAATCACCTCCCTCAACGTGGTGGCCACGCTGCTGTGGGTGCAGCCCAGGATGTGGTTGGCCTTCTGGGTTGCAAGTGCACAGTGTCAGCTTATGTCTAGCTTCTCATTCACCCATACCTCCAAGTCCTTCTTCACAGGGCTACTCTCAGTCCCTTCATCCCCCAGCCTAGATTGATATCCCTGTCTCTCCAATTTAGAGAGAAGGATGTTGTGGGGGACCGTGTCAAAGGTCTTTCAGATGTCCAGACAGATGACATTCATACACCAACCACACCAACAAAGGTTTTTGTTGCCACGGTCTCTAATTCTTACCCCCAGGCTTCTAGCCTGCCTGTGTCTGTTCTTCAGAGACGGCTCTTCACATCCCATCCATATCTTGATGTGGAAGGCAAGGCTTCTACCACTCCTACCTCACCTGTCCCTTCTGAACTGTCCTTTTGCCTGTCCTTACTTTCATTATCATGTGGATAACAATTAAGTCCAAATTGGGGAATGAAATACATTAAATCTTGAATTTAAAAAGTGTACATTGTACTTTGCAACTGGCTTTGCTCCTCTCACGTCTATTTTTGAGTGTTAGGGTGAATTAATGGGTTATCAAAAATAACCTAAATTCACGTGGGTGCTAATGATTCAGAAAGCTGACTGCTATTTTTGTCAGAAAACACTTTTGGTGCTGGTCAAAGTAATAAAACCTCCATGTACCGTGTTGGCCTCAAAATGTCAGTGGTAAGTGGATAAGTGGGCCCATTTTGCTGTTGCCCGATTTACAAAGTAGCTGTGATTTACAATCTCCACCCAGGGCTTTGGTGAGCATAGCTCCAGTGCTTAAAATCTCCTGGATGTGCCTGGGGAGAACTGGGCATGGCTTCATCTTAGAATCATAAAATGGTTAGAATTGGAAGGGACCTTAAAGATCATCAAGTCCAAACCCCCCCCTCTATCTTCCCTTAAGGTGGGCCATGGCTTAATCTTTGCAGTTGAGACATCATGGTATAAAAAAGCCCAGCAATAAAGGAAACAAAAAGCCCCTTGGAGTGTTGTGTTGAAGATGTTCACTTCTCACGAAGCGTGGCCCTGCTGAGGGGTGTTTTGTTTTGAGTTTTCACAAGTGACTCACTAGAAGAAGCTCCCAGCTGGGATGCTCCAAGCTGATGCTGTGAATTCTGTGGTTGGGCTGGCTGCAAACCAGCTATAGAAACCAGGAGTAGATAAACTATATAAATAGGAAATTATATATATATATATATTTGGTGATTTTTCTGGCTAATGCATTCCACTTGACCTTTGCTGTGGCGTGCATGTGATTACATGCTACTCTTGGGCTGAAAAGTAATTTTAGTGATAAGTTAATTAGGGTTTAAGCACAAGTCCCAAATTTACTTTTAAATCTGTTTTCTTCCCTGTAAGTGACAGAATTGTGAGAAACCAGCAGAGAGCGGGACATAGCATATATATAGATGGCATATGTGTCTCAGGGGGCATATTACACTAGAAAAGCTTTGCAAATGAAGAATATTGTAGATTTTTCAGCCTATTAAATGCACCCAAGAGAAAGAACGGTGTCTTAAGTGATGGGAGTTTCTATAGCAGATGCCAGTGTATGTTGCCAAATCCAGGCATAGGAAAGCTGGACAAGAAATACATGCGACAAAAAGCTATTTCAGGTTATTTATGGGCTGTGCAGGACTCTTCATATCACTGATAGGATTCTTCATCCTCAAGTGCTTTCACCCTCACTCATCATCGAATGGTCCAGGCCAGAAGGGACCTCTAGGGTCATCCAGTCTGACCTCCCTGCAGTCGGCAGGGACTCCCCTAACTAGAGCAAGGTTGCCCAGGGCCTCCTTGAGCCTCACCTCTCCAGAGAAGGGGCCTCAACCAACTCCTCCCTGGGCAACCTGGTCCAGTGATCCACCACCCTTATGGTAAAGAACCTATTTCTAATATCCAACCTAAGTCTGCTCTTCCCTGGCTTGAAGCCATTGCCCCTCATCCTGTCACTGCAGACCTTTGCAAACAGACTCTCCCCAGCCTTCCTGTAGACCCTTCAGGTGCTGGAAGGCTGCTCTGAGGTCTCCCCTGGAGCCTCCTCTTCTCCAGGCTGAACAACCCCAGCTCCCTCAGCCTGTCCTCGTAGCAAAGGTGCTCCAACCCCCTGATGATTTTGGTTCCCCTCCTCTCGACCTGCTCCATCAGGTCCATGTCCTTCCTGTCCTGAGGGCTCCAGACGTGCACCCAGTACTCCAGGTGAGGTCTCACCAGAGCAGAGCCAAGTGGCAGAATCCCCTCTCTGGATCTGCTAGCAAGGCATCTTTTGATGGAGCCCAGGTTGGGATTGGCCTTCTGGGCTGCAAGTGCACACACTGCCTGCTCATGGCCAGCTTCTCCTCCGTCATCCCCCCCAAGTCTGTTTCCTCAGGGCTGCTTTCTAACACCTCATCCTCCAGGACCCAGTTGTCTCTGTTTGGTGACATGTTTTGCACCAACCCAAACACAGATGAGAAGAATTTCATAGAATAAAAAAAAACATCCACTTTTAAAATTACCTTAAAATTGGAACTTTTTGACTAAGGAGCATAGAAAGCTGTTTCTCTGTAACAAGTCCCATCAAGTAGATCGCTTTATTTGCAGCAGTTGAAAGGCAACTGTTTAAGGCAAGGCCTTGAACACTTTTAAGTAGGAAGACGTTTCAAATCCATGGAGCCTCGTCTCCCAGTCTGCTCCCAGTTGAGTTACTTCAGAGGGATTCAGCTGATAGGTGACCAAAGCCGGTCTCCTCATTTTTTCTAAAAACCCTAATTCTTGCTTTCCAGTGTTTAAATGAGTAAAAGCCTATGAGTGTAACTCCATGTGCAGGTATCTTCTGGAGCAGAACAAACTAATTAAAGGGTAAATCATGTACTAAGTGTTACCATCTGTGGAAGTGACTGCACACAGCAGAAATCGAGGTGATGATGGATGTCAGTCTCTTTTTTTTTTATTATTTTTTATAGCAGCCTTCCAGTATCTGAAGGGAGCTACAGGAGAGCTGGGGAGGGACTTTTTGTCAGGAAGTGTAGTGACAGGACAAGGGGTAATGGCTTTAAATTAGAAGAGGGGAGACTAAGATTAGATACTAGAAAGAAATTATTTCCTGTGAGGGTGGTGAGACACTGGCACAGGTTGCCCAGAGAAGCTGGGGATGCCCCATCCCTGGCGGGGTTCAAGGCCAGGCTGGATGGGGCTTGGAGCAACCTGGTCTGGTGGGAGGTGTCCCTGTCCAGGGCAGGGGGTTGGAACTGGATGATCTTTAAGGTCCCTTCCAACTCTAACCATTCTACAATTCCAAGAAAAGGGGTTTCCTTCTCATTTTTAACTAGCAAGTCAAAGGCACTTGTGCTGGTGGCTGGTGGCATGCCAAAACACAACATAACTGTATAGAATTCATTGGCATTTGTTATTAACACTTCTTGCAGTGAGCATTTTCTCTGCCTCCTGATGCGTCGTGAGAGGGAGCAAATCATTTCCTTTTGTTAGAGCTTCTCAGTGCAACCCACCTCATGGAAGGTGATGTGAAGGGGCTCTTGTTTGCATTGTTCAGGAGACAAGGCTGTCCACACAACTCCAAAGGGTTTATCAGCATCTCAACAGCGGAGTGAGCAAAGCTGATTTTGGGTTCGGATAAAATAGTAAACCAGTTTTTTAAGGATAAATCTGTCAGGTGACTTAAAAGAAATTAAACCTCTCGAGGGAGCTTGGTTTCTAAATAGATTGAGACCTGCCTCTGATTCTTGACCTTCTTATCACTGTACAAAGTAGGCTTTTATTAATTTTTAAATACAGTGGTCGTTGCAGAGGAGTGCAACAACCAGGCAAGGTTACCTTAAGCTTTCCAGCCTGTCACTTACAGGGCAATTGTGGCTGTCACTTCTATTATTTGGAAAAGATGGAGCGGGTGTGGAATTATTTAATGACAAGGGTGATATTGAGAAATGCTTGCCTACAGGAATTCTCTGAGCTGTCTGGCTTGATCAATAGGATCAAATATCATAAGAGGCTTCAGCAGCAGTTTATTGCTTGTGAGGATATTTTCATTGAGGGAGCCAGGCAGAAAAGCTCATTGTGTTTTTATTATATTCTCAGATAGCTAAACAGAAAAGCTGTTTATAGGCACCGAGCGTCATAAATTGGATAGCCACTTTACTTTGACTTGTTGGCCACCACAGAATAATGTGCTACCTATTAAAAAAGAAAAAAGTGTGCTGCTTTATGTAGTCATGTTTGGTTTAATATTTTTTAGCACACCTCGTACATCATTATACATTTAATTTTTGTGTATGTGAAGTCCATCTGTGCTGAAGGCATCCCGCCTCGGCTTAACCTGGTCCTACAGATACTATTGGAGACAGCTAATGGACACTGCTGAGCTGGAGTGTCCTGCACACTGGTGGAGGGTACAGAGCCTACTGTCAGAAGTAAATGGTAATTAAGCACAGTAACTTTTTACCTGTTACTGAGAAGGGACATAGGTTCACTGGTGGAGGCTAAATGCTCATCAGACCACTGAGCACAGGACAATTTCCACCACCTTCCTAGCTCTAGTGCAAGAAATGTTTTGTCTTTATCATTACTGAACATTAATTCATGTATTCAGTTTCTCAGCTGTTTCTCAAACTTGATCGATGCTTTTCTCTGCCTTGACTGGCCTTTTTCTGAGAAGTGCTGTTGACTCGCTGGGCTGAGTGAATGCAGCCATCTGGATTTATTAGACTGTAATGAAGATGCAGGTCTTTGATTTAGCCAAATTTAGCCTCCAGTTACACTGGTATTCGCCACTCTGACAGAACAAAACAAGTGAAAAAACCAATTAAGTGGGTAGGTGTTATCGATGCACAGACAGGCTGTATGTTTCCCATCCCCAGTACCTGTTAAATGCGAATTATGGAGGTCAGACTGTAACAGTTACATTAACTGTCACTGTCTGGGTTTTACTGGATTTTCATTTTGTTGTAGAAGTGGTCATATCGGTTGCAGAGGCTCAATTATGGCAAAGGCATGTGGAGCTCTTGCGATGGCACATTTTGAAAGGAAATTAATCATTACGACAGCACCAGAAAACATACCTTGATTAGAGTTGTTTTGTTAAGGACAGATGCTTTGAGTCACCACACCTCAGAGTTTAGAGAAATGGGAGTTAGGTAAGTCTTCCAAGTAGAAGAATCCTGACTCTGGTCCTGTGGAAGAACACATCCTTTTTTAATTACTTGCTGAGCCCGTATTTACATGCCAAGTGCACGCAACTTTTCTCTGCATTTATATTTGGGAGTAAACTGAAGTATTAACCACCTACAAGGTGTCGCGTTGATGATGGAGTAGGTGGAGGACAGTTGCCCACAAGAGGTGGGTATTACAAAGGAAATGCCATCGGAAAATGGAGTGGGAGAGGCGTTTTTGGAACGAAGTGGGCTTTGCAAACAGCTGTTTCAACCTTCACGTTCTTTCTGTGGACCGCTACAGCGCTTGCAGTTTCGTTTTCCCTGCAATTACTGTAATGACTTAATGACTCACTTCTCATTGGCCTTGGGAAGACAAGCAAAGACAACGGGAAAGGCGACAGTGCATAGCTGTGGTTAATGCAGGGATTTACGGTACGAGTTTGTTTTATTCCTGCCACTTGAGCTAGACTGAGCTTCCTCTGAATGCTGAGCACGCTCAAGGAAGGTACCATAATTTTGTTTCAACATTGCTTCTTGATTTATGCCTCGGGGCCAAGAAACAGGAGCCAGTTCGAGGACTTCTACTTAGTCTGGAAACTCGGGGTCGCCAATGTTCAAACCGTATTCGGAAAAAACGTGGAACTTTAGAAGGAGGGGAGAGCACAAATGAAAGAAAACCCTTAGTCTTTGGTCCCAGGCCTTCCTGAGAAACCAGCAATCGGTTTCTTAACTGAGGGATGAGTCTCGGGGGCAGGAAAGCTGGACTCTTCAAGTGGTGTCTAGCCGAGCACATCTCTTCCTCTTGTGTGTCAGACTCCAGGCTAACGCACAGGAAATCCTCTGTCGGCTCAGGTTTAATTTCCCTCTTGTTTCCCTTGTCTGAGCTGGGTTCTTACCTCCCGGCGGGCAGAGATGCTTTCAGCCTCCTGCTGTGAGGAGAAGGAAACCGTCTCAATGAGCGGGGGTAGAAGTATCTGAAGTTTGGGTTGGGTTGGGTTGTTTTTTTTTCCAGCAGACACAGGCACTTTGTGACACGTTTTTAACTCCATAAACCACCAGTTTCAATACCCCTCTGTTATATAAATTGTTGACTGGTGATTTTGTTCTCAGAGTTCGTGAATGTTTCCAGTGGTCGTTTTCCACTTAAGTCGCAAAACTATCTCTTGGATACTCAGTTATCTCTCTCCTTTCTCATACTGTGACTCATGCTCTCTGAGTCATGCGGTACCTACATTTGATTAACATAAGTACGTGATGGCTTTGGATTGCTAAAGAACCAAACACAATGCGGCCAAGAGGAGCTTTTTTTATATATATACCTTAATAATATTTTACTGTTTCCACAATTCTGAAAGTGTAATTTCTGGCAAGATTCTGCACATTTCTCTCAAGAGTCAGCAAAGTGCCTTAAAATAATGTATGTAACCAATTTAAAATTACACAGTGAATGTGTTCCAATAACCTTCGTTTGCAGGTTTTCTTCCTTTTGGGGCCAAATGTGGTGCTTGTGTTTTAGGCATATAGCCATGTGTTACGAGTACAGAAATCTGTTTGTGGTATTTATCAGACACAAAAGATGGGTCTGATAAGACCCATAAAAGGCAGCCTATGGTTGATACATTGCCTGAAGTCATGTCTGTCCTTGTGTGCATTGACTCTGTTGAATGCTCTGTATTGGGACCTCTTGTGGTTGGACATCTCTTAAGTAATCTTCCATGTGCCTCTGGTTTTCCAAAACCTGCATTGACTTAGTGAGTCCTTCCCTTGAGAGCACCAGCAATGTCTCCTTACAAGACCTAGACTTGACCTAACTCTCTGTCCCAAATCCTTCTAAATTGTTTTAAATTGGAATTTTGGGGCCTGCAGGAAGGCTGGGGAGTGTCTGTTTGCAAAGGACAAGGGGCAATGGCTTCAAGCTGGAGAGAAGCAGATTTAGATGGACATTAGGAATAGGTTCTTTACTCTGAGGGTGATGGATCACTGGACCAGGTTGCCCAGGGAGGTGGTTGAGGCCCCTTCCTTGGACATAGTCAAGGTGAGGCTCAAGGAGGCCCTGGGCAACCTGCTCTAGTTGGGGGTGTCTCCACTGACTGTGGGGAGGTCAGACAAGATGACCTTTGGAGGTCCCTTCTGGCCTGGAACATTCTATGATTCCAGCCCACATACTTTTAAATTGTTTGGTGCTATTGAAGGAGGAGGAGGTTGTCTTGCTCTCCCTTCACCATTGTGCTTGCTTTTTTTGTTTTTGAAGGTATACAAGGGAGAAGAGACCACATTCCACATCTCAGGCCTTCAAGTCAACACAGACTATCGGTTTCGCGTCTGCGTCTGCCGCCGGTGCTTGGATACCTCACAGGAGCTTAGTGGACCTTTCAGCCCATCCGTTGCCTTTATGCTTCAGCGAAATGAGCTCATGCTTGCAGGAGAAATGGGAAGCCTAGATGACCCGAAGATCAAGAGCATGATTCCTACTGATGAACAGTTTGCAGCCCTCATCGTTCTTGGCTTTGCAAGTTTGTCGATTATATTCGCCTGTATATTACAATACTTCTTTATGAAGTAGAGAATCCAATGGAAGTTTTGAGATACAAATTTAACTAATGCTACGCATTATAATCCACACATTTATTCAGATATTCCTTTTTTTTTCAAATCCTTTTGTTCTACCATACATTTTATATACTTCTCTTGTTTTTACAGTTCTAGCTTGAAGAAAGATAAATCAGTGTTTTGATGCACCTTTTTGAAATTCAAAACTAGGAAGTGTGGTCAAACTGGAGACACAAGCAAACCAGATACCAAAAGCAAGATTAGTTTCAAAGTTGTCACCAATTTGCCTTTTCAACGATATTTTGGGTTGGTTGTTGTTTTTGTTTTTTTTTTTCACTGAAGCTCGTGCAGTCTCTTATTTTATCTTACTATTTAGGAAATCTTAATTGTGGGTCACGTTTTTTTGTCTCTTCTTTTTCCTCCTAAACATTTAGGCACAAGCGTGTGTAGCGGTAAGACTAGAGTACAGTGTTAGTCCACAGTACCGGCTTTTCCTTGGACAGTATTAGCGACGTTGCTGATGAATTAGTCACTACATTTGCCCCACTTTTGAAGCATCAAGTTCTTATTTGAACTGCTCAGTGCGTTTGAATCAGAACAATATCCTGCAGTCCAAAAAACCTCATTAATTACCTGTTGTTTTTACAGTTACAACACTAAAAACTGCCTGTATAAGAAATCAAATAACCAAACCGCGTATAAATTATGAAGCATTATAGATTTCTATTTTTTTTTTTTACCATTTTGATTCCTAGCAGTAATTTTAATTAAGAGGGCATTGTGCAATAGTTAGTTATTCCCATGTTCAGCTATTTAAAGGCTGCTTTAACTTGTCTGTTTGTCACTGTATGTAACTATTCCTAATCTAATACTAGATATTATTCTATTATGTTCATCCTGATTTATATGATTGGAGCTGGTGACAGCTTACTGCCTCTACTGAATTAGGTGAGATTTATGCTCTATGTAAGCAAACTTTACTGTCAGTTGATCTTTTTTTTTTTTTTAATTATTGTTGTTATAGTTATTGGAGGGGTATCCATTTTATGGAACTTTTTTTGGGAGTATCAGCAGTGAGATCTGTTTATTTTCAGTCCTTTAAATGGGTGTCTGTGCTCTTCTTAACCACAGGGCTAATTGAAATAACTTGGTACATGGCAAAATTCAGAGGAGAGTCCTGCTCTGACGGGGATGTCCCCCCTCCTCCTGCCTGCCCCTTCCAAGAGACCCATTTTAGTCCATCGAGATACTAGAAGTTTAACTCTTCGGTCATTGGATTATTTATAATAAGTCAACATTGTGCAAGTACCTCAGGGACATAAATGAGCTGGAGGTGCAAATAGATTCCAAAAGGGTGCAACAGACACAGTGTATTTCCCTGCCTCTTGTTTTTGTATATTTTTGCTACTCAGTTTTGCCTTTGTCCTAGCTTTTTTTGTGCTCTGTCTCCATCGTCTAAGGTCGAGTGTCCTGTACTAGCATAATATTCCCTTAACCAAAGTAATGGGGAAAAAACGACATTATTTTTGTTTTAGGTTTATTTATACTATATACTGCATACAGTACTTTAAATACCAATTACAGTGCAATCTTTTATTTATTGTAAGGAAAAAAAATAAAAAATAAAAAGTGTACTTATGTACTAATCCCCCTCCCTGCCCTCCCTGTAGCATGTTATATTTTGTCTGTTTTATACTGTTGTACTTTAGGTCAACTTTTTACCTGGCAGCATTCCTAGTATTATTAATCTTCTTACGTTTTCTTGTGTTTTTGAAGATGGGAGCATCTAGTACATTAAATGCCAAAAAAAAAAAAAAGAAAAAAAAAATTGAAATAAATAAAAACATTATCAGTGATTCAAACGTTTACATGTATCCAAAAACATAATCATCTCTGGAAAGAAAGTGCTAAGATCAATGAATTATTCTGTGTGCCTCTCTAGATGTAGCAAATATTAGAAATGTTCTGTATTTTGTTATTGACTATAATTAGTTGAATTTAGCCTTGCAAACTAATGGCATTGAGCTAAATATATATGTTTTTTGGGGTTGTTCTTTTTTTCTGTTCTTGCCAAAGTCATGGCTTGTCAAATTTATTTACTTCTTATTTAAATTTATTTGTGATACAAAACTTTGTGACCTTGCATCTGTATTTTGTGAGCAAAGCATATAGAGCTGACTTCAGTGGAGGGGAAAAGAGTGTATTTTTGAAAACAATGAACAGACTGCTAGTTTAGAAAGCCAGAAATTTGAATAGATTTCCTTTTTTTTTTCTTTTCCTTAATATTTTTGGAATATAGTTTCAGCAGTGCTGCTACGAAATCCCAGCCTGACACCTTTTTTTTAAAAAAACTGCTTCAATTAAAAACAAAACAAACAAAAAAAAAAGAGGGAAAAAACCAAAACACAAACCCACTTGGCTTTCCATGATTTGGTGACTTTTGAAAGTTGGAAATACAAGTGATGCTAAAAGCAGCCAGCAGAAGGGTAGCGAAAAGCAATCGGTTCCACTTGAAGTGTTTCTGTCCTTCCTAATTTGTTGGGTGACCCTTAGAGTTGGGTGACCCGTAGAGTTGGGTGTCCTTTATAACTAGGTGTCCCTTATAACTGGGTGTCCCTTACAATCACGCTATGGGGAGCACCCAGCCCAGCCCCGAGGTGAGTGGAGAAGGTGTTCTGCAGGAGTTGGGACAAGCCCTGAGCAAGGTCATTTGACCTTCTCTTCGTTTGTATATTCTGCCATAGTCATTGCATTGCCATTGGTATATTAACCAAAACAAATAAAATAAAGCATTGCCCATCTTTAAAACCACCCCTGGTTGGATTTTCCCTCCTCACTCACCCACCCTTTGCCAATGCCTTGTCTTCTACCGATCACCTTGATGCCCTTTGGTCCAGCAGTAACCGGCGTTGACCCCAACCCAAGGGCTCTCAGCTCTCATGAACAGCAAAATCAATATATAAAAAGGTAGAATGACACACTAAAGACTTAAAGCCCTTAAAGGAAGGAGAGAGAAAGAGGTTTTTATATTGTTCTGCCTTTTTTTTCTTGATGAACTTGAAGTGTTTTCTAATCCTGTTTGTTGGCTCAGTATTCGGTGTCACGATTGAGAAGTGCCCTAACTGAATGTGTATGAACCTTCTCCTTGCACAGTTCTTTACATTGAAAAAATATATAAAAAAAAAAAAAAAGAGAGAAAAAAAAAAAGAAAAGAAAATGTTTTTACCTCACTATGGGAACATACATTCCAAGCTTTTCAACTTTAAGAAAAAAAATAAAAAATAATCATAAGTTTTCTTGTATTGTAAATTTTAGACTATTTCATATGCATTGTATTAAAACTGCCATATCAATTTTAATGTATAGATTTTGCAAATACTACACTATGTATGTAAGACCTAACCGTATCTGTAGTGTATATGTAATATATTTATGCCCAATAAATGTTTTAATTCTTTCTGATATTACCAGGAGTTTTCTTAATGGAGTTGCAGCCCTTTGGGTCTGCCTGGCCCCTTCCTGGCGGGTCAGCCTGAAGCATGAGTTGGGACCCCCCAGTTTAAGCTGGGACATTTCTGGTTTGTGATTGGGATGATTCTGCCAGAACATCCGTAAACGCAATTCGTCGTCATAAAGAATTGATCTAGTATGTATGTGTACAGGTTGCTTTGCAAACACATGAACATTTGTTTTTTAACCAGGTTTTCTTCTTCAGATCACTGCCTAAATACATTTTGTTTGTTTGCTTTAATTATTTTATTGCTTTAATGTAATTAGCAACCTGAGTGGGTTTTTCCTAAGGAAATGCAGTGGGTTTTTTTCACTGGGATCAGATTTTTTAATTATTACTGTTGTTATTATTGTTGTTTTCAATTTAAACAGTACTTGCTAAAACAATCTTTCCTTAACAAAATCTTTTAAATGTGCCAATAGAACAGTAATTCCCACTCCGGTACCTGAAGAGCTCGTTTGTTTTCAGTCTTTCCCGGTTTCCAGCGTTGCCGTGAGTGTACGCAGAGGTGATGGAGGACGGTTTTAAAGCCCCCGGGAGTGGAGGAGTTTTTAGGGGGTGTTCTAGCTCTGGATGTTGTCTTCTCCTGTTTTAACCCACAGGTTTGGTGCAGAGGTTCTGGATCCCCTTCCCGCACCCAAACTGGGCAGAGAGTGGGGTAAGTAGCACCAAGTTTCCGATGGATTTTTGGATGGATTTTGGTTTTACAAGGAAATAAGGAAGCAAAGTTGTTAACCAGGCTGGTGAAATGTTGCATTTAACATCTCTGGCTTGTCCCCTACCTTTTGGGAGAGAAGTATCTCCTTGGAAAAGTTCTGAAAGGGAGCGGGGGCTTGCTTTTTTTAGGTATTTTTAGATACAAGTGACCTCTTGGCTGGTTACGGGGGCTGGATGTGGCAATTTGAGCCATCTCTCCAGCTCTGCCGGCAGCGGCGCGTGGTCCCCCGGCCGGTGGCTGCGGTTTCTATAGCAGCAGCAATTCTCTCCCTGCTCGCTAATCAAAGAGCCTCTTCAAAACCGGAATGGGGAGAATTTGTTTTGCTTCTGTCTTTTTTTTTGGCCACTTGTGGCAAGTTCAGAACGTTTGGTTTGCTGGAGGAGGGTTGAGCCCTGCTTTAAAGCCAGGAGTGTGGGGGGCAGACTTGGGGAAGTGGTGGGGTGTCCCTGTATGAGGAACCGATGCATCAAAGCAAGATGTGGCGGGATCTGAGCCACCCGCTCCCCAGGACAAATAGGAAGGCAAACAGGAGATGGAAGTAGCGTCAATCCATGCTGTTCCCCTCCTGCAGAGCCTTTCTTTCCTGCCAGACTCATTCAAGTCTTTCAAATTTTAGGAGATGCTCAAATTCCAGCTGCTATAAATAGCCCTGGCTTGATGGAGAGGTAGATCTCTGCTCCAGCCTTTGTGTCAGGGGACCAAGGCTCTTCTGCCTCTACCCCCTGTCTTGAAACAAAGCAGAGGTATTTGCAGGTACCCTTGAAAATGAAATACTTTAAGAGCTCCAAGAGGCCTCCAGGGACTGCTGTGTAAAACAGCATCACCTGAGCTGCTTCTCCCTGGTGAGCCTGGTCCTCAGCCAGGCTATGGGCATCTTGACTGACCTAGCTGAGGTCTCCCAGCACCTGCAGGTTTGCAGCTGGAGGAGATGCAGCTTTTCTGGTCTGAACTGAGGGACAGGAATGTCTACGGTGGTGGTGTGAGCTCAGCATTTCATCCTCGCTTTTAACTGAGGAACACAGTTGGGTTGTGCTTGGCATCCGCAGGGAAAGAGTACCTCCTTATCCCGTGGTGGGGAAGGTCCTGCAGGACTGTGAGTTGGGGGGTGAATGGGAGGAAGCAGCTCCAGCCTGTGCTCCTCTCCAATGGGTGATTTGTCACCACTTTTCAATGTCCTGGTGTACTTTTGCTGAACTTTGAGGTGGTAGATCACAGAGTCACAGAATGGTCAGGGTTGGAAGGCATCTAGTCCAACCCCCCTGCCAAAGCAGGATTACCCAGAGCAGGTTGGACAGGAATGCATCCAGATGGGGTTTATGTGCCTCCAGAGAAGAAGGCTCCAGTGACGCATTAGCGTCAATCTCAAACCGGTGGAAAGCGGTGGGATGAGTTCTGGTGTTCACAGCACTCCCAAATCCCCACCTGAGGGAAACACAAGGTGCTGGGAAGCTGAGGGAGCTCAGCTTCTGCCAGACCCAGCCCAGAATCTCTTTCCCATTTTCTGCTTGCCTGCATGTTTGTTTGGGATTAAAGAAGGGAAAAAAACCAAACCCAGTTCATGTTTATAAAGAAAACTCCAGCTGCATCCCAACCTTTACCAATTTGTGCCTAAACTAAATGGATCCTTCAAGAGCTCAGCAACGTTTGGGCAGCTTATGGATAAGAGAGATGGGGTGATTCCCCCCCAGCATCATTGATGCCTGCGTGAACCAGATGGATTTGTTAGAGGTGTCTGCACCCAAGGGTATTAAGGAAATTTACAAAGAAATTGTTACAGGATCACAGAATGATAATGGGGTTGGAAGGGACCTCTGGAGATCATCTAGTTCAACACCCCTGCCAAAGCAGGTCCACCCAGAGCAGGTTGCATGGGAGCATGTTTGAATGTCTCCAGAGATGGAGACTCCACCACCTCTCTGGGCAACCTCTGCCAGGGCTCTGCACCCTCAAAGGGAAGACGTTCCTCCTCATGTTTAGATGGAACAACTTCTTATGTGCAAGTTTGTGCCTGTTTCCTCTATCCTGTCACTGGGCATCACTGAAAAAAGACTGGTCCCATCCTCCTGACACCCACCCTTTAAGCATTTATAGGGTGATGCATGAAATGTATTTCCTGTGTAAATCTTCTCCTAGAATTGTAGAGTTATTGCAGAATTCATGATGGGTTATCATTTGTTGAAGTGGTGCAGAATTATATTCTCTGTCCTTAATACTCACCTTCCTTGGTGTGAAGATATAAATGCCAGAGATGAGAACCTCAAGCAAGTAGAGGGGAGGAAATGGACATTCTGTTTCAATATTTTTACGGCTGAGCAGAAGGCCAGCTGAGATCCCTTGAAAGGGCTATTTCACCAGTATTACATTTAATAAGTTCTAAACGATTGCATCTGTTTCTGCTCTCGACAGTTGCTCTCTCTCTCTCTCTCTCTCTCTCAATGTGCAGATTCTTGGCTGGGTGAAAATGAAAAACAAGTAAGAGGTTTCAAACACAAGGTGCTTTCAAACAGAGCGTACGAGCCTGCTGTCTGCTGTTATCCAGGTGAACGTGCTGTTATTAGTTTGAGTAGTTATATTTATTTTGCTAATTGCTGGCATAGGTGGCGTTGCATGGTTTGAGGTCTCCTAGCACGGTGAATAAATAACCGCTTGGGTCAGCGTGCTCAGTGAATGTCATTTCTTGGTAACTTCATTAGCTCATCTCTCTCGCTTTGCGTCACGTGAAAGCCATTATGGAGTGAGGAGTGGGGCTGCAGAAGTCTTGGCGTGTAAACAGAGTTGAGACGTTCACTTGAATCAACTGCAAATATTGTATATATTAATTTGTAGCTTAAATACCCTTCTTTTCCATGGAACGCTTGAGAGCTGATAGTGATGTCCTCAGCCTGGAGGGCTCTGTGGCACTGGGCATGTTAATGGGCCCAGGCAGCACTTGGGGGGATGCTGCTTGGTGCCTGCTCGGGGTTTGGCACACTCGGAAAAAGGGGGTCCCTGTGCTTGGCAGGGGTGGGTATTGCCCGGGCTGCTGCTGTATGGACGTTGAGTGGTGTTAGGTGTAGTTGTAAAATTGTGATTGCTCTGGATCACAGAGGTTAAGCTGCTGCTGCTTCTGTCTGTGCCTTCTCCCCAGTATGGGGGTTAGGTGATTCTCCTGCGAGTTATCATGGAATCATGGAATGGTTAGAATTGGAAGAGACCTTCAAGATCATCCGGTTCTAACCCCCCTGCCCTGGGCAGGGACACCTCCCACCAGACCAGGTTGCTTCAAGCCCCATCCAGCCTGCCCTTGAGCCCCGTCAGGGATGGGGCAGCCACAGCTTCTCTGGGCAACCTGGGCCAGTGTCTCATCACCCTCACAGTAAAGAATTTCTTCCAGATATCTCTTGCAAATCTCCCCTCTTTCAATTTAAAATAATTTCCCCTTGTCCTATGTCTCCGTTCTCTGATCTATCCTGGTCTACCCTGGTTCCTCCCCATCTCTTCTCTAGCCCATTTAGGTACAGGAAGAGGCTATAAGGTCTCCCCTGAGCCTTTTCTCCTCCAGGCTGAACAACCCCAATTCTCTCCACCTGTCTTCACAGCAGATGTGTTCCGGCCCTCAGATCATCTTTGTGGCCTTCTCTGGACCCTCTCCAACAGGTCCTTGTCTTTCCTCTGCTGAGGGTTCCAGGTGGGGTCTCACCAGAGCAGAGCAGAGGGGCAGAAGGACCTTCCTTGACTGTCTCATGTCCTTCAAGTGTGATGTGATTGACTTGAGCGTTTTGAAATCAAAAGTGTCATAGCTGTTTAGAAACCCCTGGTTACTCTCCAAATAAGCCCTGTCTGGGCAGTGATGGTGCAAGCTCCTTCCTCCTGCTTGTGTCAGCCCATCTTGCAGGAAGGGATGTTTGATGCAGGTTTCACCACAGCTTATGGCAATGGTGCTCATCTAGCTACGTGGCAGACTCCAAATGATGCTGGGATGTGGGAAATCAGGCACAAGACTGAAGAGGAAGCAGGTAAATACAAACCTGTCATGGTTTTTGACACCGCAGCAGGAGTGGCTGCTCCAAGGTGGCTTTGTCCAAGGCTGAGGCAACCAGGGGCTAGTCCAAGGTGACTGTCTGAGGCTGGAGCAACCAGAGGCAGCGGCTCTTGTGAGTGACATCAAGTAGCTTTTTGTGACAAGGAACCCACTGTTGTGATCTGAGTGTATCTGAAATGCTTTTGTTTCCTCCTCTCTTGACCTTAGACCGGAGATGCTTGGGCAGCACCCACAGCAGCTGGGTGAGGGATGAGCCCAGCTCCAGCACATCTCCACCAGAGCTGGGGCACCAGCCAAGACAGGAGGCAACCCTTGGGCTGGCCACAGGCTTCCCTCCTCAGTGGGTTCAGCGGGTTCAAAACAGCATGCTCCATCCCAACCAGCTCGGACAATTGCACCTTTCTCAATCCCCGTGCTGGTGCCCCTGGACACTTCACTGTGAATTTTACAAAAATCAGTGACATTGTCACTGCTGGGTAAAAACACCAGGGTGCTATCAGCTGGGCAG
The DNA here is from genome assembly GCA_013400555.1 of Jacana jacana. NCBI lineage: Eukaryota > Metazoa > Chordata > Aves > Charadriiformes > Jacanidae > Jacana > Jacana jacana. Next base: position 95,128 of record VZTM01000390.1, on the reverse strand, counting down.
AACACACGCCCACGTGTGATCATGGAAATCAGCTTAACTTTCAAATAAGGACGTGGAGTATGAGGTTTTGCTGCCTTTTGTAATATCAGCCTGTTCGAGTTATTTAAATCTCTGCGCCGCCACGGAGCTCGTCGTGCTGCGGGCTCGTTACTGAATGGGCTCGTGGTGTTAGATTCCCTGCCTGCCCGCCCTAATGAAGGATGATTTCATAGCACTTGGGCCTTTGTGGAAGGGGAGGCTGTGTGGAGAAGAACAAAGGCTTTGGAAATCGCCGTGCCTCTCCTTTCTCGTGGACAGCACTGCAATCATGTGAAAATCAATCAGAACGTGAGGCCAAAAAAAAAGGGAGTAATGCTCTTCTTGCTTGATCCAGCAGCGTTTCAAACGGGGCCAAGTGCTGGAAGAGCATCTCCTGTGCCCTCACAGCAGCCCCTGAGGTTGACCGTGGGGTACTTTATTTCAGAGAGCAATTTTGTCATACGGGCTCACACGCGTCACCAAACCTTCATTTTGCTCCCAGTGAGGGAAACAAAGCACATGTGGATGGAGAGCAAGAAAATGCCTTCATTGCCAGATGTTTTATCTCCAAGAACAGCGAGTGGAGCAGCCTGCCAGGCTTTCAAAGGGGTGTATTTCTGCACAGAACAAGAGAGCGGTAGGTTGGCAACGAGGCAGCGCTTGTTCAAGATGCTGTTTAGGAGTTGGTAGCCTCCTAGTCAGAGATGGGTCCAGGCAGGGTTGAATCTCACCACCGACATCCACCCCGTGTGTGGTGGACATGGGTACTTGTCCCCAGATGCCCAAAACCACAGGGAAGACTAAAGTGGGGCTGGGATTGCTCACATCCCATCAGGTGGTTTGCTGGGATACTGTGCAGCGCTTAAAGTCCTCTGCTGGCGTTGAGTTTGCTCCTCAAGCCTGCTCGTGGCCTGCAGCGTGCGAGTGCCTTTGTAATGTCGTAGTGATGGGATGCAGGTGACACTGCAGCAGCAGCCTGGGGAGTTGCTTTGGGGGTTATTTTATTTCCTTCGTACAACTATAGGGTTAATGAGGGGCTCTGAATTTTGCTCTCATTTGACAAGTCGTGCCATGCACCAGGCCCACAACTCAGATGGAGAAGGGCAGTAACACGCCAGCCCTGGGCTTGGAAGGGAACTGAGACTCTTCTGCTGAGAAGAGCTGAGAAAACCTGCAAAAAGCCCCCAAAATGTGTTAATTACATTTGATAACACTCATGTGCTATATTGTGTGCTGGCATGACAACCGTGCTAAAGCTCAGAGCGAGAAGTGACTCCTGTTCAGCAACCTGTAAACCTTCGTTAGCACAAGCTGCACTAAATGTGTCTTTTCTTCATCCTCTTTCACTACACTTGTACGATCATGATTTAGAGGTAAAAGACAGATTGCAATCTAATATTTGCTTTTCTTGGTTTTCCTAAACAGCAGCAGCCAGGGCTTCTGGGAACCCTAACCGTGCTCTCACCATCTGGTTGAGCTGGCAAAGCTGGACATTTAGCAAACTGCCCTTGGCAAAGTTTGGCCGAGGACATGGGACATGAAGCCAAACCCCTGGAGGTTTTACTTGTTTCTCACCAGAAAGCATGTTTCAGAGTGAAAAGCCTTTTTGCTCCTGTGAAGCTTCTGGTCACTGTGCAGAGCTGAGGAGGAGTCTGCTGCGGTACCTCAGGTGGGAGACGATGAGGGGTGGTGGGGTGTGGGGTGTATCATTGCCCTGTGTGGATGATGGAACTGCCAAAATGAACAGAGACTTCACATTAATGCCCTCTGAGCTTCCAGTTCCTCTGGGCACTGCTTGTGTTACAGCTAGGCAGTGTGTAACCCAGCTAAACACCACAAAGACCGGCTGAGGGAGCTGGGCTTTTTCAGCCTGGAGAAAAGAAGGCTCCTGGGAGACCTTATAGCAGCCTTCCAGTATCTGAAGGGAGCTACAGAAGAGCTGGAGAGGGACTCTGTCAGGAAGTGTAGTGACAGGACAAGGGGTAACAGCTTTAAAGTGGAAGAGGGGAGATTTAGATTAGATACCAGAAAGAAAATCTTTACTGTGAGGGTGATGAGACACTGGCCCAGGTTGCCCAGAGAAGCTGTGGCTGCCCCATCCCTGAAGGGGCTCAAGGGCAGGCTGGATGGGGCTTGGAGCAACCTGGTCTGGTGGGAGGTGTCCCTGCCCAAGGCAGGAGGGTTTGGAACTGGATGATTTTTAAGGTCCCTTCCAACTCTAACCAGTCTATGATTCTATCTATGATAGTGTAAACCACTTCTTCCCAAGACATGCCAACTCCCGCACCTGCATCTGCTCGATATGTGCCCACTGAGGGTATCCAGAGGATTTTCTAGGAAGCTCCTGCTTGTGCCCAGATCCTGGATGTAAGAGTTCACACGTGCATACCGCTCCCGCTGCAGATGTAGGTGTTGCCTCAGCCACTAGCAGAAGTCCGCTGGTTGTTATGGAGAGCAGGGATGCAGAAGCAGGGCTTAGGCAGAGCAGCCTGTGTTCCCCTGCTCAGGCTCCCCTTGGCTGAGCTCTCTGGAGGCTGCAATGTCAGCCAGTGGTTACTTTTTTCCCATATAACGCTTATCTCGTGCTACTGTGCTGAGCACTCCAGCTTAGGAGCAGAAGCGCTGCCCGGAGCTGCCTGCACCAGCCCACAGCCACAAGGAATAAAGCCTGGAGGGAGATGAATGGATCTGGACCCCAGACCTCTGAGAGAGAGTGGCTTTGAGCAAGGGATTAAAACGCCAAGTGCTTTAATTCCCTTTTTGTTGTAACATTGTTCATTAAAATTTGTGAGGGTAAAATCTACCTGCCCTGCTTTTAGCTCTGGGGCGAGGAAGGGGTGGTTCGGAGTGTGTGGAAGTAATAATACTGGCCTCATTGGGACATGAGGAGTTGGGCAGAATTTTTGGCACCAAATTTTGAATTTACTTCTCAGGTCAGAATTTACCCCCTCAAGGTCGCAGGGCTTTTGCAAACAATACAAACTGTATGGAAGCCCATCGGGAAACACTGAGTAAGGGCTCAGAGGAACTAAGAGAGCCCCGTGAGGGGAACATGCTGATCAAGGTGGACAAGAGTGAGGGTCTTTTGGACCAGCTGCCTTCAGACCTACAGAGGGACCAGCAGCAGCCACTGCACCCGCCCCACACCTCGCCCTTGCCCATCAGCAGAGGAGGAGGGAGCACCCCAGATACAGCAGATGCAGGATGGAGAGGAGGTTCTCCTGGGCATTCAGGTATTTAAAGGCTACTGCTTCAAAAAGGGCTTATGCAAATGTCACTTGACACAAACTTACATAAATGCTGACTATCTATCAACTCAAATTTTGACATGTAAGTGCTATTTCTCCTCTTTTTTTTTTCTTTCTTTCTTTTTTTTTTTTTTCTTGGCAAGAAATACAATAGGACATGATTTTCTGCCTGTGCATGCCTCCATCAAAGGTACTTTTCTCAAATGAATGAAGCTTTCTGGTAAAGTGCTTTGACCTATTTCATCACCGATTTAATGTATTGCCAAGATAGAAAATGCAGGCAAATTGCTCCTGCTTATTTGTGAAGCTGTGTTACAAAATGCAGGGTTAGAAAATCTTACCAAACTTGCCCCATTTAATGAATGAACCTCCAGTTGTTTCCCGTATGGGCTGCTCACACACAGGTCAGTGAGAGCACAGCAAAAGTTTGACTCATAAAGCTGCTATATGTTGGGTTTTTTTCAGTCAGATCTAGCAAAGCCTGTTCCTACAGCAAAGAGTTTCCAGAAATGCAGCCTATGGCTGAAAGAAATCTTCCTGCAGAGCTATCCTGCCAAGCTTAATAGACAGCCCAGCTCCTCCAAGCACTCCTGTCTTCCCTGCATGTAGAACAAATCTCAAAAGCCAGGTCCAGGCCCAAAACAGAGCCGGGGAGACACCCACGCCCTTTCAGATAGGGAAGGCTTTGGGATAAAGCTGCCAGAAACGTGAGGTGTTATGGGACCACCCTGGGAAACGCAGGAGAAATTCTTTGTCTCTGCTGGAAAGTCTTCTCCGGGATAGTCATCCCCTGGGAAGGCTGGACAGCTGAGACAGAGGGTTCCACCAGCAGCATCTGCTCTGCCTGGGTGAAACCTGGCAGAGACAAGGCAGAAGGAGCCTTGCCCTGTGTTACTACCCAAGATAAATTCACAATACCTGTCTTGGAGTGAGTTCACTGTTCTTAGGGTAAAAAATGCTGTTGAAATCTTGATTGCACTTTTTATTTCCCCCTGATGAATTTATTTCTTCCAGCTTAGGCAATACCTCTTGAGGCATGCAGTGCTGTTATTCACCCATCAGTGCTGCTGGGGGAGGCATATATCTTTCTGAAGGAATTTGACAATAGTTGATTTTTATGATGCAAAAGTGAAGGTTATCCCGGTGACTTATTATCACCCCCCCCCCCCCCC
>VZTM01000390.1:9216-90677 GCA_013400555.1 Jacana jacana | reverse complement strand
CGCCCCCCCCCCCCCCATATAAAAGTAGTTCATTACACACTGGAACCTGTTTGAAGAAGTAGACCCTATCCACCCTCTGGAGCCAACACGTGCCGGTAAGTGAGACTCCGCTGGTTTTAACATTTCTGTATGGAAAAGTTTTAGCAGTGAGGGAAGCAAAACTAAGGGATGGGATAGTGCCAGCTGCAGGAGCGACAGCGGAGCTGTGCATTAAATGCTTCCCTTTTTCCTGCTGGATTTGAAATATTTTCCTGCTTGTACAAAAGTCATAGGAAGGTGGCTGCTGTTCTATCATAATAATGTGTATATTTTGCTAGATTTGGCCAAATGGTCAATGACTTGCAGAAACAAGTCCCTTTCCCAAGTGAGAAGGGAGAAGTCCTCTCCTTCCATGCTGTGAGCAGCCAGACCCCTTCTCTCTGACTTTGTGGCTCCAGATATAATGTTTTACATTCTCTTCTATACACAAAGTCGTGGCAATTTCACAGTGTTGGCAGAGTTAAAATTTGCAGGCTCACCCAATGAAACATTAGGTTAAATGAAATAATGTGTGTATTTATAGTTTATATGCAGAAATTAAGCATCTGCACAGGGCTTTAATGGGATTTAATGTTAGAGTTACTCTGTTTTCGCAGAACCATAGAATTGTCTAGGTTAGAAGGGACCCTTAAGCTCATCTAGTCCAACCATCAACCTAACTCTGATAAAAAACCATCACTAAACCATGTCCCCGAGCACCATGTCCACCCATCCTTTGAATGCCTCCAGGTCAGGTACCTCAACCCCTTCCCTGGGCAGCCCATTCCAAGGCTTAATAACCCTTTTCATGTAAACATTTCTCCTAATATCTAACCTGAACCTCCCCTGGTGCAACTTGAGGCCATTTCCTCTTGTCCTGTTGCCTGGGACTTGGGAGAAGAGACCGACCCCCACCTCTCCACACCCTCCTTGCAGGGAGTTGTAGAGAGTGAGAAGGTCTCCCCTCAGCCTCCTTTTCTCCAGGCTGAACACCCCCAGCTCCCTCAGCTTATCCTCATAAGACTCGTTCTCTAGACCCCTCATCAGCTTTGTTGCCCTTCTCTTGGCCCGCTCCACTCCAGTCTTTTTTGTGGTGAGGGGCCCAAAACTGGACACAGTACTCAAGGTGAGGTCTCAGCAGTGCTGAGTACAGGGGGATGATCACCTCCAGAAAAAGGGGAGGGTTCTTCCTCTAAAGTAGAAACAAGCAAACAAACCAAAAAAGGCCAAACAAAAAGACATTGCCTAATCAAGTTAGTTACACCTGCTTTAGGGGGAAAAAAAATTAAAGCTCAATGATGCAGCTTCTCAGCCTTTGTGAGACCCCTCTGGCCATGCAGAATTCCTTCCTGTAACTGAGACATGGGTTTGACTTGCTGGGGAATGGAATGAGCCCGTGATGTCCCACGTGCCCTGGGTGACACTGGTACCCGTTTCAAACCCCACCCCGATGCTGTGCCGGGACCAGGAGAGATGTGTGGCTGCACGGAGCCCGGCTGCCTTCAACCACACCACATCCTCCACCGCCACTCACCCCGCAGGGTTAGAAAAGGCTCTCATCACTTTATTTCTTTTTCTCTTCACATTTAATACCACAGGCACAGCTGAGACTCGAAACACACGTATGTGACGCTGGGTGTGTGATGGATCCACTTACACAGACTTGTCATCCGTGAGCGTACGTCTTCGCAATCTTCTCAAGATTCCCAAATTTCTTGTTTCCCTGAGTTGCATTGACATCTTGCCATCAGATCCGTTTGTCAGTCCACGATGAGCGAGATAACGAGGTGGGTGGTGGTTGGAGACGGGATGGGAGATGATCCTATAGCCCTGCTCCTCCTCTTCCATCCCTTAATTTATAGGTTGGCATCCATCAAACCTGCGCTCGCTATGAGTCAGGAGCAAGACAGGCCCAGGGGCCACCACAGCGAGGAGCCATCAGCCCCCCAGCTGAGGAGGAGCCATCAGTCCCCCAGCTGAGGAGGAGCCATCAGCCCCCCCATCCCCAGCAAAGCGTTGGGTGATATAAAAATCCCAGTATATACAGAAGAGGCCACATTCTCTCTTAGTTAGACCTGAGCAGCACCATCAGCCAAAGGTGTAAACAGGCGGGATATGGCCCCTGGGCGGCAAGGGGAGCACGAGGGTGGTAGGAATTTGGCTAACAGAGTTCTGTTAACCACTAACAGACACTTCATGGTGGGGAAAGGTTTGTGGACCAACCAGCTGGTAATAAATACTAGAATGAAATAAATAGAAAGCTGCTATAGCACATGCACGCTCCGCAGCTCTATTAGCCGGGCCACAAAACCTAGGTGTCGGTGTGACAAGAGACGCGATAGGAGACACACTTATTAGCATAAAGGATGGAGAGTTTTCTCATTGGCTTTTCAATGGCACACTTGAGCTATAAAAATCAACTGAATTTAAGATTTTGATGGATCACCTATGAGAATGTGTCTTGCCAGACTGTGAATTTGATACCGCAGCCAACGAGTACAACTGCACACCGGGCTTTATGGGGGGACACACGTGGTACTGGGAGCCAGTTTGATATGCTTTAAACAGAAATAAGTGGTGTTTTAGAGGCAGGAGACCTGTCCTTAGCAGCCTTTAGGGACGGGGGGTGGTGGTGGGGTGCACAGCGCAGGGACAGGCAGCCACAGACTCCTTACAAATACCGAAACAAGGAAAAGCTGCCACGTTCCAACGCGTCGAGTCGCTCACAGTCAAGCTGAAGAGAACAAGGACAGACGACCTAGCTAGTGAACAAAAAAATAAAATAAAAAATATTACTTTGGTGGGAGACTGCCTTCCATATTTTTATAGCATCACTGCAGTCCTGAAGTCAGCACTGTCCTTGTTCCACTGATATATACGTAAAAAAAACCCCAATATTTCACTACAGTCACGTTCTAAGCCACTTCTGTGAAGGTAATTGTTGGGGTTTTTTTCCATTTCCTTTCAACTCAGACGTGATGTGCTGGTCAGTTGGTTTTAGCGTGTTTAAAAATCATCCATTTTATTTCTCCTTTTTAATTTTATTTTAAGAAACCATTTTCCTCATTCAGAGGAAAACGTGAGTTTATTTAAAAATCACGAATATGAAAAGTGTATCAAAGTCCGTGTTTTTCTGCTGCAAAAAGGTAATTCCTTTTTTTCTTTTTTTCATTTTTTTTTTCTTTCTAGGTTCTGGTCAGCAAAAAATATGGTTGTGGGTTCTGGTCAGGAAAAAAAAAGGGTTCGAGGTTCTGGTCAGCAAAATCCTCAGCAAAACTAAAGGCGGTGACTCTGGAAAAATTCAGCTACTGAAGTCACACAGGCTCTCGCAGCAGCTGGGCTCCGTTTGCCTGTGAAGGATGGTAAAGCCTCGCTCGCTCTCCTGCTAAAGTCAGTGCAAAAAAAAAGGAAAACAAAGAGGAAAAGATCATATGGGCAAAAGCCAAAGAAAACCAATACTTGAGCGTTGGGAAATTCTGTGACCAAGTGTCTCCTTTTGTAGCCTCAAAGTTGAGTTGGTTGGGTTGGGTTTTTTCATCATTATTATTATTTTTAAAATCTTTAACTGCCGACGTTACATCTTTCAGCAAATCCAGATGATGAGGAACGTACGGCTTCGACATTTCACTTTTGAGCTTCTCCCCCCTCTTTGTCTTTCATTATGGCTTTCTGGGAAATACTGGTAAGTGATGCTCTGGCACTGGAAATCGGGTGTCATGTGATAACGCTCGGTTCTGTCCAAACCCGTGAACTTTCTTGCTTGGTGCTGGAAAGTCTTTTCTTGGGAAGGGGTTTGAGTCCAAAGAGCCGGCAGGCGGCCACCCGGTACTTCTTGGACATGATGTTGTAGAGGATGGGGTTGATGGCTGCGCTAAGGTAGAAGAGGACAAAGGACACCAAGTTGCAGTACTGGCTGATCACTGCTATCTCCAGGGATCCAGCTTCAAAGGATTTGGAAAATAAATAGCGTCCTACGTGGAAAGGCAACCAGCAGAGTATGAAAGCAAATACCACCACAACTGAAAAAGAAAAAAAGCAGGAAAAAAATTGGGTTAAGTATGAATATTAGGATATGGCTGATTAAAATTTGACTTTAAAATTCCACTTCAAGCTTCTGTTCAAAATTCAAAATCACGACGCCTGAAAACGCACCCCGTAAATTCTCGGGTTTGTGTCTCTCGGCGTGTTCTTGGAGAGCAGAGATTAGCAATACTTAGCACAGGTTGCTCACACCTCACCGGGCTGCCCCTATGCTGCACAGCTGATGTGGCCTAATTCTGACCCATAAAACTTAGGTTTGCATAAACAGAGAATTAAAACGGTGACAAAATCAAAGTATAACAACCCACCATCTGCAGTGTTTAACCAAAGCGAGTTATACACAGTGTGACAGGCTCAACACTCTGGTTTATAATGAAGAATGTAATCACTGGGGAGAAATATTAGTTAAGGGAAAGGCCCCAAAATCCCTCCCCCCCCCCCCCAATTTGGACTTGCAGAGCGCGTATACCAAGGTAAGAACAGAGAGCAGCGCAGCCTTCTGCTGAGTCCACTTTTTGGAGAATGAGTTACTCCAAGAAGAGTAAAACTAGCTATGTAAGTGCATAACTACTGTTATATAGTCTGTCTGTAATATTACACTCTCATGATGGTTGCAGCTTTATGTAAATATCCTATGAGCAGAGTTGTAGGAATGTGTGTATCTTTGAACACTGGCCCATTTGAGTCTCCCTCCTAGAGAAAGGGAAGCTTTTTCTCTTCATTTCCTGTGTGCCATTGACCCTTAATATTTTTTTTTCATATTGCTTTGAGTGGATCTATTAATATACTGGAAAGAGAAAAGCCAGAAAACTCAAGCAAGGCTTTTTGACATTCTTAAGCATTTTTTGCCAGTTAACCTGTTCTCTTCTGTTAGCAATCCTGCTCACTCGTGTCAAGTCACAGGAGATAAAATTCGAAGGGGTAAGAGAGATGATTGTCGGCACCTTTCCTCAAAAACTTTCTGAACAAGCATTCCCGAGTTGAAATGGATAGTTATAGTGGCGTCTAAAACACAGAACTGAAATTTGGGGTATCTCTTTTCCAGTTCTGTGTCTTCCTGAGCCAACCACTTCCATTTTGCCCCTAGTATCTTCACCTACAGAATTCAGGTGATGTTCCTCCTGCTCACAAGTGTGCTCTGGAGTTTAATCTGTGTAACCAACACTACCATGATGGTCATCACAACCAGGGTTTTAAGCACAGTTGATATTTCCACATGTAGGTATGCATAGCCCTTATCAGGCTTTTGACAGCTTGATCTTTACGCTGGCAGAATCACATTGGTTTCAGTAGGAATGGGGGATGATAGCTCCTTTCAAGTCCAGCTATACATTTAGGTTTTTAATTAGGGACCTAGAAGCATAGCCTTCCTCTACATTTTAACAGAAGTGGTGATGCTAATCCCATTTATTTGATGTTCTGTGACTTGCTAAAAAGTCTTAGAAAGTGCCTTCTACATTTTAAGCAGAACATTGAAGGCAGTGAGAGCACTGAGCATCTGCCAGTTCTGAGCACTTATTACTTTCCATCTTTCCATCAGACTGATCAGACTGCTATCATTTAGAGAATATTCTCTCTCTCAGAGGACAGGCTTTCCACTGTCTTGCTGTTCTCAAACCTTGTAAAAGTTTAAAAAAAAAAAAAAAAGAAAACTCAAAAACCAAATGTCTGAAATGTTGTAGTGCTTGTGGCTGTACTTCAGGGCAGAAATAAACAGTTATTACTTCAAAATTCTTTGTGGGTAAGTATAGAGAAATATAAGCACGGTAGTAATACAAGCTAGCAATTCCCTTGTTGTGAGCAGAGATGCATAATCCTGAAACTCTCGAAGTGTAAATGGTGAATTACTTCCAAGGTCACGCTTACCAGACTGAAGTAATTCTGTTGGTCTTAAAATGCAGCTGAAAGGGCACAAAGAATGCTGTGGGTTTTATTATTCTTCCTGCTGTTGCATAGTAATACAACAGGACGGGAACAAAAAATCTCAGTCAGGCTCCCATTTAGTAATTAAGGCAGTTAGGACACGCTGTCACCTCTTCGTCTACCTCATTAGCCCTGTCACTTCCACCCAAGCTGACACGAGCATGGATGGAGGTGCTGAAACCTTCTCCACCCAGAGCATCCCACCCCTGTGAAATCCACGGGATGACTTGCACTGCGGAGGACTTTTTGCTTGAATAGAAGTCCGCAGCAGCAGGAGGAGGAGGAAGAGGAGGAGGATCCTGCAGTTTGCAGCCACAGAGCTGCAGAACTTTTTTGGTTTCGTGCATCCAACTCCCACCACAGGCACCGACCCCCTTGTATGTCAAAGCGTGTGTTTCCATGTGCCAGCAGCAACTGCTGTTTAAGCCACTCAGCAATGTAAATTCACAAAGTTAGGAATGACAGCGTCTGTCCTCTGGATTCTGCTTTCTTGGAGGCAGTGAGAATTTACAGGATCACAGACCTCAAGGGAGACACGGTGGCCCCTGTTCAGCACACGCTATAAGCACGCAGGTTGATTTTCACGAGCCTACACAGCCATGCCAGCAAATAACCCCAATTTGCTCAGACCTTGCTACTCTTTTCACATAAAAGGAAGGGCAGATCCTAACCCTGCGTGCTCAGCCTGCAGCTCAACTTTGTGGCTTGAGAAGGGTTTCGTTTTGTTTAAAAATCAAATAAACTATCCTTCTGTAAATAACATCGGTATCCACAACCAAGGAGCAAAAACGTTCAAAAAATCTCCAGGGCACGAGCTAATTGTAACTGTAGCATTTGTTCTTGTCAGTGATTGTTATTAAACCATTTGAGAGTCCCCAGCTCAAGACAGTTAGAAATAAATCTAAGGAGGGAGAGTTATTCTACGAATACCTTGAGGTGCAACTCTTTGTATGAAACATGTTCAATAACTGCTTTTCTTTGGCAGGAACTCTACTGGACCACCAGTGCTCTCCAGGCCTTTCTCTCTCTCTCTCTCTCTCTCTCTCACACACACATACCCCCACCATCACACACATCCTTTGGAGAAACAGAGCAAGAAGAGTCGTACCTAACATTTTCACAGTTTGCTTGTTGTTCTTATCCCTGATGACAGCGTTTGGACCGATGTTCTTTCTCTTTCTCCTCCAGAGCTTCCTCCCGATGAGGCTGTAGAGCACGGTCAAGCAAAACACGGGCAGGAAAAAGAAGATGCTGGAGGTCCAGACCATGATGGTGAGGAGCCCCGAGCGGATGGCGTACTCCGTGGCTCGGCATTCGTTGGTGCTCAGGGGGTTCGTGCCATTCTCGTGCTCGACCCCCACCAAGACGAAGATGGGTCCGGCGCTAATGAAGGAGACGGCCCAGAGGAAGAGGATGACCAGCTTGACCTTCCCCTTGGTGATGATCACTTTAGCTCGGAGGGGGAAGCAGATGGCAACGTACCGCTCCACGCTGAGGGCGGTGATGTTGAGGATGGTGGAGTAGGTGCAGCTCTCGCTGACGAACTGGAAGAGCTTGCAGAGGAGGTCCCCAAAGTTCCAAGGCCGGTACTGCCAGAGGCGGAAGAGGTCCAGGGGCATGCAGAGGAAGATGAGCAGGTCGGAGAAGGCCATGCTGGACAGGTAGAAGTTGGTGGTGGTCCTCATGTCCCGGAACCGCGACACCACCAGCATGGTCATGAGGTTGCCGATGATCCCGATGACGAAGAGGAGGACGCAGGCGACGGTGATGCCGGTGAGGACGGGTGCGGGGAAAAGGTGCAGCGGGGGCTCGGCGCCCGTCCGGTTCTCCGCGNGCTGGCACTCGCCGGCGCGTCAGAGGAGACGTGGGCGCGGTGGCTCCGCGGGCGCGGAGGAGCCCCGCGTGTCCGGCGCCGCAGGGCGAAGCCCGGGCGGCTGTAAAATCCCTACCGGCATCGTCTTTTAAACTTTCTTCTTAAGTCCCCCAGTGCGGGAGGCTTTCACCGCCGGCGGTTCTCCCTCTCCCCGCCTTCCATCAGCCCCGGCTCTGACTGCCTGCACCGCTCCTGCCTGCGCGGGTGCGCTGGGCAGGGAAGGGGGAGGAGGACGGGTCCCAATGTCGCCGTTATGCTCTGGGAGCAGCGGGAAGTTCCTTGGGTCGGGAGTTGAGGGGGTTGTTTCTCGGGGCACGTCAGATGGCCGGTGGTCGGGGATGCGGCGTCCCGAGGGGCAGGTGGGGATCCAGGGATGGGGGTAGAAATCCAGTGGCGGCTGCAATCTCCTCCTTCTGCATCTTTGCTCTGCCCTTGGAGCTTGGCAAGAGCCTGCTACGGCTCCAGTTCAGTGAAGCCGTGGTAATTGTCCTCTTCTGTATGATTTACCTACAGTTAGATCGTGATTCGGCACGTTGCTGCTGTCCTGCTCCCTGTCCCTGCGCGGACACGCACGTTATCACTGTGTTTCCCCAGCTGCAGACTCCTGCGCAGAGGACTACGGTGTACCCGAGAAGCAGTAAGATGGAAGCAACACAAGGTGAGATGAGGGACAGTAAAGTGATGTCCAGGACACTTGTGAGGAACGTGTCTCTCCTCCTTTCCGGCTCGTCCCTGCAAAGTGACAGAGAGAGAGTACGCTACGGCACCACCTTTTTTCACCCCTGTCTTTCTATCTAGAGGGGCTGCACCCCTTCCCTCGTGCCCCATCTCTCAGGGGGGGAACTGGTGCTCAGAGTCCACGCTGGTATGGAGGTTGATTTGGTTTAGGAACTGTTTTATGCCATTTTTCCAGGGTGCACTCCACATACGCCCGATGCCAGAGCTGCAGGGCTTTATTTAAGGACAGGAGGACAAGCGTGGTGTGACACAACGCCCTGTTACTCTGCCTGTGCCCCTGATGGAGCCTGTTTCCACCTGAGCACTCTCAGTTATAATGCAAGCATTAGCCTTAGTGCCTTGTCCCTACCCTAATTTGGATGATATATTTTTGCAGTTTCATTGGAATGGGTATTCATCATTCCCGCTCTTGAACCGGGAGACAGTTTTGTAGGAAGTTATTCACCAGTTGCTAAATTTTATGGGGGATGGCTACACATTAATTGCAGCTGCAAAGAAGAAGGAGCCTAACGTGCTTCTCACTTTGTTCATCCAGCTGCCTATATAATTGTTTTATGTGTTTCTGAAGAAAAATCACAGGCTGTAGGCAACCAACCTAGAGTTATTTCCCATTACAGTTGTGTGTCCTGTCTAATTTTATAGCTTGGGAAATGCCCTGTTGGAGAGCAGCGTAGGGGAAAGGGACCTGGGGGTCCTGGTGGGCAGCAGGATGCCCATGAGCCAGCACTGTGCCCTCATGGCCAAGAAGGCCAATGGCATCCTGGGGTGTATTAGAAGGGGGATGGGTTAGTAGGTCGAGAGAGGTTCTCCTCCCCCTCTACTCTGCCCTGGTGAGACCCCATCTGGAATATGGTGTCCAGTTCTGGGCCCCTCAGTTCAAGAAGGACAGGAAACTGCTTGAGGGAGTCCAGGGCAGGGCTACAAAGATGATGAAGGGAGTGGAGCATCTCCCATAGGAGGAAAGGCTGAGGGAGCTGGGTCTCTTGAGCTTGGAGAAGACTAAGGGTGACCTCATTAATGTTTATAAACATGTAAAGGGTGAGTGTCAGGAGGATGGAGCCAGGCTCTTCTCAGTGACATCAATGATAGGACAAGGGGCAATGGGAGCAAGCTGGAACAGAGGAGGTTCCACTTAAATATGAGAATAAACTTCTTCACAGTGAGAGTGACTGAACACTGGCAGGGGCTGCCCAGGGAGGTTGTGGAGTCTCCTTCTCTGGAGACATTCAAAACTCGCCTGGAGGCGTTCCTGAGTGATCTGATCTAGGTGTTCCTGCTCCGGCAGGGGGACTGGACTAGATGAGCTTTCAAGGTCCCTTCCAATCCCTGAGATTCTGTGATTCTGTGTGCTGGTAACTGCTTCTGTATTTAGGCTGCCAAATACTTTCTATTATGATAAAGAATTATTTCACTTTTAATTTTTTTTCTCCCCTGATAAATTCTCAGACCAGTGGCATTAACTGCAGGATGTTGATATTTGGCAGACAAAATGGCCTGAAGCTATAAATGTGAGTTTTCTGTGTAGAGAGCATCCGTCATTCTCATGAAATTCTTCCAGTTTTTTGCTGAGCTGTATCTTGTCAAAAATGACCATTTCCCTTTCCCCGGGGAGAAAAACGCTCTCTTTAATTTATTTATTTATTTATTTTAAATCTTTATTAAAATAACACTTGAACCAAGGCCCAGGTAGCAAAATCAAGTCACCAAAGGTGAGGTAGAACCAGATTTATATACTCCAGATGGCCTGAGCTTGTAATGCAATGAATTAACACTTAGATCGTTGGGATTTGGCGCACTGATTGATGCGCCTCTTGGATCAGAAACGGCAGTTGTGCTTTGAATCCAGCAGCATCAATCCCCTTCTTGTTTAAAGGGTAACACGGGTCAAGGGTTTCTCTGGCTGCTTCTCTTTCATGGGGTCAGGGCCAGAAATAAAGTTGCTTCTCAGCTGAGAGAGCAGAGAAGCAGCTCCACTTTTCTGACTCTTTCTGGTTTCTTTGGCAATTGCAGGCTGAATTTTGATGGGGTATAAAGAATTGACATCCCATAAACGTTGCACAATAATGATTTCCTGCCTCTGCTTTGCATATGCTGAAGGACAGTGGTGGATAGTGGTGACAGAAGATATAAGAACTGTGAGAGAATTTGGCTTTAGGCCCCAGAAAGTTATCTGCTTGCCCTCAGCTGCAAGAACCCAGTACTTTTTTGTTGCCCTAACAACTGCAGAAAAAAATCAAAGTCACTGATGTTATTGGAATGAGAGAAATGGAGAGAAAGAGGCAGAAATTAACTTTTTATTCACAGCTTTGTTCACTAACTGGATGTATGAACAGCACAGATATCTAAAAAAAAAATTTGTAAAAAAAGTGCATTATAGTGGACATTAGCCTTTCATGGAACTCTTGAAACCTCAGTGCTTCCCTTTGGCAGCACTAAAGCTATGTTGGGCACTGGAGATAAGGTAGAAGAGAGCTTCTATTTATGGAGTTTTAAAAATCTCTCTCCTATGTTCCATTCTTTCCATTTTCTTCTCATCCAATAAAGTTTTAATTCTTGTTTATATCATTGTTTGTTGTCATGGAAATATCTGAAGGCTTTGAGTAGAGGGATTATGGTTTTGTTGTGGAGAGGTGAAGAAAGTGGAAAACAGGATTGAAGGGAGAGGTCTCCCATTTAAAACCGAGGCAGCTCCAACAATTTGCAGAAAAGCAAATGCAGGGTTGTGGGTTATTATTTTTTTTATTATATCCAGGGGCAGGAGTTGTTTTGACTCTTATTATAAATGTATTTTAAGAACAGAAGGTAGCATCTGGTGTATGCTTGCAAAGGTTACAGCAACTACCATCAGCGAGTAGCACTGATGAAATAGTGGTAATCCAAGTTAATAACGTAAAGCCCAGAATGTGCTCAAATGGCTTGGCGGTTGTTTATATGGCAGTAAACATCTGGAAGCAGACTTCAAAACAGTGCCAGTTTATTAATTGGCAAAGCTGTGCTCCAATTCAGCGGCATCCGTTTCAGACGTGGCTCCTCGCCGTCCCTCAGCTCGCTGTGCCATGAGGTCACACTCTGGGCATTAATGTGCCTCTTCGTTTGACTTGTTCGCCAAGTGGAGAGAGAACACGTTCATCCATCACAGGTACGTTTACTCTGGGCTAAAAGTACAGAGTGTTTATGAAATAATTTCTAACATGACAGTAGTAGATGTTAGTCTGTGCTTTTTGAATGTCATTGGGCTCTCTTTCTGAAGAAGATCTGCAGGTTTTGACTCAAAGCTGACCTGGCTTTGGATGGAGAAGTTCATCCTGTTTATTAACAGCCATTATGGTTTGGGTTCTCTTAGTGCCAGAACATGCAGGATGGGATTGCCTTGTTAATTATTCCCGGTAATGCTTTTCTGTTGATACACCTGTCTCGAGTTAAATGTGTAGTGATGACTTGGCTCAATTCATGCAATCATAGAATAGAATCATGGAATGGTTAGAGTTGGAAGGGACCGTAAAGATCATCCAGTTCCAACCCCCTGCCCTGGTCAGGGACACCAGACCAGGTTGCTCAAAGCACCATCCAAGCCTGCCCCCATCCAGGGATGGGGCAGCCACAGCTTCTCTGGGCAACCTGTTCTGGTGTCTCACCACCCTCACAGGAAAGAATTTCTTTCTAGTATCTAAATCTCCCCTCTTCCAGTTTAAAACCATTACCTCTTGTCCTGTCACTTCACCAGTAAATCAGCAGTTAATCCACTTTGTCTTCACCCAGTAGTTATATGGGCTAACTATACGATCAAGTACAAATTGAGAATAATGTAGGCTGAAGAATTCACACTCAGGCAAAATCAAAGGTATCTTGAAGAGGAATTTGTGCCTCGGATTTGATTGGGTTTAAATTGCTAGTTTCTGAAAGTCAGTTGGAACAACTTCAGATTCTCTCACGTTTGCTGATGATGTGATCGTACATCACAGAATTGTTATGGTTGGAAAGGACCTCTGAGATCACCAAGTCCAACTATACACAAAACCACAACCCGCTCCCTGCAATCTCAGCCACTCACTAGAGCAGGCCCTGAAGTGCCACATCTACTCGTTTCTTCAATACCTCCAGGGATGGTGACTCCACCACCTCCCTGGGCAGGCTGTTCCAGTGCCTGACCACTCTTGCAGTACAGTAGTTCTTCCTAATATCCACTCTAAACCTCCCCTGCTGCAACTTCCGACCATTTCCTCTGGTCCTGTCATTATTCCCTCGAGAGAAGAGGCCAACACCCACCTCGCGACATCCTCCTTTCAGGTAGTTGTAGAGGGCAAGGAGGTCTCCTCTCAGCCTCCTTTTCTCCAAACTAAACATGCCCAGTTCCCTCAGCTTCTCCTCATAGGACTTCTTCTCCAGATCCCTCACCAGCTTGGTGACTCTCCTCTGGACACTCCAGCATTTCAATGTCCTTCTTGTAGTGAGGCGCCCAGAACTGAACACAAGACTCAAGGTGAGGCTTCACCAGTGGCCAGTACAGAGGCACCATCACTTCCCTACTCCTGCTGGCCATGCTATTCCTGATACGAGCCAGGATGCTGCTGGTCTTCTTGGCCACCTGGGCACACTGCTGGCTCATGTTCAGCTGACTGTGCACCAACACCCCCATGTCCTTTTCTGCTGGGCAGCTCTCCAGCCACTCTTCCCTGAGCCTGTAGTGCTGCATGGGGTGGTTGTGACCAAATTGCAGGACCCAGCACTTGGTCTTATTGAACCTCATCCCTTTGGCCTTGGCCCATTGATCCGACCTGTCCAGGTCCCTCTGTAGACATAATGTCTTCAGGACAAAAGTATTATGTGCATCAAAGACAAGGAGAGAGTGTGATTTATATTAACTTTGGTAGAACAGCCCTTAAAAATGGCAAGCTGTTTAGACCAACAGGCTTCTGCCATAAGGTGCAGCCTCGTCTCACTGACCACAAGTGGCTTGGCAGCATTTCAGTCATGACCCAGAGTCCCAACTCGATGTCACCTCTAAAACTTTCAGACGAAATGAATTGAAATGTCTATCTGAGTTTGGATTCTGAATGTCTCGGGAAAAGGCATGGTGTTGCAAAGCAGCAGTGATGTGTGGTCAGGCTGTAATCAGAGGAAAATTAATGATTTTTTTTAACACGATATAGCACACAGTTTCAGCCTGGTCACACAGGGAGAAGTTATGGGGAACCAAATTTTGGATGATTCTGATGAAAATCGCTACAACCTTTCATGTAACTCTACATGAAAAACAAAACCACCACAGCAAACCCCAACCTGTGGGAATTGGATGGGATCCAACCGCATCCTAATCCATCTCCCATTCCTGCTATAAAACGGTGCCAAGTGCCTTGGACGTGATCTTGTCTCAGAGTGCTTATTTGTGTTATATTGATCATTGCATTCAGCCTTTCCTCGGGCCCTAATATTTAGATGTCCTCTGTAAACTGAAATCACCGATCTCCAACATCTTGGTGTCTGAATCAGGCTTTTTTAACCCTTTGTGGGGAGTACCACAAACGCATCCCCGATCCTGTTTGGGCAGTGGATAGTGCTGCCATACAAACAATAATAGTTGCATTTACTCAGGCAAAGAGAGGCAAAAAATAGAAGTCCATTTCAGTGAAGTAATGAAAGGTACAATAAAAGCCGGTGAGCTGGCGTGTCCTTTTTCCCATGGAAACACCAGGAAAGAGAGAACCCTCTGCTGAAATAAAAGCATCCTCTAAGAAAGGAATCATTTATTTTTGAAAGCTGGGAGCATCCCTGCAATTCTGGGGCCATGGGGGCTGCTCCTCCCCAGTGATGGCATTACTGGTTCCAGCGGGGCTCAGCAGGGATGGGGAGAGCCAATCACACAGATCTACTCGTCTGAGTACCGAGGCGTGAGGCATGCCCAACTGTTCCAAATAAAGCCTAAAACAAACACAGGCTAAATGTATTTAGATTATGAGTCCATTAGGGAGCCAAGCATCCTTTTTGTTATTCAAGTAGATATGCAGCTGGTAAAACAGCAACTTGGGGTCTGCCAGAGCCTGCTACAGTGAGAATGAGATGAGGTGGCCACGGTGGGGACAATTTTCCAATCTGGAGCTATGGGTTCCCTGCTGTGGCAGGTTGCTGATGCTCCAGCCATGTCCCTTCTCGCACACACAGGACAAACCCTCTCCCATAGAATGGCTGGAGTCGGAAGACTGGATGACCTTAAAGATCATCAAATTCCAACCCCCCCCTGCAGGGACACCTCCCACTGAGCACCCACTTCAGGGCTGGGCTCAGGTTAGGTGATACCTTCACATCTCCTTGACTTTCCAGGGTTTGCTTGGGTGTTGTACCCTTTTTTAGGTGGGGTTCCATTTTGGAACTAGAGTGGACAGACCACCCAGTATCCCATGTTTGCTTTTGGGGCAGGGAGTGTATTTGTTTTCAATATTACTAGGCAATCTCCAGTTTATGGCTGCTTTACAACATGTGTGCAAATCATTCTTATCCCTCTGAATCCAATGTATCTTCTACTGTAGCTTGGTGATGGATAAGAACTTAGACGTTTGCATACTAAACGAATTTCCCAGTGCTCAAGTAGTTGCCAAACATGAGAAAGACCTGAAGGGAAGTGCTCAGGGTTTTGTAGTCTCTGCTCATGAGATCGCTTTCCGTGTTTTCTTCTGTGTACTGCTCCCAGATGCTCTTCACCAGCTAGGGCCTGGAAGCCAATGGTAATGTGTTAAACAACAGGGGGCTGCTCAGTGGCTTGCATTATGTCCTTTGCATTGCAACTGCTTGTGGCACTTGGTGGTTTAGAACCGATACCAACCCATGTCAGAGGAATTATTTCAGGCCAGGTTGTTGTTATGGAAGGCATAGGATGAAACTAATAACCACTGCAAGACTAAAGAACTATTTACTACAAATGTTTTATATAAAATGCCCGTAGAAAAATTACAGTATTTACATGTTCCCACGACCTACATCCACAAATAAAAATCTGCTACATTCGCTGTTCAACATGAAGTGAGATGAAAAGCGTGAGCCAGGGTGCAAATGGACAAAGAGAACTTGCTCTGTCTTTCCATTCTCCTTCAAAGGTGTCCATTCTGATACTGCCTGATTAGCCCTCCCCAAGAGAATACCTGGCAAGCCTGCCTTTGGGTTACTCAGAAATAAAATATCATTCTTTGGTGTGATCCCTGTTGAGATACACCCTGCATGCAGAAATCAGGAATAGCTGCACTTAGATAAAAAAGGAACGTGGAGCCAGAGAGCGTTCCTCAAGTGCCAGCTGGCCCAGTGTTAGGAAGTGAGAGCTGAGGAGAGAATGTGGAGCAAAAAAACCCCAAATCTGTGAGTTACAGACAGTTTGTCTTAACATCAGCTGCAAGTTTGTGGAGTTCCCCACAGTTTCCTTCCAGCCCTTCCTCGCAGCCATGAGTCCTATGTTACACAAATCGGTTCTTAGCCATAAGGGAAGGTTTCTGTCTCCAAGCTGTCATCAGTAAAGCTGAAATACTTTTCCACAGTTCAAATAATATCTTTTTTTTTTAACTCCTAAAATAACATTTCTGAAAAGAAACCCCAATCTTTTTGATATAAGAAACTGCTAAAAAAAAAACCCTCAAACCTCCTAACATGGGTCAACCAGTGCTGAGATCAAAAACGCTGGTCCATTTGCAAGGAGAACTTAGAAAAGGAATTTGTCCAACAGAGGAGACATCCAGGTACACGGGGAATGGCTTTGTTCTCCCAAGCCTTTTTCTGGCAGGCAGAGAATTTCTGAATTAAACCTGGCAATCCGCAAGAAGACTGTAGAAGTATTTCCTCTTCTCTGTTGAAACAGATGATTCGAGAATGAGGAGAACCCAAGTGTCCCAGTAAGTTCATAATTTCACATATTTGATTACCACTGAAAACAGTTTATACGATGCTACGTTAAAACGGCAGGAAAAAACAAAGTTAGCCCCCTCCTCATTTTAGGCTTATGGCAGTGTGGTTCTTTGCCCCAACAGGACAAAAGGGGGGGGCATTTCTGAAATTCTTCTCTTGTTGCTCAAACACAGGTGTTTAAGTGAGCTACGAGCCTGCTTTTCTGACCGACAAAAGAAATGCAGGTGCCTGTGTCTATTCATTTCCTCTTGTTGATAAAGTAGTAAGATCAACGATGCGTGTTTACTCCCGAGGCCCATATGCAGGGGCTGTACAGTGATTTCATTACCAGAGAGTGGAGATGAATGGGAGGGTTCCCACGGCAACCTTAGTGCATTCAAAAACAACAACAAAAAAAAAACAGAAAACAACAGACAAGCGGATTTTCTCCTGGCATCATCCTGCTGATGCAAAGTAACATTTGCAGAACAACTGTTCTTCTTTCCCCCTCCAATTTTTTACTATTTCTTCTTTTTTCTTTTTTTTTCCCACTTTCACCTTCTTTCTCCGCTGTTTTTCTCTGAACTTGGGCAAAAATGCACTCGTGGTGCAAATGTCCTCGGATGTGCTGATCAATGCTACCTGATTTCTGTCGAGGATCTAGCCCACACAGCTTACACTTGCAAATCTCTTTCTTTTTTTGTCTGTCTTTCTTTTTTTGTTAGCTATAAAATAGTCCCATTTATAGTGTTAAAAAATATAGTTGCTATTTAAAAAAAAAACCCAATTATTATGGTTTAAACAAAAATTGTGAAAAATTTCCACCAGTTCCTAAACATAGAATGAAAATCAAAACAGCATTACCCGAACTGCAGCTCTTGTTTATGTGTATGTTTTCCTTAAACTATTAGTCATCGGGGTGTGTTGTTCTGCATTACATCCCACCGAATACGGGCCAGTCCAAATAAACACCCAAGAAGCGTGTCAGGCTTCATTTGTGGCTAATGTCTAACCAAATGCAGTATTTTGCAGAAAAGCACCTTTTTTTTTTTCTCTGGATGAAGTGCTTGCTGTCAACAAGTGTTAACAGCAACCCCGTTACTGAACCTGTTGGAAACCTGGTGAAATCTTGGCAGCAAGGCAATTAAGTAAATGGGCACTATCATAATGTGCTGATCAAAATACTGATTGATTTCCAAACCCTCTTCTGTGCCGTTTCAGCAGCTGTTTTTATGTACAATATCCTGATTAAGACAGGCTAATGTGTTTACTCAAGCCATGATGCTGAAAAATGCTTAAGCACATATTTAATTTCAAGCATGTAAATACCCTGATTCAGCCAGACTGCTCGTGTGCTTAAAATTAATTAGGTGCTTAAGTGCTTTATTAGATGAGATGGAGACGTGCAGCCCAAGGTTCTGATGGCCTTTCAACTTGTGTAAAACTTGGGTTCCAACAAAAAAAACCCCTTCTGGAGTAATTAATTCCAAGGGCATCTGGGAAGCAGCACTTACCAACGACTCCTTACAGGACCTGATATTCAAGATGGGGTCCTGATGGGGACCATGAATAATATTTGATGTCCCAACTCCGCCTCAAGTTAACCGGACCCAGAGCATCCTCCATCCCACCGCAGCCAGCCTGGAGCATCTCTGCGGAAGTGACGGCGAGCTCTTACCTACTGGGGGGTTCTGGATGAAGGTATCACTCATGGCACGTGAGATCCTCACACGGTCCCAGCCTGGCTGGGCAGGAAGACGTGGTGCCTGTGCAAAGCACTGCCATCCACAGCTGCATCCAGCTGCTGCTGCCCCTCCCCGGCTGGTGGGAGAGTATTCGGCACGGCTGGACCTCGTGCTGAGCGAGCTGAGAAAGGGGAGCCAGGTATTGTTGGTATTGCTATGGTGTTTGCTTATTATCCCCTATTTTATGGAATTTTAGGATGGTCCTGACTAGGAAAACTGGCTCCCTTGGAGCAGGATTTTCATCTTTTAACTGATCATAAAGGCTCCAAAAAAACTTGCTTCTTTGTCCATGTCAACTATGTCACTGTTACTGACAGAGACAAAAATCCTGTCGTCTCTTTTCAGCTGAAACACACCACCTTGGTAGATGGAATAAAGTCCATATTCTGCCTTTTTGGACCAGCAGCTTGTCCTTGCACTTTTCATGAGCAGAATGGGCTCCGGGTAATTCGTCAGTTTGTAGACATATTGGACAAGCTGTTTGGGGTTCCTGATTTGTGCCAGCAAATCTGAATCCTCGTTCTCGTTTTCACGGAAACGAAAATAGATTTGTGAGTAGATGTAATAAAAGCCCGTTTGGGGGATGACCAACTCGCCATTTCTCAGCTCCACGTTGTAGAGGAAAGAGTGGCCTCTCCTCGATGATTCCCAGTTGCTTATTTTTTGTCCATTCCCTCTTCTGGGCAAGGAATCTACTTGAGAAAAAAAGAGAGAAAAGATGTTAAATTAAAAGCCAGGTGTCTACTTGTTGGGGAGCCTGATTTTTAATAACCAAGTAAGGAAAGCTGCTCCTCCCAGTGGTTCATGAGGTCCATTCCCAAGCAATTTGAAGGTCCAGAATCAAGCTGGTGAGCTCTGCGTTGGGGATTGACATGATCTACCTTCAATTTTTAATTTTTGTGCTCCCAAACAAGAGAAAAATCTTCATGTTGTTACTTAGTAACAAAGTTAAAATAGCCAGTTGTGCCTGATATCCTCCAAAGCTGTAGAAACCCTACCAAGCCTTTCATTAACACAGCCCCAATGTCAAGTCTCTCCTGTCTCGGGCTTGCATTCCTAATAGGTCTGTCACCATAGCAGCTGGTCTCACAACTAATGGAAGGAAACTGTAAGAGAGAAAAGAGGGGAAAAAAACCCAAAATGTTAGAAAGACTATTTTCTTTTCTTCCCTGATGAAGGTTCCAGAAGGAAAGTGAGGGAAGCACCCAGAGGCAATGGGCTTTCTCCCTGTTCTGCGAGAATTCGCTGAAAAAAAAGACACTGGGTGGGACAAGAAGACTTTTTATTTTCTTTTAACGAGTTGCTTCTTGCAGCTAACTGACTGCAAGCATCAAGACATGTACGTAAGGGTATGAGGCAAGGAGTGAGAGAGTAATTTCTGCGCTCTTTAACTGGTTTTACAGGTTTTTCCTTACTTCGTGGGGACGGGGAGCTCCTCCTGTTGCTGTTGCCCGTCAGATGCGCTGCGATCCTGTTGGCGGGCGGCTGCCCTTCCGGGTGCGACAGCGTCAGGGCTCGTTCAGCTGAGGCAAGAGCAGAGAAGGAACCTCACGTTAGAGGTGAGAGTGTCAGAAAGCACATCTGTCCCACTCACACGGACTTTAAGAGGAATAGGTGTGTCATTTTCTTTAACTGACTAAATGGTGCTATATATTGGCTGATAAGGCTCAAATTTCTCTTGCTCTCCTTAAAATGTCATAGAATCATAGAATCTTTTTGGTTGGAAGAGACCCCTGGGGTCATCAAGTCCAACCATTAGCCCCACTCTACAAAGTTCTCCCCTGTACCATGTCTCCCAACACCACATCTAATCAACTCTTAAAACACAGTCAGGGATGGGGACTCCCCTACCTCCCTGGGCAGCCCATTCCAGGGCCTGACCACTCTTGCTGTTAAGAATTCTTTCCTCATGTCCATCCTAACCCTAGCCTGCTGCAGCTTGAAGCCATTCATTCTCATTCTATTGCTAATTACCTGTGAGAAGAGACCAGCACCAACCTCTCTACAATGTCCTTTCAAGCAGTTGTAGAGAGTGATGAGGTCTCCCCTCAGCCTCCTCTTCCTCAAACTAAACAGTCCCAGCTTCCTCAATTGATCCTCATAAGATTTATTCTCCAGGCCCTTCCTTAGCTCCATCGCCCTCCTCTGCACTCGCTCCAGCCCTCCAGATCTCTGTCTTCATACACCTTTGTTTTCCTTTCTCCCCAAAATTACCAACAGACAACCTAAAATAACCCCGCAAGTTAACAACTTTTGTATTTGTGACTGAGTAACTTTTAAGCTTAAGTATTTGTTTCCTTATTCCGAATTTCCACTTGGAGGTCGTAATGCTTTGGCTCAGCGTGTTTAGAGCTGTAGGAGCTTCAGCAGAGCTATTCCTCAGCTGACCAATGTGTGCAGCAGCTCAGTACTGCTTGTCCCCAGGACAACAGACTGTCTCAATGTCCCCATAGCACCATGGGTCTGAGGCCTAGAAGCCGTGTTCTCCGTATCCACCTTCCTCTAACCACTTGCCTGTATTCCTGGCTCCCAAAAATTTGCCTTCTAGTAATAAACAATCAGTATTCTTCCTTTTTTTTTTTTGTTTGGTGACTCGCTGCCAGTACAAGATCTGAGTCAAAGTGTCCTCTGCACTTTGCAAAAACTGAGTCACTACACACTGGGTGCCACTAGCGGCTCCTTTTTGCTACAGACAATAAAATTATTAGAATACCGTTGACTGCAGGTACGTTTTCCTCATAGCTTCTCGCCATCATCTGTCAACAAACACAGGGGAAAAAAATGAGTTAGTTTGTCTGCAGAACTTGACAGGTGCAGGAAAAATCCCTCCTTTCTCAAACTCATGAATTAAGGGTATTCTGGATTTGATCAACAAGCAAAGCAAAAAAAGGCCTATTAATTTGCTGTAACAAAGTACTCCTACGTTTACACCTTTTCTGTAATGAAATAGGAGGGAAACCATTTTTCAAGAGTGCTCAGCCACCTGGGCTTTGAGGCTCTGGGAAAGTGTGACTCTCAATGCTTTTCTCAAATAAAAGGTGAAAAAGCGTGCAAGCAGTCAGCTTCCATGTGCAGAATACCTGGCAGCCTGCACTTCTGTGGGATCTCAGCAGTGAGAAAC
Organism: Jacana jacana; assembly: GCA_013400555.1. Lineage (NCBI taxonomy): Eukaryota > Metazoa > Chordata > Aves > Charadriiformes > Jacanidae > Jacana > Jacana jacana. The sequence goes on along the minus strand of VZTM01000390.1, from coordinate 69,355 downwards.
TAAATTTAATGTATTTTTATACCTCTTCCTATCTGTCTGTCTAAGCTCTTAAGCCAGGATACCTTACTTTGTGTGTTCTCCTTCTTTATAACCGTTTGCAGAAATGAACTCCTCTGGTTACGGACAGCCGCAGCCTGCGTGCTGGTGGCTTGAGGTGATTTACCTCTATTGCTGCTTACTGGTGGGTTCCGCCCTGCCACATCTCTATTTATCTCTCTATCCATCCATCTATACTATTATTATCATCACTTGTTATTTCTGGCACCTTTTTGTAAGCATTCAAGGAGCTGGTAGGTGTATTAGATGTGTAAATGGCCGCCAAGTAAAACAATGTCTTCCTTTTGCAGAAGTTCAGGGATTTCACTGACAGATCTTCCACCCAAGGACCCCAGATCTCTGAATACAAATAGAGGATCTATTTTGAGCCACAAGATCTGCCAGGTAAGTTTCAGCCAGAATTGAATTATTACAGATGAGTTTGGGTGGTTTTTTTATGTGACAGAGACAGGCTTTTGGAAACCATTCCAGAAGGTTTCAGCTTTTCTGATATTTTTTTCAGCCAGGCTTATTTTCTTCTCTGTAGCCAAAATTGTAGGTCTTGTGTGTAAGTCATGCGGGAGATGGTGTTTTCTGAATGCTGAGCTGGGGAGGTGGGGTGCCCAGTGCTCGCCTCGCTCTTTCCTCCCCTAATGCTGACAGCTAGGGGGAGCAGGCACCTTTTTACCTCTCCCTGCGTTACATTTCATCTCATTTTTTCACACTAGTCTCCCTCTATTCCTAAAGAAGGAGTGACATAGAATCTTCTAGGCTGGATAGGACCTTTAAGCTCATCTAGTCCAACTATCAACCTAACTCTGATAAAAAACCATCACTAAACCATGTCCCTGAGCACCATGTCCACTCATCTTTTAAATCCCTCCAGGGATGGTGCCTCAATCCCTTCCCTGGGCAGTCCATTCCAAGGCTTAATAACCCTTTTCATGTAAACATTTCTCCTAATATCTAACCTGAACTTACTCTGGTGCAACTTGAGGCCATTTCCTCTTGTCCCATCACCTGGGACTTGGGAGAGGAGACTGACCCCCGCCTCTCTACACCCTCCTTGCAGGGAGTTGTAGAGAGTGAGAAGGTCTCCCCTCAGCCTCCTTTTCTCCAGGCTGAATACTCCCAGCTCCCTCAGCTTATTCTCCAGACCTCTCACCAGCTCCCTTGCCCTTCTCTGGACCCTCTCTGCTATCACTACGGTTCCTGTGGTCAGGTAGGAAAACAAGCACTTCCACCCTGAGGTATTTCAGATAAGACAACCTATCACTGAAATTGGCTTAGTAAAAAGGGATTGTCTTTGCTTTATTATTTCCTGAGTGGCAGGAAAAGTTTTCTTTGCTTCAGTGCAAGCCCTCTGCAGCTGAAGGTATGGCTCAACCATTCCTTTGCAATAAAACCACCCCCTTTATTCTGCTGTCAGGATTCTCTGAACAGCAGTATCACAAGCACGCTGTTTCAGCGTGTTGGTTCCCAAATACCTTTTTAATTAACTTGCCCAGGTGCCACTTTACTTGCCAGCAGGGATCAGCCTCTCTGTCTTCGCTTTCAGCTAGATCCAGGTTCTGGATGAAATTTCCCATTTCCTCCCCGGTGAGACAAGCAATGCCGCTCTTGGAGTACGTGTCCCGGAGCTGCAGCAGAAAGGAAAGCCAGGATTTGATGTGATGGGCTCGCAGATGTTCAGCTGTGGTAGGTCACTAAGTTCACTGTGCTTAGGAACACGCTTTCTTTCCTTTAAAGCATTTGTTAGCGTGGTTCAAGTTATGACTACAGAGACAACACCGGTAATTTATCCTCATTTTACATATTTATTTAATTATGATGCAATTAATATACTTACAAAACGCAAAAATATACTTACATTATCCCCATGGACGTAAATTTGGTATCAAGCACTCAACTAAATAAGCTTTGTGAAAATGCAATACCCAAATCACTAATGTTGCGAATCCTTTGGTTTCTCTAGTTCTGCATTAAAAGCATTTCCTTCACACAAGGGATTTTTCTTCACAAACTATCAAGGATGAAATCAAGTACCGGACCTTAAGAAAACATTTTCCATTTTGCCAATACCATTTACAGTCCAGGCTTTTACTGGTGTTTATCCACACCATACCCTCCCCATATCCAGTCTGGGGGTTTGTTCCTAACTGTGTTTTTCCTAATACTCCAGAACAAAGCCCAGATGACAGAAATGACATCGGGATCCAAATGAAATGTTAAATGCTGACTGCTTGTGACATGGGTCTATGTCTATTACCCTCTAGTCATCGAGAAAACGATTATTTTTTTTTGAAGGGCGTGGCAAAACTCCTGTTGGCTCCACATTTCCAGGGGAAATGTGCCTGGGAGAGGTGACAGGGAGCAAGTGCTTCCCAAGCCCCGCAGCATCCGCAGGGCGAGGTGAGAGCTGCAACTCCAGCTGGCGCTGTTGGTTCACACAGGAGCAAGAGCAACCCGCTGCTGCCTCCTGCAAAGGCCAGCTGAGATCAGGTCCCATTCGCTCCCAACTCCTTGGCAAAGACCAGTGAGGTCGTGCCAGCAAAGTACTACAGCAGGGACTGCAGGAAGAAAGAGCAACCAGCCATAAACAGGCAGACTGACTTCTTGTAACATTTGGACGTCGCTCTTCTTATGATAAAGAAGTGTAGTTCGCTTTGCTGAACAGCTGTGTTTATTCTCCAAGCACCGGTTCTGGCTGTCCTTGAGACTGGGGTATTGGAAGCAACATTTGGAGTCACCTTTTCCTCTCCCTCCACACTCCCCTGCTTTCCTGCCCGAAGAGATTTCTGAGGAGAATTCACCCAAATTGCCCTGCAAATCCTACCAGGTTGTGCAGCACCTTCGCTTTGCAGCACTGCTCTCTGGAGCTCCCTCTAATATCGAGAAAACGATTATACTTTTTTACTTGGAATGATTTTATACTGGAGGCACCAGAGTGAAATAGGGCCACTGCCACGAGTGTTTGTGGAGGATTCTGGGCCCCCACTGAGGAGCACAGTGATATTTTGAATCAGGTTTCTTGTTTCAAGAACTCAAAGTGATTAAAATTACGTGGTTAATAAGGTAAAACAGCACTTACAATGACAGGCTCTGACAGATTTACCTATACTAGCTCCTGTAACAAAGTAGTTTGATGAGTTTAAAAGAAAAAATAATAGGTATGTGAGCAGTTGAGATGTTGCTGCTTATTCTCTTACCAGATCTGCTTCAAGCTCCTCTGGGCTTTGCCCCCCAGTCTAAGAGCAAAAGTCCTGCACTTCTGCTTTCTCCNTCCAGAGATGCCTTTGATGGGTGATAGATGTTTACTCGCAGGCGCGAGTCGTCCCCCCACCAACAGGTTTACTCTCCTGGCACTGGAACAGTATTTTACATGCCTTTTGACCTTCTCAGGGAATGCAAACTGGAATCAGCACAGCATGGTGTACTGCAGGATGGGTGTTTCTGGGTAGAGAAAGCAAGGCATCAGGGTGCTGCAAGGCTCAAAAGAGGTTTCTCTGTAGCACTGAAGCTTTTGAGGACAAGAGATCCTGCAGGAACGCTATCATGTAAAGCTTCTCTCCTACTCGAGGAGTAAGACTGTGTTTTTCAAAACAGAAGGAAGTCTGAGGATATTTTCCTACCAGCCTCGTATCCTGAAACATAATGAACTTTATTGTGTTCGTGTCTCAGCACTTCCTCCCTTAGCAAAACGGTGAGACAAATGGTCATATTTGTAGTCCTCCTCAGATTACTACAACTGTGGAGGGAAGAAAAAACAACCCCCAAACCTGCTAGTTGGACACTATTCTTTTTTGTAAAGATAAAAATATGCCTGTGCAGCCATAGTCATCTGGTGAAGGTGTAGAAGCACAGATACTGTGAAACAACAAAAGGAAGGAAAATGGGCAGACAAAAATAGCAGTTCATCTTTTGAGGTTTATTCCACATGCACCACGTGGATGTGGGGTAGCAGACTGTGCTTCTGGACAAGCTTTTTTCCTTGTTTGTTGTGCACCAGAGGGCACATGCAGGAATATGTGCTTGAGGTGCCCCCTCCAGAGCCAGCAACATTACTTTACAGCCCAGCACAATGTGGGGTGTGGGCAGACCTAGCTTTTCACACCAAGTGCAGGCTTCTTATTCCTCCAAAACAGTGTTTTGGGCAAGTATCACTAGATGTGGTTGTGTCCCAGGTGTGTACATATTTGAATAAAGGGAAAGGGAAGAGAAGTGTGGTTGCTAGTTACTTAGATCAGCAAGATCCTTAGCAAAAGATCTGAACTGTTGCCTCCATGAAGAGACAAGTGATTTTATACCTATATCTCTTCATTAGCAGTATTATAGAAACTAATTTCATAAAATCAATGCATTTCTGTGACACCCTTCCCGCCCTTCCTATGAACATTGGCTTATAGTGTCAAATACTGTATATGCCCTGTAACATTTCCTTCACAGAGAACTTTGACAGCTCAGAATCACAGAATGATATGGGGTTGGAAGGAACCTCTGGAGATCATCTAGTCCAACCCCCCTACCAGAGCAGGGTCACTCAGAACAGGTCCCACAGGAACGTGTCCAGATTTGGAACATCTCCAGAGATGGAGACTCCACCACCTCTCTGAGCAGCCACTTCCAGGGCTCTGCCACCCTCAAAGTAAAGAAGTTCCTCCTCGTGTTCAAGTTTGTGCCTGTTCCCTCTTGTCCTCTCACTGGGCACCACTGAAAAAAGACTGGTCCCATCCTCCTGACACCCACCCTTTAAGTATTTATAGGTGTTGATCAGATCCCCCCTCAGTCTTCTCCAGAATAAAAAGCCCCATGTCCCTCAGCCTTCCCTTGTAAGAGAGGTGTTCTAGTCCCCTCATCACCTTTGTGGTCCTCTGCTGTACCTTCTCCAGCAGTTCTCTGTCCTTCTTGAATTGGGGAACCCAGAACTGGACCCAGTCCTCCAGATGGAGCCTCGCCAGGGCAGAAGGTGAGGATGTCCATCCTCGACCTGCTGGTCACACTCTTCCTGATGCACCCCAGGCCACTGGCCTTCTTAACATGACTAACAGCCACCCCAAGATCCACTATCAGCTACTGGGAACTGACCACCGGGCTCCACCTACTAAATCTGATGTGGACTAAAGACACAGGTAACATAATATTTCATGTTTATACACTACTTACTGAAGTTATACAACTAGAGCACACCCTCCCACAGTTAGGTTGCCTCTGTGCCAGAGAGAGCAACCTGCTGGTACAACTTAGAGCAGGACAGGAAATTTTGGGCTAGAAGCTCAGGGGAACAGCTGAGTACTTGGGTGTCAGTGAAAAAGCAGGACCACACAGGTAAAGAGTCACAGGACTATCAAGCCACATGTCATTTTCTTGGGATGCAAATGGTCTTTTGCAGGAAGAGGAAAGAGTTAAGCAGCAGCCAACAGCCTTGAAGGGTGGCTGCAAGGAGACCAAAGCATCTAGACGATACAATGGGTATTTTACAAGTCATTCTGAGGACTTCAGTGGTGTTTACTGTCTGGGTGAGGTTCCTTTGGGATTAGTCACTGTCTTAAAACTGTGTGTTTTCCTAGAGGGGGCTTTTGAAAGGCACTTGAGCTTTTTTTGAGTCTTCTTTTGTTTGGTTTGCTTTCGCTTCCCTGTTGTCTATATGAATATGCAGTTGCCAGAAGCTGCTGGTGGAGTCCTCCGAGAGCCACTAAGGCTGCCGGAGCACCCCGGTGCGACGGGAGAGCAAGTTGGGCGCTTTTACTTGAAAAGCAGAAGCAGCATTTGCTACTTCTCAAAAAAAAAANGGGAGGAGGGGAAATCTGCAAATCGGTTTAAATTGTTCTCGCCTTGAACTCCATCCCCTGCGTGCATACCCGGGGACCAGGGGAAGCGGAGACAAAGGAGACGCACAGAGACAGAGCCAAGCTCTTTTTTCGTCTGGGGAACGGGGATGGCTCCGTTTTCTCCGGTTTCCTCCTNAGTTGCCTGCCGCCTTCCCACCGCCCCCCGCCACCAACCTGTTTGAGCTCGTTGGTGAAGTAGAGGAAGGTGACGGCCACGCAGACGGACTGCAGGAGGACGGCGGCCACCAGCACGACCCCGCAGGTCTGCCCGGGGCTGGGACCGGCCGCGGGCAGCATCATGGCCGGGCAGGGCTGTTCTCCTCGTTCCGGGAGCTTTTTTCCTCCGGGAAAGGAGTCTCTGCCGGGCTGGGGGTGTGTGTGTGTTTGGGGTGTTTTGACCCACGGCGAAGTCATGCCCCAGCAACTCGCCCGCCCCGCAGCTCTGCCCGCCTCCCCCGGAGCCCCGCGGCGAGAAGCGGAGCAGGCGGGACCCGGACCCGGCCCGCCCTGTCCCGGCAGAACCGCGGGGAAGGGGTGGGGGTCCTATTGTCCCCTCCCCGAAGTGTGTAATGGGGTGGGTGAGTGTGGGTGTAATTTTACAGCCGTCACGTTGCCAAACATTTCTAACTTTTCTGAGCCATAAGGAATGGTGGAAATGGGGTTTTTAGAGATTACGACCGTGGATAAGAGTAAGGAGAGGCCCAGAGTTTCCTGACTCCAGGCTGTGCTACAGAATCACAGCATGGTTTGGGTTGGAAGGGACCTTAAAGATCATCCATTTCCAAACCCCTGCCTTGAGCAGGGACACCTCTCACCAGACCAGGTTGCCCCATCCAGCCTGTCCTTGAAGCCCTCCAGGGATGGGGCAACCTGGGCCAGGGTCTCACCACCCTCCTTCTCTGTCGCTTCTCCCATAGAGCTGGTGCATCCCAGGAAAGTGCCAGTGGGGCATATAACTTTTACCTGTGCCATTAACTCCAGCCCAGTGCCACCACTGCAGCCTCTCAGCACAACTTCTCCCCCTGGTCATGACATGCTTCATGTCACGATACATGAACGCTAGGTATGTTTTTGGGCTTTCTATATCTGAAGTCATGTTTGGATCTGTCTGGGTTTGTTTTCAAACCTCTAAGGCTTCTGCTTGCAAGTTTTTCTCCAAACTGTTGAGTCCAGATAGAAGTCTTCCAAAGGCACGTGCCTGATTTAGGATGTGCCCATTGAGTGTCACAGGGTGGGGGGCTTTGATACCTTCACCTCACACGGGCTGTGGGCTGTAAACAACTTCATAATTGCCTGCAGATGCTTTCAAATCATCGGAGGCGTGGTCTGCTGACAGTGCAGCCATGGAAAAGTGGGATTTCAAATCCAAATGCCAAGACCTGAATTAGTTCACTGGCATGCTGTTGCTTTGGGGCATTATGAAATTCTGGGGCCTTGCCCGAGAACTATAACCTGAGTGCCAGGATGCAGGTGAAAGTTCTCACTATAATTACAGGGCAAAATTAAAACAAAGACCTCTTTATCTCTCCTGACCAGAGATAAGATCTTTAGAGGGAGTAAGTGTATTGTATTCAACCACTTACAGGGAAATTAATTGGTTTTTCTTCTGTTTTAATGTAGCAAAATGATCCCCAAATCCCCGTTGAACGTGGCAGCAGGCAGTTTATTTGTCTGGCTCCTTGTAGCATTCAATCCCTTTGCCAAAACAGCTTGAATCTGTGTAATTCCAGCACATATGTCAGATGGGGAGGATTAACATTTTCTTGAAAGTGAGCTCATGATCTCCTCCTATGATTTCTCAGCAAAGTAAATGCGACGCTTTGGGCTCCTTCTGCTTTGCAGCATCCCAGCCCATTCCTGAACGGGGAGAGCGGGACTCACTTGGACTTATAGGAAAGTAGCTCTTTGCTTTAGCTTCAGAACAGGAGTTTCTTACACATTTTAGTACTCACACTAAAGAATTCTACAAAAAAAAAACAGACCAAACCAACCAAATGAAAAAATCTCCCACCAAACCCTGCCTCCATCCTACTTGGTTTGATAAGGTTCATAAAATCCTTAGAAAGACATTTAATCTCAGGGAGCCATGGTGAAGAGTCAATTAAAAGGTGGTTAACTAACTAACTGGGAGAAAGACCCTGCCTGCTGAAGAGATTTTGTTACAAATGCTCAGGGAGGTCCCACCTCTTTTGAAGGAAACAAAACTCACCATGTTTCCTTTCAAAGAGAATGGAAACAAAAATGAAAGGAAGCCCAGGGTGCTGCAGAGCACTTTAGTTGTTCATGTTTAGGAACTGGTCTTTATTCTGTGTTTTTCTAACCTCTTCACAGATTTTTCCCCAACTTGCAACTATTTTTGTGAGTAAACATCCCAGTTCATGAAAAATTTTTCAAGAGCCATGTACTCGGCTTGTCTACCAGGTAAGGTCCATCTCCTCTTGACCCACCATCCGAAATCTTCCATGAATATTCTTTATGTCTCAGACGTACTACTTTCCTCATTAGTGCCAGTGCTGTAAGGCAAAATCAATGAATCACAGAATCACAGAATGATGTGGGGTTGGAAGAAGCCTCTGGAGGTCATCTAGTCCAACCCTGCTGCCAAAGCGGGGTCACCCAGAGCAAGTTGTACCTGAGCGTGTCCAGGGGAGTTTGGAATCCCCCCAGAAAGGGACCCTCCACTCTGGGCAGCCTCTGCCAGGGCTCTGCCGCCCTCAAAGTTCTTCCTCATGTTTAGATGGAACTTCCCATGTTCAAGTTTGTACCTGTTTCCTCTTGTCCTCTCACTGGGCACCACTGAAAAAAGACTGGTCCCATCCTCCTGACATTAAGTATTTATAGGTGTTGATCAGATCCCCACTCAGTCTTCTCTTCTCCAGACTAAAAAGTCCCATGTCCCTCAGCCTTTCCTTGTAAGAGAGGTGTTCTAGTCCCCTCATCATCTTTGTGGTCCTCTGCTGTACCCTCTCCGGCAGTTCCCTGTGAAGTTTCTTTTGAAAAGAACAATTAGGAAGACAAGGGGGGGAAAAAACCACTCGAATGCCCCTCTTCCAAAGAAGAGTTTCACGTTTCATTCTGAAGTTTTCAGATGTTAAGATCTCATTGTACAATGATAAGTTGTTGATGGGTTTCCACACCAAAACAGGATGATATCAGAGTGAAACTCCAACCATTTTCACTATTGACCAGTCAATTTTTGTCTCTAATAGGTGTAAACCTGCACTGAAAAAAGGTTTGTTTCAAAAGGTTCTGAGGCTGTAAAATTCCTCTTTTGGTTAGATTTTACCTCAGTGAAAGTGTGGGGTCGTGACACCAGTGGGAGGGAATGTTGTTAGCGCCCGTTCAAACAGAGGTCTGTTCGTTTGTGTGGCGCTAGTCTGAAGCAGCTCTGATTCTGCTTGGCTCCTTCATCCTATTGAAGCTTAGTTGGTGAACCCTTCCAACTCAAACCATTCTATGATTTGGTGATCATCAAGTCCAAGTGTAAGCCTAACAGGGCCAAGTCCACCGCTAAACCATGTCCCTGTGTGCCAGTTCTAAGTGTCCCTAAGTGCCATGTGTTTTAAATACCTCCAGGGATGGTGCCTCAGCCACTTCCCTGGGCAGTCTTGTTCCAATGCTTGATAACCCTTTCAGTGAGGAATTTTTTCCTAATAAATTTTGCTGGTGCATGTCCAAAGAAGAGCAACGAAGCTGGTGAAAGGTCTAGAGCACAAGTCTTATGAGGAGTGACTCAGGCAACTGGGGTTGTTTGATCTGGAGAGAAGGAACCTTGGGAGAGATCTTGTCGCTCTGTACAACTACCTGAAAGGAGGTTGTAGCCAGGTGGGGATCCATCTTTTCTCTCAAGTAAGATGAAGTAGAAGATTCTGGGGAGAACAAGACTTTGATGCAAGTTGCAAAACATTGGAATATACAAAGGATGGCATAATGATATGTGCAACAATAACTATGAGGACAGGCTGAGAGAGTTGGTGGTCTTCAACCTGGAGAAGGCTCCAGGGGACCTTATTGTGGCCTTTCCATACTTAAAGGGGGCCTATGGGAAAGATGGGGACAAACTTTTTAGCAGGGCCTGTTGCGATAGGACACGGGGTAATGACTTTAAACTAAAAGGGGATAGATTTAGACTAGGTATATGGAAGAAGTTTTTCACAATGAGGTNAAGGAGGTTGTAGCCAGGTGGGGATCCATCTTTTCTCTCAAGTAAGATGAAGTAGAAGATTCTGGGGAGAACAAGACTTTGATGCAAGTTGCAAAACATTGGAATATACAAAGGATGGCATAATGATATGTGCAACAATAACTATGAGGACAGGCTGAGAGAGTTGGTGGTCTTCAACCTGGAGAAGGCTCCAGGGGACCTTATTGTGGCCTTTCCATACTTAAAGGGGGCCTATGGGAAAGATGGGGACAAACTTTTTAGCAGGGCCTGTTGCGATAGGACACGGGGTAATGACTTTAAACTAAAAGGGGATAGATTTAGACTAGGTATATGGAAGAAGTTTTTCACAATGAGGTTGGTGAAACCCTGGCCCAGTTTGCCCAGAGAGGTGGGAGATGCCCCATCCCTGGAAACAGTCAAGGTCAGGTTGGACGGGGCTCTGAGCAACCTGGTCTAGTTGGAGATGTCCCTGCTCATGGCAGGAGGGTTGGACTAGATGGCTTTTTAAAGGTGCCTTCTAACCCAGACTATTCTGTGCTTCCATGAGCTGCAATGGTATGCTGAGGGAGCAAAGGGGTTGTTTACAGCTGCTCTTAAGTCTCTCTAATATATTATATTAACAAAGTGATAATGTTCGAACAGCTTCATTTCAGCCCCAGCTCTGGGGGAAGGTGGGAGGAAATCCACACCGTGCTGCCTCTGCAACGTTTCAGAAAGAGGAAGAATTGTCCCTGGCACGTAGGAAAACCTTGCTAAGCAATCAGTTTAAGCCTTGAAGCATGGAATTTGATTATCTTTACCACAGGTGAGTGCTTTTAACCGCCACAGAAAATGGAACACAAATATTTCTCTTTAGGGTGCCAGATGCATATGGAAAGAAAAGCCTTCTTTTTTGGGGGGGAAGCTTCTTCACAGTAAAGCATGTGTCACATACCTGTCTGTCTGCATCTGGGCTACAGTTTCCTCCTGGGACAGATAGAAATCAGTAAAAAGGCTGTAGGTAGAGAACTGAAGGCGATTTCTGCTGTGGGCATTGTGGCCGAGGCTGCTGCCCAAGTGTATTCTCCCAGCTGGCAAAAGGTGAGGTGGGTGCAGGGTAAACTGGGAGAAGCATCTGGGGAGGGTTTTTACTTATGGGAAACCGCTTCCCTGGTTCCTCTAACTAGTAAACAAGGGCAGAATGGAATAGGCAGGTTGGTCAAGGCTAGACAAGGCTGTCCAGAGACTGGTGAGCAGGAAACACAGGGCGGTGAAGTCAGTGCAAGACTGGCAGAACTTGAGTTACCCGTGCAGATTGCTGGGTTATCAGTTAGGGGAAGCAGAGCTGAAAGGCAACATCAGCCTTGGTGAACATGCCAGTGGTATTATGCTGGTGATAAAAACTACACACGCTTTTATGTTATAGAAGCTAGTCCATAAATGTCATGCAAACATTACAACGGCAGTACAGAACTACCTTTTTGTGTACCCAGGTTTTGTGTGGCCGGTTTGTGTTCTCAGCGAGGCGGAACAGCAAAGGCATTTGCCTGCTGTCCTGAAAACTGAGTTATTGTGCAGTGGAGAGCAGAAGTTCCCCGCACCTGCTGGCAAACAGAGTATTAACCCAGCTCCGTGCCCGGAGTGCCACGGGAATGGAGCCTGAATTGCTCTGGCGTTGTTTACAGAGGGCAAATTTTGCCAGGTGCAAGATCTTTCCTTGGGCTTGCACAGCACAAACTCAGTAACCAGAGAGGGCTTGAGGGAGAATAGAAAGTGAAGCTGTCTCCTGGGTCAGCGTTTTAGTTTCACCACTCCTGCTCGAAAGTTGTGCAATAGTTAACTGAAGAAACCCCATGTATAAGTGTAGCCATATTTAACTAAAAGTAGATGGCAGTGCACTTCACTGAGCTGCAGTGTATTTACTCTGGGGGCTAAGGTTTTTCGCCTTTCCTCACTTGGATTTTTCAAGTTGAACTCAGGCTGACATCGATTTGCGAAATAAAAACTTGAGTATCTGGGAATAAAAAACCATACAACAAACACTTCCCCAGCCTCTTCAAAGCAGGATTTCCTTATTTTCTTGGGAAGGAAGTTGGAAAAGATTCCTGACAATAAATAGCTAATGTAAACAATCCTAAAACGGGCAACATGGCATTTATTGAAAACAAATCGGTGGTTTAGAGCTGTGACAGTGATTGCTGTACACAACCCAGTACCTCATTCTGAGCAACCCATAGCACTTGGTTTTGTCTCCATTAATTTTTAGCTATCATTGGGTGTGAGTTAATACAGGAGTAGTCCACCAAGCAAACCCTGGGCACTTTTTCATATCTGAGCAAGCAAAACGTTCCCAACTTGTGTACTCAGCTTTTTGTCAGTCATTACTCTTGCTTGTCTGAACACCACAACAGTATCAGCAGACTAACTACAACTCTGGTCGCACAGAGTTATCAAGTCATTTATTAACTAGAAGGTTTGTTCAGGTAAGGCAAATAAAGTCCATCTGAAAACAAAACCTAAGATGTCAACACTTAGAAGGAAAGAGCCTTCATGGAGGTGCTTTGAGTCCTACCAAAGTCCCATCATTCTTTACTTTATTCCAGGTTTCTCCTCAAACCAGATTGAAAAGGACACAGGATTAAGCAATGCCTATAATCACAGGTGGTGTTTCCAAGTGAATTTTTAGGGTTGCTGGGTCTTTCTATAGTTGGCAATAGGACCTCCTCAGGTGCTCAGGGAAAAGGAAGGATGACTAGGTCATTCAATGTGAGGGAGAGGTGATGAGACATAACATGTAGGGTATGAGCAAGTGGTCTGTGGTGGATAGGGTCTGGAGGCTTTGAAAATCCCTGCTGCCCCCATGTCTGCAGAGGAGCCAGGCAGGCCATGAAACCCCCCCGAGACCCACCTTTACATGCTTGTTTTACCAAGGTTTCCTTTGCAGCCAGGGCAGCGGCAGCATCTGGCCAGCCCTTCCTGTGCTGTGCTGGAGCTGACCAGGACAACTGACAGAGGGGTCACCATCCGAAGGCAGATGACAGAAGGTAAAATAATACCACTTTTTAAAAAGTTTGTGTTGAATTCTGGTTGTTGGGAGAGGTGTTTCACAGCAGGGACACCAAATTGTTGCAGGGACACAGCTGAAAGCACTGAAAACTGCGTAAGTCCAGCAAAGGATGGTGGGGAACATTTAAAGCAGTTTTTCTGCCAAAGAGAATATCTATATGATGACATCATCTTGATATATTTGACCTTTTTGAAGGCCCATCTCCTAGCATTTAAAGGTTATTAGGTGTCATAAGGACAAGAAAATATATTTTTTTCAGATTTTACAGTGAAGGAGGAGAGATTTGGAAATACAGCAAAGGCGTGTCCTGGAGGTTCAGACATAAACCCAGATATTAAAGGAATCCAGACTCGCCTGCAAAATGTTTCGCAATAGTAGAACCATTTCAAAACTTTTTCCTGCTGAGTGTTGAAAACTTGCATTGGCAGAATCAGTGCATGAGATTGTCACGGAGAAGGCTGTGGAAGATGTTTGTGTCTTTATTAAAGATACATGGAGACATGTAGTTGGAGAAGCAGAGTTTGAATTCCGTGTTGTATGTCAGTACTATCTGACTGGGTAGTATATGGCAGTCCTTTAGTCTCTTCTGGATAATTCTGGATGGTGAGTATACACTGGTTAAGCTGGTGAAGGATTTGCGTGGGGTTTGGGATAAGAAAAAATGGAAAACGTTGCAACAGATTTTTACATGGAAAAATTAAATACAAAAGTAATTTCCTTATAACAAGGAAGAATTATCACCAAAAGGCACTTGAGAAATAACTGAGGACTGCAATCAACTAGTAAAATAGTTCTTCAGCACAGTAGATTGTAAAACTACCTCCTTGACTGATTTAATTAAAACAATTACCTGGGCGTTTGCCCATAAATAATATGTTCCTTTCTATGACTTTTTGAGGCAGCTGAACTCGATTTCCTTGGCTTCCATAAGGCTACAGTCCACTAATATATTTGGGACAATTAAACCCTTAATCACCTAGAGAAGAGATATCACAACATAACAGCGTACCTCTCAGCAGAGAGCCATTCCCAGCACAGAGAGCAGGCTGGTGGCAGACAGCAGCAGTGAAACAGAGTGGTCACATGCAGAAGAGAGTGACTCAAGGGCTTAATTTAAAAAAGTGGACCTTAATGTTGCAGAGACAATTTTGTGGAAAGAAGAAAGAGCAGCAAGAGAAGATGACACGCCATCGCAAAAATGACTTCTCCCTCTCAGCCGGCTGCTGTTGGTGCCAGTGGTAGGGGCTGGATGTGATAATTGGGTAGAATATCATACCCACATTGACAGAAAGAGCAGAAATGGTGAATGGTGCCTGTGAGACATGCAGTGCCATGTTAGATATGTTCACCACCTCTTCTCAAAGGAAAAAAAAACCCACTTTGTGCTCGCTCCCATCTTGCTCCTGGGACCCATGATCTTGCTGGTCACCTTGGATCAGCTCCAGTGCTCATCAGGGCCAGTACAGCTCATTAACCCAGCAAAAAGCCAGATAATTATCACCTGGGCTAGAAATGAAGTAAAGAGCCTGGCAAGGCTAGGGCAGTGCAAGGAGAGGTGGGAGGCAGCGCTGGGCAAGGAGGACCCTTCCCTGGCCATGAGATGGGCTCAACTACCCATCCAGCATCACCTTTAGCTACTCTGGTGGTTTTTTTGTCAATGCAGAGGTTGAATCTGGCTCATCTCCAGGCTCTGGTTTCTCTTAAGTTGATACTTTTGAGGAAAAAACACCAGAAGACTCAGTGGATGGCTTTCTCCTTCCCCTTGCTCTAAATTTTTATGGAGTATTTTCAGGCTGCTGAAACTTGCTTATAGATCAGTGGGAAAGATCTGCCTAATGCTTATCTGTTATGAAATACTCCTTTTGGAAAAGAACTCCTATTTATGAGAAACTAATTACCCATTTCCTCCTGAAGGATTTTTTTTTGTTGTTTCGCTTTTGTTTTTTTTGTTACCTGCAGTTTCGTGTTTAGAGTTGCTTCTCTGGCAAGGAAGTTGTAAATTAAGGCTCAGTTGAACCCACTTTCTCTTTCCATCTACATTTTGAGGTGCCTCCCAAGCACTATGCCATCATGTCCATACCATAGTGCCCTTCTGAAAGGTCTCATCTAGGGCCAAGTGAGGAGTTGGTCAGACACAGCTTGAGACACATCATCATTTTTTCCGAGATGGTGGTTTGACCATCCCAATGTCAATGTCAGTTTACTGCTCCCAGCCCCTTTTCTACCAGGTTTGAAAGAAATCTCCTTCAGTTCCCGAGTCTGGTTTATGTGTGGCAATGTTAAGAGTTTTGCTGATGTATTTAAGAGACAAGGTGGTGAGAAGCCATCATCCAAGGCTGCAGCCTCAGCTCCCCTTAAATGAAAAGATGGACTGGGGCCATCTACCCCTTCCACCACGGCTTCCAAGACAGCTTTAAACTATACTGATGTGACTCCCTGCTAGTGTCCAGCTATGTCAAGGACATTTGCCTTATTTAGGGAAATACAGGTCCTTTTTTACTTGTAATGTATTTTAGAGAGAAGTGGAAAGTAGAGCAGAGGAAGTGTGTCTCTTGGCTTAGTTGTGAATATCCTGAGGTAGATGTGAATCTTGTAGTCTCAAAAGATTTCTCTGTATATCTCAGCTCTTCAAATAGGACACACAGGACCTTTGAACTCACTGTTATCAACCGAAATGGGGATGGGGTGTGAAATCGCAATCTTAATTTGAGCAGGGAGACTACTGTAGAGCCCACCGTGTTTGACAGTGCTATTGTTCTGCTGATGGCTGAGGGATATACAGATTTTTATTTAATTACAGGATAGCAGAAGACAATGAGCTGCTGTTACAGCTCCAGGCAAAAGGGTTATGAGGGCTGCCTCCAGCAGGATTGCCCAAGAGGAGAGACAACACAGGAGACCCTTGTAGGGAGTGGACACCCAGAGATTACTCAGTTCTGCACACCTTCTTCTTTAATGTGTCTTCATAAGACACATTAAGCACCACTTCCTCTCTGTCACAAGGAAGAGGTGCTTGTTCTAATTTTCTATCAGTTAAAACTAATTGTGGACAGTTTGTCCACAAGGAATGGATGCTTGTTTAGAGAACCCTTTTTTGCAGCTGGCCCGTGGAACCTACTATTAAACAGCAATTTCCTCATCCTAACAAGACATTTATAGGCTGGAATTTAGAAATAATCTATAAATATTCATAGATAGCCTTGGTTTTGTAGTCATATCCTCATTCTTTGCTCAAAAATTTTTTTCAGGGTCACTTGAGGGATGTACCTGAAGATCCACAGCAACTCTCCCCAGCCTGCAGAAATGACAGATTTGCCACCTATGTCCACATTCCGAGAAAATCTTCGGGAAAGAGTTGCACACATTCCTGAAAACTGATGTGTAGAGGTATGGCAAATCAGATAGATCCTAAAAGGGCCTGACTGTTTATGTGCCTATTGAATAAACACTCTTACATTGTATAAGTGCTTACATTTCTAGACTGACAACTATAAACAGAAAAATGGTGTTTCTAGTAGTAATCTGTTTGTTTTCTTGTGCTTGTCTTGGATTGTGACATGGCTGCCGTAGGCATTTATTCCAAAGGGAGCACAATAGCTGGATGGAGATAGCAGAGATTGCGGATAATATGCTTACAAACCATCAGCAGAACAATGCAGTAAAGGCCTTTGAAATTTCCCAGGGAGGGTTCAGCGTCCCTGGGTTGACCAAGGTATGTAAATACTCCTGGGGAGAAGGGCAGGGGCTGGGGTCTGAGTCTGGAGGAGGGCTATGGCAGCAGGAGTTAGAAGCAGGCAGGCAGGGAAGTTTTGGTAAGGAGAGCAGATGTGAGCACATTGTTTGTAAAAACTCCCTTTTTAAGCACCATTTCCTGCCTGCAGAGGAGACAGCCTGTTGTTTTGAAAGAAGCAAGTCAAGTCCCATTTATTTACAGGGCCGCAGTTCCTGGGGTGAGTTTGATGCTTTGTCTGGTTAAGCACATGGAGAAATCCCCTTCTCCCCACCAAACAAGTGCCTACTTTCCTGCCTCTGCTGTGGGCTACGTAGAAACAGGCTCCTGTTAACATAGGACCAATATAGATATGAGCCCAGATTCAAGCCGCAGCGTAGATCAGCAAAGCTCCATCTCTGCTAAACATGTCCCCGACACGGGTCTCTAATCCCCATCATCACAAACAGCCTTGCAGAAAGAACATGAGCAACAGGAGACTTGCAGAAATCAGGTTGATTCTGTTGCCATTGGGAATTTTAACCCTGGCTCTGCCCAAAGGAAGAAGAGCTGGGAGAAGTCGGCACAATCACCCAACAAGTTGCTTTGGGTTTTAAGTTTCTTTGTGTTAAAAGGGAGTCAGGCTTCTTCAATGCTGAATCTTTTTGAAGGTTAGAGGTGGTGAATTCACAGAGGGGCCATTGCCTTTACTCAGAAAAGGACCTGTTGCACGTCAGAATAGGTTTAACAACATCCTTCCTGCTTTTGAAAGTCTCTTCTTCAATCGGAGAGAGGTAATACTGCCAGCCAGCCAAGCGCCAGGGGCTCTGGATTATGGTTCTTAAAATGCAATACAGGAAGTCTCCCGAATTTTACAAATGTTCCCGAGGCAAGATTTGAGGGAAAGAGCAATAACTTCTGCTTCATTTGCAATTTGTAAATAAAAACAAGGCCCCAGAGGGTATGTTGCACTCCTCATTGGTTACCCTGCTCTGCTGTCTGTCTGACTTGGGCTGTGTCTGATCCTCGTGGCCATATAACGGGTTTTCAATCCAGAGATTTGGGGGTGAACAAAGGGGCTCAGCGATGCTCTCTGGGAAGGCACACAAGGAGCAGGAGTCGTGCCTTCAGTCTGACATTTCAGCCGGCGTCCCGCTTGTGAGTTATTGATTGTGTCTGTCCCCATCCTTAGAGCCAGGCCAGGTGTGACCTGTTACACTACACGAGCCTCCAGAGTCCAGCAGCTCTTGTCACCACTCGGGATGGAGTGTGCAGATGGAGAGGAAAGAAACCTCCCTCTGACTGGATTTCATGGCTAGATTTGGCTGAAGGCTGAGTGGCTGCATCCTCCCCGCAGCGACAGGCTGCCAGCTCCCTAAAGGCCTGAAGAGAAAACATCTGGTGTTCCCTTCCTTTGCTTTTGGGTTCTTCTCAGCTCTGAGACTTGGATAGATTGGATTGCTATGAGCTCCAACACGGCCTAGTGCCAGGTCCTGCACTTGGGCCACAACAACCCCAAGGATGGCTACAGGCTTGGGGCAGTGTGGCTGGAGCTGCCTGGCAGAAAAGGACCTGGGGGTGCTGGTCGACGGGCGGCTGAACATGAGCCAGCAGTGTGCCCAGGTGGCCAAGAAGGCCAATGGAATCCTGGCTTGCATAAAAAACAGTGTGACCAGCAGAAGTAGGGAGGTGATTGTCTCCCTATACTGAGCACTGATGAGTCTTGTGTCCAGTTCTGGACACCTCAACACAAGAGAGATCTGGAGGTGCTGGAGCAAGTACAGAGGAGGGCAACAAAGCTGGTGAAGGGTCTGGAGAATAAATCTGATGAGGATCGATTGAGGGAGCTGGAACTGTTTAGTTTGCAGAAGAGAAGGCTGAGGAGAGACCTCATCACTCTCTACAACTGCTTGAAAGGACATTGTAGAGAGGTTGGTGCTGGTCTCTTCTCACAGCTAATTAGCAATAGAATGAGAAGGAATGGCTTCAAGCTGCAGCAGGCTAGGGTTAGGATGGACATGAGGAAAGAATTCTTAACAGCAAGAGTGGTCAGACCCTGGAATGGGCTGCCCAGGGAGGGGGTGGAGTTGCCATCCCTGACTGTGTTTCAGCGTACATTAGATGTGGTGTTGAGGGATCTGGTGTAGGGGAGAACTTTGTAGAGTAGGGCTGATGATTGTACTCAATGATCCCGAGGGTCTTTTCCAACCTGAATGTTTCTATGATTCTGTTAACTTCCTATTGCAGTTTTTAGGGCTGGAAACTTACTTTTGTTTTCTTTAACAAGGATGCATTTATTAATCAATGTTTGATTATTCACCTGTTTCTGTGAGATGGTGTAAAGTGAATCGAACGGACAGAGATGTGTGGTCCAGGGAGAGACCTGTCAGCCCAGAGCTCCTGAGAGCTACACTGGGCTCTTCATGGGATTTCTTCTCTGACTTCAGCCAAATCATTCAGTTTTTGTATCTGTAATGTGTCCCCATCTTCAGGGGACCATCAGGTGGAAGAAATCTCAGCGCCCGTTTCCCTCACAGGCAGGTTATGAAGAATTTATGCCTGAAGAGCGCTTTATGAGAATTGACTTTTAAGACTGAATTATCGATGCCCTGACAAACCTCTGCTTTGTTTTTTTTGCACAGCGAAGGAATGTCATGAGAAACAGATTACTTAAAAACTCCACTAATCAAATAATCCTTGCACGTGGTGCTGCTCCAGGCTTAAAATCTCCACGTCTGCATCGACATAGGGGTGCATGAAGGAATGCACGCTGCTGTCTAAATATACATGTATTTGAATACCTGCACACTGTCTGTGTAATTCCTACCAGCACACAGTAACACTGGGTTTTTGATGCATTTGGCAAAAATTTTGTTTATTGTGCTTTAAATACTCCCAAAGACACCCATTCCCAGGTGGAGTTCTGCTGTAGTTGAGCCAGTGATCTGTTTTTACCTGGTATTAAAGTTCCTTAACATAGACAATATATTTTTCAAGCAAATGTGGCTCGCTATTTAGCTCTCCAAAATCCCTGTCAGGATGTTTGCTGTTTCTGACAGCCCGGAGCAGAGGCTTGATGTATGTTTAATGGGTATTTACACTGACCCAGAGACTTTGCAGTCCCTGCAAACTCTGTCGTATTCACCTCTTTGATTTTCTCAGATTCACGTTAGGCAGAAGGCATAATGTCCAACCTGGCTTCCAGAGTTTCTCACCTCATTCCTGCTCCTTGATGGACTCTCACCAGCTCCAGTGAGTGCAAAAGCCTTGTAAAGGTAAGAGAAAGTAAGCAGGGTCCAAGCATTGGGTGACTGGGGACAAAATATGCATCTTCTGAACAGAAATGTCAGGTGCAGGAAGCATTAGCTCAAGTAAATACAAAGGTCTCGGGTTGCAATCAGCTTGAGACAGCATTAATTAATCTAACAGTATCAATGCTGCTAAATCTGTATAGCAGAAGGATCCATGCTTTATCCTGACATGGGCAGTGTCAGCGAAAAGGTCAGCCAGTGGTCAGCATCATGCTTCAGTCCTTCATGGGCACAGAGCCAAACCCTTCCAGAGACTGAAATTCCGCGCCCCAAGGAGCGTTTTTTAAAGGTGTGCCCTTAGCTGTTTGTGAAACCCAGTTTTCCCAAGGCCAAATATGTATTTCTGAAGCATTTCTTCCTAGTCATGGCTATTTAACGTTCCTTCAGCTCAGAGCTGTGAGTGCACCGAGCGGAGGGAATGTGGGTTGACGCTTGGGCTGTGCCCTTGGC
Source organism: Jacana jacana (assembly GCA_013400555.1). NCBI lineage: Eukaryota > Metazoa > Chordata > Aves > Charadriiformes > Jacanidae > Jacana > Jacana jacana. The sequence goes on along the minus strand of VZTM01000390.1, from coordinate 48,810 downwards.
GGCTGAAATAATCTAGTCAAGACTTGCAAGCTAAGTGTTATGAAATGACTGACGTTGGATAAACATGGAACATCTGGCTTTCATCCCTCCTACCACCACCTTTTCCTTCTTTTGCCCCTAAAGAAGCGCTCAGGGTAACGCCGATTTGAAGGGAAGGTGGCAAAAGGAATGCTCGAGGGTGTCAGGGTGCTTACAGACCTCTGTGCTGGAGACACCGGCACCAAGAGCCAGCAGAAATCACACCACCAACACGGAGGCCTGGGTTGTGCTGGTGGACTCACCCGGCTAATGGGATTATCGTCAAGGCAGGGAGAAATGTCACGCCCCACCGAGCTGGTTTTCAATACCACAATGAGGGATCGAGGGAAACAAGCACCGCAACATCAGGGTGCAGCCTTACGCTAAAGCAAAGTCAAACCAAGGGCTTGTTGATGCTGAAAGGGGACTGCCCCGTCACTCAGATGCTGTTTTCCTTCATCTAGCACCCACCTGTCCTTGCCCTGGGCCAGGCTACAGAGCAAAACAGGAATTCAAAACAACGCCACATACACAGAGATTCATTTTTCTGGCAGTCCCGCTCCCTGGCTGGAGTTTCCCCAAATGTTTTGTTTTTACAGCTGATGGTTTTTTGGGTTTGGAATATGCATGAGCGTCTTTGGGACTGTGTGCTGGATGTGGTCCTGCCCTCATTCCAGCTCAGAGCAAAAAAGCCACATGAGCTGCAGCAGGAACAGGCTTGTTTCATGGCTTACAGCCTGGAAACACTGCACTCAGCACAGGGTGGCTTTCCAAAGCTGGATGTGATCGACAGCATCACTATAGTGTTTTGTTAGGTGAGATGGCCAGATAATCTGTGGAGGAGCCAAATAATCTGTGGAGAAGCCAGCTACAGACATGTTTTCTTCATAGGTAGTAAAAACGCTTAAAAAAACATACTGACAAAGAGTTGCCAGTGTTTGGAACTGTGAAGATAATGCAGATGCAGTAGAGTCAACTGTCTACTGGCATAAAGGGGTGAAACCCTCTCAAAGTTAATAGAAATATTTCGGATAGCACCTGCGGGGAATTTGCCCAGCTGCATTTCAGCTGCTGCCGTGTGAAGCCCTCGAGAAACAGGCTTTCATCCATGAAACTGTGTAAGCTCTGCAGTGTCAATAAGTAGGAATATCTATTTATTCTATCTTCAAACTAGAAGGGTATAGAACTCAAGTGGATGAGCAAAATACTATGCTTAATGAACATCAACAGTTTTGAGGTTTACTCCGGCTGAACTTCTTGCTCAAACAGGAGAAGACCCACCTTGGCTTAAAACCCAAGGAAAAGTACTTATCTTTTTACTTCTTTCACTTTGCTCTGAGAGACTTGAAAACAAAGCTCTGGTAATGTGTTTGCGTGTTTGTCTAAGCCCATAAAGATGATTTTAGCCCTGGAGAGGCTTATACAGTCCAAATCGTTGCCCAGCAGTTCCCTGTGTACATACAGAGGGATGGGTAGAATCATAGAATCATTTAGGTTGGAAAAGACCCTTGGGATCATTGAGTCCAACCATCAGCCCTACTCTACAAAGTTCTCCCCTACACCAGATCCCTCAACACCACATCTAATCGAGTCTTAAACACATTCAGGGACGGTGACTCCACCCCCTCCCTGGGCAGCCCATTCCAGGGTCTGACCACTCTTGCTGTTAAGAATTCTTGCCTCATGTCCATCCTAACCCTCCCCTGCTGCAGCTTGAAGCCATTCCCTCTTGTTCTATCCCTGATTACCATGAAGCCATGACCAGCACCAACCTCTCTTCAATGTTCTTTCAAGGAGTTGTAGAGATGGATGAGGTCTCCCCTCAGCCTCCTCTTCCTCCAACTAAACAGTCCCAGCTCCCTCAATGATTCCTCATCAGATTTTTTCTCCAGGTCCTTACCCAGCTTTGTTGCCCTCCTCTGCACTCACTCCAGCTCCTCCAGATCTCTCTTGTGTTGAGGTGCCCAGAACTGGACACAAGACTCAAGGTGTGGCCTCACCAGTGCTGAGGACAGGGGGGCAATCAAGGGGTAGTGCCAATTGAAATAGTGTGATAGTTCATCTCTGGAGGGACCTGCAGGGCTGATGGCTTAAAAAAAACAGCTGGGGACAGGTCATGGAATCTGTTGCTGCTGTCAGGTTTGCAGGAAGGTCTTTCTGTTTTAAAAAAGCCTCTCACTAATTGGACTTGTAATCGCAGAGGTATCTTTTAGTACCACAACTTCAGACAGACGCAGGGACCCAGCAAGGTGGCTCTATCTCGTCCTGCTCCTTCCTGGTCAGGCTGGCTTACAAGCTTTCTCACGCTTGTGTGAAATGCTCATATGGCAGGGGACAGGATGGGACAGGACAATGTGGCTCCAGTCCCCCCTGCCATTTTCAGTGCATTTCCCAGGCCTGCTTTTTCCATCCTGCGGTGTAAAATTAATATTGGCAAAATCTTGAGTGAATTAAACTGCACCACAGTGATCTCCTTGCTCAACTCATATTTGCTGTCTACCTGATTTATGTTGAAAAGAGGCACTTGGGCATGCCAATTATCCTCTCTTTTATTTGCCTTGTGCATTGAGCCTTTGGCTACTAGAATTAAACTGGAAAATGCAATTAAAAGCATTAGCTGTAGCAAAATACCACAAAATATCATTATATGCTTGACAATGTTCTCCTTCATATTGTTAATCCCTGCAGATCTACCTGTGCTATTAGATTTCATCTATGGATTTGATTTTTCTCAAAGGACTGCATTAATTGGAATGAGCAACTTGCGTGGTTAATTGCATAAGGAAAGCAAAGGAAGATGTCACCATACTGGAAAACCTCACCTGACTTTTCTTGGTGAAGATGGTCTGAACTTGAACTTGGATTGCTCAAACATTAGTCAAGCTTCAAAGCGTTTGTGGATCTGTAGACAGAGTTAGTAGGTCATGGTTTTGGAGCAGCGTTTGGCTTGGTGCACCATGGAAATTGTTGTGTTTAAATGAGTTGTCTTTGATTGTGATGAGAAATACATCACAAAAGAGAGGAAGCCCAGGTGACTGCGATTTGGGCAGATCTTGCCTCTGTGTACACGTCAGCGTGGGCTTGTGAGCCCCACTGGTGATACCTTCCACAGAGCACACTTAGGCCAGGGGAGTGCAAATGCCCCTCGCTCCTCATTCCCAAATTGAAATAAAGGATCAAAGAAAAGCCAAATTCTTACAGACAATGTAGTTACAGTAAGTTGGAAAGTCAGGAAATGCACCGCTGTGGAACACATTGGAACATAGCACTCAAATTCCTGTGGTTATTTCCCTGTGAAAATGTTTGGGGAAGGAAAAAAAAAAAAGATAAAAAAAACCCCTGAAATGTATTAACCATGTAAACTCAGGTTATCTGCCTTATCGATGAGGCTGAGAATCCAAGAATGCCTAATGCCAGTGTCTCTAAAAACAATGAGCTTTATGGTGAAAATATCATAGAATCATTTAGGTTGGAAGAGACTCTTGGGATCAAGTCCAACCATCAGCCCCACTCTACAAAGTTCTCCCCTACACCAGATCCCTCAACACCACATCTAAATGACTCTGAAACACATTCAGGGATGGGGACTCCACCACCTCCCTGGACAGCCCATTCCAGGGTCTGATCACTCTTTCTGGGTAGAATTTTTTCCTAGAGTTGTATGAATTGCTCATAAAACACTTCAGAAATGTGTCTCTCAGTCTCTGATGGAGACACCCCATCGCAAGAGAGAGATGGTGCCTCTTTATTGCAAAGACCTCATGGAAATCCTTGTCACCCTCAGTTTAGACTTTCTCTCTACCTCTGGCTGCACCAAGAAAGGGCTTCTGCAGAGAACAAATGTCTAAAGCACAAAGAGGTACACACAAATAAAAGGATTAGAAAGAATGAGGAAGCTGTGCTGCATGTAAACCTGTTACATACCCGATGCATTAAATCCCAACAATAATAAAATGCTGAACTTATAGGTGTAAAGTCAAAGAACAGTGTTTTTAAGAATGGCAGCGTCAGGAGTGGCGATATCGCTGACTGGGGGCTGTTTGATTGCGACATGTACACCCTCTTGTTAGTCCTGAGAAGTGCTGTAAAAGTGTATAAAACCAGGGGACTTTGCCCAGCTGGACTCATTTCACTTAACAATGATTGCTCAAGATGGATAAGAGTGAAAACATAAACAGAACTTTCTAAGCTCAGGGCAAACACAACTTCAGATACAGAGGATACTTTAAAACACGTGAAGTATTTCTTTTCCTTAAACGTAAGGAATTTGGTTTTGGCTGGTGAAATCTGAGCTCCTCTGCAAGGTTTTGCTAAAAGGCAAAACTGCCCTGGTATTTCCCAAGATTTAATGGCTTTGGAAGATACTGACCTCTCGTTAGGGCACAGCAGCTGGGGCTGAGTCTGAAAACAAGGCAGGGTGTTTGGGCCAACCTCCTTCCTTATTAGTTAATGAGCAGCAGACTCGCTTAATATTTAAAGCACTTGCTAGGGAAAGGCTGCTGGCTTGTTTCTTTTCAAACATCTCAGGGAAGGGGAAACACTGCGAGGGGTGGAGCAGAGAAGGGGCAGCAGTCCCGTGTTCTTCTTTCCTTGGCTGATTGATGAACTGCTCTTGCGGAAAGCACCAAGTCTGAAAGTTTTGACCTCACCTACCTGCATTCCACTTTGCCTATTCAGAAGAGTAGAGTAAAATCCCCTTTGTGCCCTGTTTGTTGTTTGTTCCAGTTACTGCTCTCCTTGCTCTGGTGTCAGGGGCTCTTTCACCAGCACGTGAGATAAGGCAGCTATGGATGCGTGGGCAAAAGTTTTATAGTCTGAGTTAGTCATATCCTTATTGAAACCTCACTGTGACAAAGCTCAAGGAAGATGCTGGGTACTGACAGAGCCGTATGACTGGGGTCCCTCTCCATCAGCCATAGGCCCAGAGTTCCTTAGGACATCAGTCTCTCTGTTGACTGCAGCAAACTGTAGTTAAGGTCCTAAAATACTGATTTGTCAGTCATCTAACTTCTTTTTTATTAAATAGCTACGTTTCCTCAGCTGCTGTAAGGAGTATCATATTTTCAGAGGACTCTCCATGCTCCCAAGCCTGCAGCAGCTTGTGTGTTGTAGGACACCGTTGAGGAGGAAACTAGCAAACTTGCTCAGTTAATGCAAGGGCCAGCTCATGTGTTTATGTACTAAAATCCTTGCCTGAATAAACACTGCTGACACTGTGGGCTACAGAAATCTCACAGTTGAAGTGCAAGGCAATGCAGCTGAGCACCAGGATGGTGGATGAGAAGCTCACCATGAGCTGGCAGTGCGCACTGGCAGTCCAGAAAGCCGACCCCATCCTGGGCTGCATCAAAAGAAGTGTGGGCAGCAGGTCCAGGGAGGTGATTCTACCCCTCTACTCTTGCGCTCGTGAACCCCCACCTGGAGCACTGTGTCCAGCTCTGGAGTCCTCAACATAGAAAGGACATGGACCTGCTGAACGGGTCCAGCGGAGGGCCACCAAGATGATCAGAAGGATGGAGCACCACTCCTATGAGGACAGGCTGAGAGAGATGGGGTTGCTCAGCCTGGAGAAGAGAAGGCTCTGGGGAGACCTTATAGCAGCCTTCCAGTATCTGAAGGGAGCTACAGGAGAGCTGGAGAGGGACTCTTTGTCAGGAAGTGTAGTGACAGGACAAGAGGTAATGGCTTTAAATTAGAAGAGGGGAGACTAAGATTAGATACTAGAAAGAAATTATTTCCTGTGAGGGTGGTGAGACACTGGCCCAGGTTGCCCAGAGAAGCTGTGGCTGCCCCATCCCTGGAGGGGTTCAAGGCCAGGCTGGATGGGGCTTGGAGCAACCTGGTCTGGTGGGAGGTGTCCCTGTCCAGGGCAGGGGGTTGGAACTGGATGATCTTTAAGGTCCTTTCCAATCCAAACCATGCTGTGATTCTATGATGGTCCCAAACCCTGGCCTTCCCCTGCTCCAGCTCCACTGGGGAGCAGAAGAAGGGCTCCCAGGGCTACAAACTAGCTGTTTTGATTAAATTCACAATCTCTTCCTGCAAGCTTAAATGAGTTAACGCCCTCATTGTTCTGTCTTATGGTTTATGCAGAGCTGGCGTGGGCCCAGGTGCTCTTTAGGAGAGGAGGGACAAGTGACAGAAGTGGTGGAATTCCCCACAGCCCTACCTAGCATCAACAGCCACCCCTGCCCATGGGAGAGCTCCTGCTGCTAGGGCTAGTGCAGGCATGAATGTTTAGCCCAGCTGATCCCCAACCCTTGCTGCTTCTTGTTGCTTTTTAAAATTTCCCCTCCCCCTCAAAGGCCTTTCTTACCACAAAGTGAAGATCCCTTGGCTCCTGAGACATTGTCTAGGGAAAGGATGAGGTGTTAACAGGAACAGTCCCTTCTGCTTTAACTTGTCTTTCAGATGGAAAATTTCGTTAGGGATCCTGGCATCTAATAGTTTCTGTGCCCTGATTAATCTGGAAGTTGAGGGAGAATTGGTTTTGCTCCCAGCTCCAGTTCTGGAAACTGAGATTGGGTCAAATTGCCTGCCAGCTAAGTTTGATGACTCCTGGGTTAACCCCGCTGCCCTTAATTGATTATAGGCTGGTAAACAAGTCGGTTGAGGAAGCTTTAGGAGGAAGAGCACCCAACTGTGTTGGCCCCTCTGGGTTAATATGCAAACAGCAAACGACTTTTCACAGCCCAGGAGAGACAGTTCTGGGCAGGCATGGGAGAAGGGCCAAGGTAAGAAAACAAATTCTGCTCAGGTTAAAGTTGCATTTCAGAGCAACTCTGAAAATGAAGTTAAAATTGGGATTAACGTATTGAAGTAGAGGCCCAAAGAGGTGGGATGGGTGGCTGATGTAAGTAAAGGTGCATCTGCCTCTAGGTGATGGGTTAACACACCCTTTTAGATCTTGCTTGAACTCAGGCACACCCTTGGAAACGCAGTCAGGCGAGAAGATCACCAGCCCAAGAAAGCAAGATGATGATTCTCATCCAAATAGAAGGCCTGAGCCCAAATTCATGCTGATAGCAGCATTTTAACCTGAGTTAAAGGACCACTGTAAACCTAGAGTCAGTCTATGATCCTTAATGAAGAGGTTCTAGGTTTGTACTATTGCAACATATATATGTGTGTATATATAGGAATATAATTTATAGTATATATCTCCTTAGAGTGTACTTAATAATATAATTTGGCTCAGGCTAAAAGCTTCTGTTTCACCAGCTTTGCCCAGGGTGAGCCATGAAATTACATTGGCCATTCTCACGTTTGTGGCCCTGTCTTTCATTTTCATATTTCTACTACAGAGTTGGACAACACCCAATGAAGCCTCCATCTGTGTCCAAAGGCGCCCTGACTGCGTGCTAGCAGCTCTGGGGCTTAATATTGGATATAAATCCATGGTGTGCTCTCTGATGAATTGCCTGGAACCTGAGCAGATCACACAGGACCAGAACTAAGCTCTTTGTGCTTAAAACTGTGCCTCCAGTACATTGCAGTGATTGTAAAAATAACAGCATCTTCTTTCCCTCGGACATCCACACGGGTAATCAAAAGCATATGCCATATTATGGGATGGTATTTGGAAAGCCTGGTAAGCTCTGCTCCACTTCTGCAGATAAAATGGCAACAGCTAAGGGGAATGCAAATGGAAATGGTGAAGTTTTTTGGAGCCCTGACCTCTCACAGCCAGCTGGGGCAGGGCCGTGAGACGGCGCTTCTGACTCCTGCCTGTGCATGTTTTCCAGCATGGGTTAGGGCAGGAGGGGAAAATAAAAAAAAGCCCTCAAAGGTAGGTACAGTCATCCCAAGTGTGAGCTGCTGCTTTGGGGAGCCATCCTTACTTCGCAGCATTTCATAACCCAGGGCCTGTTTGCATCGCAGGGGTGCGTTTGCCGGAGCAGAGGATGTGATGGCAGCTAACGAATGTGGCATGGAGCGCGTCTGCACATGGCCAGTATGTGGAAAACACCAAAGGTAACTCATCTGATTGCTAAAATAGCCCAAAGCTCAGACTATGCCACGTAACACTGGTCCCGTGAGCTTCAGGGCAGAGCTTCTGGGCTTCTTGGCCAGTGGAGCTCTTGAAAGGGTCTCCTCCTCCTCCTCCTCCTCTTGCTCCTCCTCCCAGCACCCCAGCAGGGTGCACAAGGTCTGTAAAAATCCCCTTTTTCTTACAATGAGCTGCTTTATGTGCCATGAAAAGAGCAGAAATGCCACATAGCAAGGGGCAGAAATACCTCCCTTTTCCAGGTATTACCCCTGGGGGGCTGCAAGGTAGCTGTTTCCAGGGGCGCTCACAGCTCTCTCCATGGATTTTTTGGGGGATGCTGCTGTGCCTCAGGCATCTCTCGCTGGCAAAGCCAGATGTGCGTGAAGGCAGGGAAGAGAGTTGTGAAAATACAGGCAGCCGTGCCCTCGTAGTTCCCCGTGGTGCACTCCTTCAGCCTTCCGCTTCTGCAGACTACAACGTGCACAGAGACCTACAGCAACACCCAGATAACCCCTCACACACCCCCTGCCCCCCCCCCAAGAGTTTGCAAAATCTAAACTAAGAGCAGTTGGGTCACCAGGAAAAAAAACCCTATCCTGACTGCGTGCCAAGGATTGAGAGTGATTCACGCTGAGGAATGGTTCTAAGGTTTGTCTGGGCTTTTTATTTTTACTTTTTTTTTTCGGTTTTCGCAGGACATGTGAGTCCTTCCCCACTGGGGTGTGTTTATGCCTCGTCCACACGTGAATTCCCTGCTTTGGCCCCGATGGGTGCAGTTCCCACAGTGATGCTTTAGGTTTCACAGTGTCTGCTTTGAAACCCGCCGGAGCGTTTGCAAGCTTCCGAGTTCTTCGTTTTAAACGCTCCCTCTGCTGGCTTTAGTGTGAATTATTACATCTTAATGAAGGGCCTCAGTCTAAAATTCATTTGCCATGAAATCACCAGGTTAACAGCAAAAATCCCCTTCCTTTATTCCTCCACCATGCTCCAAACTACGCATCTCCGTGGCTCTGAGGGTCCTGTACTTGTCTGGATGCTGGTGCAGTGTTTGTGAGTGTGTGTGTTTTCTAGAACACCGATTATTATTGCTGTTTTAATTACCTTAATATAAAATATATTCTCTCCTTTAACAAGCCCCGTCTCTGCGATATCCCTAGAGCATCTTATGGTTGGAAGGGCTGTGGTTTGTCAAAATTCTGCTTTAGGAAAGAAGGGGTGGTCGTGATGGAAATCTTTATAGTGTTCCCCTGCTTAGATACAGCCAGAAAGAGTTACCCAAAACATAGTTTCTGCAAAACCAGAGCCATTCCAGGCTTTCTTTTTCTGCTTTCTTTTGCCTGTCTTCCCTCAGAACAGCTGATAAACCCTTCAAAAATGCTGTAGAAAATAATTGTGAGAAGTTATTGGAGGGTGAAACTTAAGTCCTACGAGTAATGACGTGCTGCCAACTACTCCAGCAACATTGAGAATAGAAATAAAGTGGATTAATGCCAGAAAAAACCCCAACCAAACATACAAAAAACCCACAGGGAATTAGGAGCGAGGAGAAAAACGTGTGTCCCACGTGGATGGCTGAGAACCCACCAGACAGGCTCTACTCCAGGGCAGGTTAACGCTTGAATTCGGATGTCTCATGTGCTTATCCGATGGCATTTGAAGGTGCTGCTGAGGATCGTGGTCCAGCTGCTTTGTCAGGTGGTAGCTGGGTCCCCCCCGTGTGAGTCCAGCATGGGTGGCAGCGGGTTCTTCAGTGGGTGCTCGCTCCTCATCCTCCCACGGCGGCACCCAGCAGGAGGGGATGTGCAGGGCTGCATCCAGCCCTGGGACAGATGCTGCCCAGGCAGACTTTTTACTAAATCTATAAGAAAACGTGACAAAAAAGTCCTGTGGGGCCCAGCCTGTTTTTAACGCTTTCAATGCAAGCAGGAGTATGATGCCCACTGACTTAAAAACAGGCTTATAAGGTCTTAAAATGGGCTTATAAGTCCTTTGAAGCTTTTATAGCCCCGGTGCTTTCTGCACTAGGGGGAAACTTTAGATTCTGTGAAAGCCACAGGACGTTGCTGGACAGAACAGCAGCCTCCCAACATTAGGGTATTTTGAAAGTAATACTGCTACGACCAGTAATAGATGAGGGAGGAGGGGATGAAAACTGGCAGCAGTTCAGAGAAAGAAAGGCAGGCAAATAGGAATGAAGGCAGAACTAGGACTTCCACGGGCTAAAACAGATTTCAATCAGATAAATAATTGAGAAACGTACCCAAATTTGTTTAGGGATCAGAGTGGAGAACACGAGCTGCACTACCTTGAAAGAGAGAGGAATGGCAGGAGAGCAGGCATTGTCCACTCCTCAACACCAGCCAACGTGGGCACCGTTAATCATTTGACCGAAAAGGAGTTAAGAAGAGGTGTCCCACCCACCCCCTCCCAGCATCCCACAGACACACAGACAAGGTTTCCTGCCTCGAAAACGACCCCCTTGGCTTTGGTTCAGCATTTCTTCAGGAGACCTGAGCTCTCTCCCCAGTTTTCAAAGCCCGTTTCTCGCTGGCCCCCGGCAGTGGAGTGAAAACTTGATTCAGAAATGTTGTCCATCAGAAAATAAGTGGGTCCGGGGAGAGTGGGGGGGGGAGGGGGGAAGGGGGGAAATAAATCACAGATATATTTAACTATATATTAACTGATTTATTTTTTTTTTTCTTCATTTTGATAGCACATCTCAATCACATTGCTACTTACAAGATCTTACAAGCTCTTTCCCCTGCGCAGGGGAAGACACAATAACCTCTCCCCCCCATCACGCATACGACACTGAATGCGTTCACGTGGAGGGTCTCGTCCCTGGGGGGTTTGAACATCATAAATAAGAGAAGAGTAAACCACCCGGTTCGGGGTTTCTTTACACAACATCCCTGTTACAGATCACAGCAGCTTAAAAGGTTTAACGCAGGTTAACTTTTGGTAGAAGATTAAAACCAAATACAGAGGCCCAAATACGACAAAAGAAGGTTTGAAACAGAAACAGTTGCTACTTGTTTGGTTTGCAGGGCAGAAAACCCACAAGGGCCTTTCTGCTTTGGCTAGTGATGAAATTTCAGACTGTTTAGATGAAGGTTAGGAGATTCGACTGACTTGAGATTCTTCTGCACCATCAAACCTCTTTAAATGGGTGTGTGTTTTCAGAAATGCCGAACATCCAGCCTCTAATTGGTCCTACGCTGGGGAGACAAACCCTCCATCTATTCCTCTGAATATTGACCAAAACACTGGGGATCTGCTAATATCCATCTGTGAAAGTAGGATATAAACGACTGTAGGGTCTGTTAGGAGAGCTTTTTTAATTTATTTTTTAATTTAAAGCTCACATTTGAACGCTTCGATGGCCATCAGGAGCAAGACGTTCTTGCAATGGAGGATAAAGTTTAGTTATAGGAGTTGATGGTTGGATTGGATGATCTCAACGGTCCCTTCCAACCTGGAGGATTGACTCTACAATTGGGAGAAAGAGTTAGCCATACTTGTTGATTTAATGAAAAGACAAGCAGACGAATTTATTGACTATTTTCTTTCAGAAGACCAGTTTTTTTACTACTCACAGGTGAAATATTGTTACAGGTACTCGGCCTGACCCTACAATACACAAAGTGCCCTTCACTGCTTTGTGAAACACCCAAGGAACAAAGGTGCTGGGTTCGCCCGAGGAAACACTTCAGGCGACGTGGGACTAACCCCAGGAACAAATCAAGGTGTTGTAGCAGGTATGAATCTTAATCCTTTGCTACCTGGCAGCAGCTCTCTGTAGCTGTGCCTGCCCTTCCCCAGCTGAGTTACTGCTTCAACTTCCAACTTTGGGCACGGGAACTGCAGAACAGGAGGAAAGCGGAGTTTGGACAAACATCAAGTGTCTTATGCTGCTATATACTACGAGGTCTTTTTACAGCTGGAACTCAGACCTCTTTTTAGATATTATAGGCTGCATCCCCTGTCTGTGCAGCTACCGTGTACTTCACCCCTAATGCTGCGTGATAAAAGCAGGCAGGATCCTTTGACAGGACTAGTTAATACTGTCACACCTCGCCCAAGTTGTGCTGTGACCTGGGGATGACATAGTAAACACATTCCATCCAGTTCTATGCTCATTACCATTTCTTGTGCCAAGACTTTAATGTGCTGCAGTGCATGAAGGAAATTTACAACCGACTCCATGAGTACATATATCTATAGTCCAGCTCTCCCATTTCTTTTTCAAAAAAAAACCCACCCCCAAACAAACCAGCAGCAATTATGTTATAGCTCCATAGCAGATATTTATAACTTAGCTATAAACAAATGCTGATCTAAAGCTTTGCAGACAGCTGTCAGGAGAATTTAATTATTATAGAATTTATAGGAATATTAACCACTTTTTTTTCCAGTACTCCAGTTCCTACTATCTTTTAATGGCGGTGGGTGGATATAAATTAGACATTTTCTGCCATGGGTTTGCTCTATCAGTGGGAAAGCCAGGAAGAAGCCTGTTGTTACAACTCAATGTAACAGTAAATTATGATTTTAAGAGTTAAAAAAACCCAACCTCATAAAGTCAAAATGGAGCTGTCTCCACAGAGGAGAAAGGACCGTGGACCAGATTAGTAATTTGACTTTTGAATGGACAGAACTTTGGTTGCTCTCTGTTTCAAATGTAAATTGTATCTACTGAAGTTGTGGTTATGGGAGAAATTTAAATCCAGAAACAAAGAAAAGTATTAATTCTTCCCCAGTGTTAATTGCATACTGTGACCAAACTTTATCCTGATTCAGATTGTCACTCAGCTGCTCTAATTCCTCCAAGTCTCTGTAACGATCTAAATGGAAGTGGAATCCGGGCCACTGTTGAAAAAGCTTTGCCTTGTGCCCTCGGTGTGAACCTGTGCCCGGAAATGACCGAGCCCACACTGAGGCCTCCCTCATTAATAGCTTTTCTTAATACATACAACCACATCAACAACCCGATGTTTCTAGGAAGCAACGATTCCGCAAAGCCAGTCTCTTACTTGATTTCAAATAAGCGTGGTCTGGTCTTTATGTATTTTAAATGACAGAAGGCAGTTTGATCTATCGATGCCTCTTTTTCTTTTCATTAAAAAAAAAAAAGAACTTTTCAGATTCCTGCCGTAAGAAAAGCTCTAATGAAATCGCCTTTGTTGTGATGTCCCACCAACCAAGCAGCCTCACCTTGTGGTACTGTGAAAGGAGCCAGGATGGCCATGAACTACCTGCCTAAGAGATCAGGCAGCCTCACAGCACCATCCATCAAGGGGCAGGATGTCCAGAGCCAGCTATGAGAGAAGGATGATAGAAAGTCAGAAGCTACAGGAGCTGGTTCAGTGCCCACCGGCCACCGGCACATCCGTATGCTTCACCGACACCTGTGGGTTCCCCTTCCCAGCTCCTTTCTGAGGTAGGAAATCCCTGCTCCCTCTCTCTTGAAGAAGAATAAAGTGAGGCATAAGGAGATGAAGCTGTTCTGGGGTCCCACAGGGAGCCTGTGGTAAAGCTGAGGATGAATTTAATCCACGAGTTTGATCACAGGGCAGCCATTCCCTCCCCCTGGTCTAGAACCAGCTTTCGTTTCTGCAACCAGTAACTGTTGTTAAGTGGTGTCACTCCCCTGTCCTGCTTGTCTGGAATTCACAGACTGCCTCAAACCATAGAGCTTTGTTGCACGAGAGCAAGACCCCCTTCCCTAGTGCTGTGGGTCGCTCTGCAAGCTAAAGTTCAGCTGCAAAAGCTCCAATGGGTGTCTTCCATACAGATTAGAGCCCAACTCTCTCCGTTTGCTTCCGGGAAGCATGAAATACAATAAACACTACAAGCACAAAAGCAAAGTCAGTGATCAAAACCTGCTATTAATTGCAAACATTAGTGCAAACCACACAGTAGATTTTTTTGTTTTTCAGTATGCTCAGTATTTTCAGTTTAAAGCTGAGGCTTTAAACACAGACCAAGTCACATTCTTTAGCCAAATAAGTAGTCAGCTCTGAAGCTCACTCACATAATAAACTGCGGATGTGTATGTATGCTGCTACTTTTTATTGAAAATATGTTTAGTCCTGTGCTTTTATAAAATATAAATAACTAAAAGGCAATAAAGACCAAATTCCAAAGCTGAATTACTTGCTGAAATGTTTGGCCAGGAGACTTGTCTAGCATCATCTTCACTGCCTTGAGGACCTTTTTCTCTTTTTTTAAAGTAAGCCTTTTTTGTTATGTGCCTAAAAGCCACACCTGGATCCAGGCTTGACATTCAAATGCACTGCTCTGCTGTCTAAGCTGAGACTGCTCACACTTTCTTTTGACACCAAGTGCTGACCACGGCTGAAAAGTAGCTCTCTTTTTTACATATTCAGGTGTGGCTCTAGGCGTTTGGCTTTACCTCATCCTCACTTGAAAACTGGGGCCTTTGTGCCTAAATTAAGAGTCAAAGTTTGAGAAGTTCCAGCCAACTAAGAATGCTATGGGAATGCTGGTCTCCCTGCTCCACATTTCCTTATGCTTGGCAATAGTCAACTGAAAAAACAAAAAGGCAGGGGATAAAAAAACCCAAACGATCTAAGTTTGAAAAAGTATTTCTCAAAAACCCTTGCTGGGCACGGCCAATGGAGCTGGTGAACACTGAAGTTACTGGTCTGTAACCCCCAGCAGCTGCTGCTGAACAGACAAAGTCTGACTTTGGAAAAGTGCACTTTTTGTTGTTGTTGTTGTTGTTTGCTCTTTTGCAAGAGCCAGGCGCTGGAGCTGCATCCCCCCCCTCCCCGTGCCTTCCCGAGGGACCCCTTCCCTTTCAGAGGTTTTCATCCAGCCACTTTATATAGCTGTTCCTGGTCTGAACCCCCGCCGAGAAATCCGTTGGCCAAATGGTGAATATCATACAGCCGTGAAAGCAGTCGTGGAAGTGGTCGAGCGTGACTTCCACGCCGGCGTTCTCCAGGCGCTTGGCGTACATCACCCCGTCGTCGCGCAGGACGTCGTTCTCGCAGGTCAGGACGTAGGTCTTGGGCTGCAGCCGCAGGGTTTCGTGCTCTGCCAGGAGCGGGACCGCCCGCACGTCGAGCAGGGCTGGAATCTGCTGGAGGATTTCAGCCTCGCCCGTGGTTTGTATCACGGGCTTGTAGCTCTTCTTGAAGGACGAAGGCAGTAAGGACGTCCAGTTGAGACGCCCTCTGAAAGAGTGAGCTTGGCCAACGTCAAGAGCGGTGTGGTTGTTCACCAGCAGGGAGTGAGCCAAGTCATAGTTACCATTGAAATAATCTATCCAGTAGCTGATCATGACGTAACGAGGAAGGACGGGCATATTCATGTTCTGCTGATAAGAGGGGGTGTTGAAGTCAAATGCCTGAAGGACTGGATAAATCAAGGCCTGCAGTTTGGGTCTGACGGTCAGATGCTCATCTTTGCTAAGCTGTGGGGAAAAATACAGGATAGAATTGAGATGACAAAGAAACTAAGCACCACAATATCAGCTTAGAACTTCATGCAACCAACCCTTCATTTGATGATTTTTAGGCTGAATTCTGCTCTTACGCAGATAACGTTGATCTTTTGTCTGAAATATTAGCAGCCTGATCTTTTTCTTCTCTGGTAAGGATGGCCATTCAGGTAGGTAGAGCCAGTATCCCGTCTCCCACAGAAATCAGTGGGAGTTTATTGGTGGGTGTAAGAAGAAAAAAAGTAAGTGTAAAGTGGCATTTCACTAATGCAGTTCCCAGTTTAACATCTTGCAACTGAAGAACTTCCTGAAGGAAAGGAGCTAGTCTTGGTTTTAGTGGTTTTTAATGGATTTTTATTCCATGAATTTATCTAATTGGGGTGGTTTTGAGCATATGCAAACTGTTTGTATCCACAGTTTTCTCTAGCAAAGGCTCACCATGTCCAGAAGGTCCTCTCTGTGTTTCACTTGATCCTGATATCTGCATTTGATTTGAGCCTACCATAGAATCATAGAATCATTTAGGTTGGAAGAGACCCTTGGGATCATCAAGTCCAATCAAGTACCAGTTATAAAGATTAGGGGACACCAAATTTTTCTGGATGGAATCAGCAAACACTTGTTTTGCGTCATCTTCTACACCAGACGCAGAGTCTTCTATCATATCTCATCCTCTCTGTCTCTTTTTCAGGCTGAAAAACCTTTGTGTATTTAACCTCTCCCTGAAACATCCCTACATCACTGATTTTAAAAGGCATTACGCATGAGGGAAACGAATTAGGAATGCTGCTTCCAAAACACGGTAAGATCGTGTTTATCAGACCTTGATATTGAAACTTTTAGTGTAATTGTCTCCTATTAATTTTTTCACCCTAATTCAATATTGCAAGGTTGTCATGATAATTAGTTGTCTGGACACGGTATCAGCTTTCTTATCACCAATGGTTATGACAATACGAGAAAGCTAATAATAATATTTCACTCAACCATGAAAAATATTATTACATGCCCCAGGCTGCCTTTAAAATCTTTACTAGATTAAATTCAGATTACTTTCAAACTGCAGATATACAAAAGAAATTTCCTTAAAATTGCGAAATGCTGCAGGAGGACAATTTCACAGAAGAATTAAGCGTCGTTTATTATATTTTTTTGTCCTTCATTTTTATTTGAAGGAAATAAAAAAACGTTTTCAGAGACAAGCAACTAAAATAGGGAGCTAAACTGGTAAGTTGTGCATGTACCTAGATACCTGCTTAGAAAAATAAAGAATTCACCAGCAAAACGAGGTAAAAAAAATGTCATCTAGCTGTTTGCTCTTAAAATCTGGCCCATGACAACTACTAACTAGTAAGACATTGCAGGTATGTGATTCATCTCGTGATCAACTTGTTTTTGCTTCAGTAAAGTGACCCAATGCTGGCTTTCTCCCGTGCTGTCTTTAGGGCTGGCCCATCACAAGGGATCTGTCAGCCTCTGGGCATCACGAGATCGGGGGACCGTGGTAGCCTCACCCAGAGCAGCCCCGGGACGTTACCTCCTGACACACAGCAGCGGCCAAATTTCCTCCCGCGCTGTCGCCGGAAATGGCAATCCGACCCGGGTCAACGGAGTACTGGGCTAAGACGTCGGGCTGCAAGAAGTGCTTAGCGGCGCGAAGAGCGTCGTGGAACTGCTCAGGGAAGCACACCTCTGGTACCAGCCTGTACCTACGGAAGGAAAAGGAATGAGAAACCGTTATTACCACCAACGTACCCTCCTTCTTTAAGGATTAATAGCTGGTATCAGGTAATCCTAAATGGCAAATAACGATTTCATTAGGATAAATGTTATGGGAAAAACATGAGGCGTGTGATACTTATGTAGGACTTAATCTTATAATTAATGCTCTAATTCTGAAAGATTAATATGAACCTACTAGATGTGAATAATACCAGGACTGTATAAAATTGTGCAGCACTTCCCTAGGATTTCCCAATAGAGGATTTCATTATACATTATAAAAATTAATAAATATTTAAAACATCCGTAGCAAGGGAGTCATTACAGTCAGGCTGTGTTTGATCCAAATCCCCACCTTAACTACTATGAGGGAAAAGGAAGAATGTGTCACAGAATGATGTGGGGTTGGAAGGAACCTCTGGAGATCATCTAGTCCAACCCACTGCCAAAGCAGGTCCCCCCAGAGCAGGTTGCACAGGAACGTCTCCAGGGAGGTTGGGAACGTCTCCAGAAATGGAGACTCCGTCACCTCTCTGGGCAGCCTCTGCCAGGGCTCTGCCACCCTCAAAGGGAAGAAGTTACTCCTCATGTTTACATGGAACTTCTTATGTTCAAGTTTGTAACCCTTACCTCTTGTTCTGTCACTGGGTACCACTGAAAAAAGAGTGATCCCGTCCTCTTGACACCCACCCTTGAAGTATTTATAGGTGTTGATCAGGTCCCCCCTCAGTCTTCTCTTCTCCAGACTAAAAAGACCCAAGTCCCTCAGCCTTTCCTCCTAAGAGAGGGACTCCAGTCCCCTCATCATCTTTGTGGTCCTCTGCTGTACCCTCTCCAGCAGTTCCCTGTCCTTGAACTGGGGAGCCCAGAACTGGACACAGTAGTCCAGATGGGGTCTCACCAGTGCAGAGCAGAGGGGGAGGATGACCTGCCTCCACATGCTGATCACACTCTTCCTGATGCACCCCAGGATGCCATTGGCCTTCTTGGCCACAAGGGCACATCACTGGCTCATGGTCATCCTCTTGCCCATCAGATTCAATAATTTCCATTACTGAGGAGAGGAGCAGGAACATACCCACCCACAGGCGGAGAGACTGAGGCACAGAAAGAGAGAAAACAGTCTGCCCACGAAGAGCCAGCACCTAAATCACATTCATGAGATTTTCTCAGTTTCTAAATAACAGTGCAGGAGAAGTCTGTTCGTATTTACTGAATAATATGTAATATAAGAGTTGTTATGAGGCCTTATGGTACAAAGTATGTCTTCTGTTTGTAGCTTTGCAAACAGCAGATTTTACATATTCTCAGCAGAGCTGAGCAAAACAAGCAAAGCAAAATCCAGATTTCTGATTCAAAATGTTTTCTTTAGAATCTAAGCTATAAAGTTTCATATGCTGTATAGATTTTAAACTTAGGTTACACAGAAAGCATTTCAAACTCCAAACCTGACCTGTTTGCAGGAAGCAATGGATGTATTGCACAAAGGAATATGAGGGAGTCCTTTGGGAACTTCTTGTAAAACTGGATAACAGACCACGCATATATCACAAAAGTGAGACATGCAATTAAACCAATGAGAAATCTAATTAGACTTCACTAATTTAGTGCAAAAGCCCTGACTGAAATATATAATGGCTAAGGAGAAGAGGTAAACAGTAACTCATAGGAACAGGCAGAATTATACCACCATAAATCAGAAAAGGGAACTTTTCAATACTGTGATAGCTGGAATAATCAAAGCTGCTCTTTTTTTGTTGTTTAACTTTTCATTGTTTCGACTAATAAACAACAAGGAAGTGAAAAAAAAAGTGAGCCTTGAAATTATGCTATAACTATTGAATGAGTAACATCAACTCCATATAATTAAGTTGCAATTAGATCACAGGGCTCGGCATGTAATCAACTGCATGTGGGAAACTTGAGTAGTTACATCAAGTGATTGAGTTTGCAACAGAAAATATTGAAGTTGACAATATGGATGGGAGAAGTACCAATCAAGCTGGCGTCATCTAGGTAATGTAGTTAGCTAGTTGAAGAGGTTTGTTTACCTTGGAATTGTTCAGTGAGTTAGAAAAAGCAGCCCCACTTCTCTGTTGTCTGGCACCCCGGCGGTCCTCTGCTCTCGAGTGGAGCACGAGGCTCAAATGAGCTGACTGGAACAGCAGGAGACGGAGAGGGAACTGCCAGGCTCTGCAGAGGAGGCTGGTTAATGAGCAGGGGTGAAAGGAAAGAATTTTTCCCAGAAAGAGTGGTCAGACACTGGAATGGGCTGCCCAGGGAGGTGGTGGAGTCGCCGTCCCTGACTGTGTTTCAGAGTCAATTAGATGTGGTGCTGAGAGACCTGGTGTAGGGCAGGACCTTGCAGAGTGGGGCTGATGGTTGGACTCGATGATCCCAAGGGTCATTCCAGCCTGAATGATTCGATGCTTCTATTCTATGATTTCATAGTTTTGCTCTTGCAGACCCTTGCAACTGTGGTTTATAGACAGACTTCAGGGGAGATTAACATATATATATTTTAATATTTATGTACATATATATGTACATATAAACTTTACCTCTCTCCCTCTCTCTATATATATATATAAATATACCTTGCAGCAGCTGGAGCAGCCACTGAGGATAGGAAAAGCCCCTGTTGCTACAAGTACCCTCTCCACCATGAGGGTGGTGAGACACTGGCCCAGGTTGCTCAGAGAAGTTGTGTTTTTTCTAGATTCAAACTAATGATTGACAGGTTAAAAAGTTACACGTCAGGAGCTGGGGCTGTAGACCTAAGGAAGGAGACAGATATTCTTCAGCATGGATGCTGCTGAATGCTTCAGCATTTGCTTTTCTTTTGTTAGCCCCCATTAGCAACCTACTTCCCTCTGTTAGCCCTTCCTTTGCCACGAGCAGAGAAGCTAGAACTTGGCACTGAAAGTGGCTGTGAAAATGGCAGTGTATTAGTAAAGAAACCCAAGTGAAGAAAATGACATAGCTGTCTGGGTGAAGAGGTAATGAAAAAGGAGACTATGAAATTCTTGTATGCAAAATCATATCTGTCACAAGGAACCAGACTTGGCTGATGATCTGAGGGGTTGGATGCCCCTCTGCTGTGAGGACAGGCTGAGAGAGTTGGGGTTGTTCAGCCTGGAGAAGAGAAGGCTCCAGGGAGACCTCAGAGCCCCTTCCAGTCCCTAAAGGGGCTACAGGAGAGATGGGGAAGGATTCTTGATCAGGAGGTGGAGCCATAGGATGAGGAGAAACAGTTTTAAACTGAAAGAGCGGAGATTTAGATTAGCTATTAGGAAGAAATCCTTGACTGTGAGGGTGGTGAGACACTGGCTCAGGCTGCCCAGAAAAGCTGCAGCTGCTCCATCCCTGGAGGGGTTCAAGGCCAGGCTGATGGGGCTTTGAGCAACCTGGACTGGTGGAAGGTGTCCCTGCCCAGAGCAAGGAGATGGAACAAAATGCTCTTTAAGGACGCTTCCAAGCCAAACCATTCTATGAGGAGGCAGAGATGTGTGGTTCAGCCTTCCTTCAGGTATGTATCATGTCCAAGTATGTTTGGGTTCTTTTGTTAGTTTGTTTTTAGAAATTCACAAGTATTTACAGACTTGTAACTTGGCACTCCAGAGATCTCAGGTTTTAGCTGCGCTCCTTATATGTGGATACAACTGCAAGATGCACTAAAATTTGCATTTTAGTATCTGTCCAACTGAACTAAGTGCTACCCTTTCCCCCCCACCCCTTATTTCTGTCTTCTCAAAAGACCTCTATAATAAGTCGAAACCCAAATTAATCTTTTATACAATTCCAATTTGTTGTGATTTTAAAAGGGTAAAAATAGACTGCCAGAGAGAATTGCTGTCCAAGATAAAGCCTCACACACAAGCCAGTAACAAAGGAAAACCTAAACAAGTTATGTTACGTATTTCTAATATCTTAAAATCACTTGATCAGTTTTAGATTACTCACTCAACTGAGACAACAACAGCATTGAGAGATTCAGCCATGATTCTGCAGAGGTTGTTATAGAGGCTTGTTCCTGGAACGAAAGGACACAGTGTTGTGGACCTGAATCCATTTATGTCAATAGGCACAAAGCCGTAGGTGAGCCTTCTCAGAAAAATATAAAGGCATCACACAAACATAAGCAAAGTAAATGAGATCAGTTTGCAATAGATAAAGTGCCAAATGCATGCTGTAGCAGAAGGAACATAGAAAGCATTAGACTGCAGGACTTCAAGGCATCAACTTTCTCATCTGTTTCTTAATTTCATCCACATATCACAGTTCTCCTGGTTGGGAAAAAATTTAAGGTACCCAGTGGCTTGGGGGCATCAGCATCCAGAGACAGTTATCACTGTATGAGTCACTGCTGCTTGTTCATGTCATTACAGCATGCACTGCTTGGATTCAAATGAGTTGCCCTATTAACGTCAACTGAACTACTCATTTAAGGGAGGATTAATCAGAGCTATCCTATTCATCAGTGGACTGTTTTTCTTTAATTTTATTGCTTTCCAGTTATTTAATCGTTTGTTCCTGGTACTATAAAATATACTAATGTTTTCTAAAGTATCTTATCCCAGAATTTAATATTTAGCTATAACATTTGTGCTGTCAACTTCTGCATCTTGGACTGGAGGATAGCATCTGACATAGCTGTTAACCATCATCCAAAGAGCAGTAATTTGATAGAAACTTTTTGCTCAACAGGAGTCCTACATGCAAAGTGCTACAGAACACACGAGGTGGGCAGGGTGCTAACAAACATCCCTTAGGCAGGCCTAAGAAAACTCATCTCAAAGTGCAATTCTTCTGTAAGAAGAGGAGCAACTTTTTAATCCCTACAGACCAAAGAGACTGGGATTGCCAAAGGCATTTTTGAAGTCCAGATTTGAAATTATTTAGGATCCTAAATCTCACTCGAATCATCATCAAAGCGACTCATACTTGCATAGTCCAAAAGCAATCAATACAGTCTTTGTTTTGGAACATTTCAGAAAACCTCATTAATGTTCTTTTTCTATAGATGAAGCTACAGAATGCATCAGGGCTGTATGGATGTCATGATGTCACATAAGCAACAGGGAAGGAAAAGGAGGGAAGACTCCTATGGGATCTGGATCTCGGAGAAGCCACGGGAGCCGCATGTCTTTTCTCCTCCCAAGGCTTTTCTCCTCCTGTACAGTACGGTAGGACCAGTGGTTAGATTATTCTTGTCTACAGCTATACCTTACTTTCTCTGATCATGTGTGTGGTTTCCAAGTTAATTGGAGTAAACAGCATTAAATTTCAAGGTAATTTCTGCTCATGGTGGCAATGGTCCCCCACAGGAGGTGGCCAGACCATGGGATGGGAACCCACCTCATCACACTGCCCGTTGCCTGTGGTCAGCAGCATGCATTCCAGGTGTGTGCTATTTAAGAGCCAAACATCAGCAATGTTGTTACATGCAGTGTTGTTCAGCTCACTCATGGATTCATGGAAACAGGGCAAAACCTTAAAGCATAGTCACTGGGTCTTGATTGACTTCTGCACGTGACCATGGAAAACACCGGACTGGCCCGAACAGCCCATCCAGGTATTCCAGGAATTTAAACAATAAGCTCTTTTATCCTCTCAGGATGTAACAAAATTAACCTTTGGTCCTTTTAGAGCTCGTGTGCAGGTAAGATACCCACTTTTGTTGTGGGTTCACAACATTTTCCCCCTTCCCCTCCTTAAAGCTCATCTACCAGAGCGGAGACAGTTACCACTGAATTCAGGTCTCTCTTCGCAAAATTGTCATCCCTGGCAGGAAAAACAGCTTTTAGCTTCTCCTGCTAGGAGAAAACCAGAGCAGAATCCTATTTAATTACTGGCAGACACATACTTGCACTTGCCAAGGCCCAGCCCCCTCCGTGGATGTAAACAACGCTGCGCTTGAGCCTTTCATCTCCCTTCGCAGGAGGTTCAAACACTCTGACTTCCACGCCGTCAAAAACAGCATCCGTGATGTTAATGTCTTCGGAGGAGACAGACTTCAGCTTGTCAAAGGTACATATCAAATAATTCAGGGCTATCAAGTGATGGCTGAGTCTCAGGTAGTGAATCAGGTGACACTAGAGGGGGGGAAAACAACAAAAAAGGAGATTTCTGTTACTTCAGAGCGTATCGTAGGTACCGCATTGATGTTTAATGCAACTGCCTTCAAAGGGCAGGTCCTATATGAAAATGAATACGGATTCTTAGAATATTCACTGGAAAATGACTGATTATCAAAGACCTCTAATGCTTTTAAAGCTGTATTAAAACAAAACCCTGTCCATAAAAGATTCTCTGTTGTCAAAATAAATCAAACCACAAGCATTATGTGGATCAAGACAACCGTGAACGAGCACTCAGATCCTCGCCTTTGAAAAGCATCTCTGAAAGGAGATGAACCTCACCAGCATGTTCCACTAAGGGAGCTGTGAAGCTCCTCAGACGGGTGCCAGCAGAGGGCAATACCACACAGGCAAAGTTGCTGTGGTGGGAAGGTATCAAAAATGCAAAGTATTTCTCTTGTTCCACCTCAAAGCATTAAGTCTTTCCACTTTCAGTTCACAAGGATTGCAAAGAAGTTTGAAAACAGGAATGGTCTTAAAGGAATCTAATGCTTGTTCATTGGCTTATCATGTGTTTACCTGCTGAACTGGGAAGGATCTGAAATGCTAGCCAAGAACCATGGCAGGTTAGTGATTCCCCCCCCCCCCGCCAGCCTCTGGGACTGAAGTGCATTACTTTTTTTGTGGGGGGGTGTAAAACACTGCAGAAATGAAGAATGATCACATCCTCCTGACCCCTTATGGGAAAAGGAAAGCCATTTTATCCCCTTTGGCTGCAGGATTATTATTTTTTTTTATGTTTTGGTTTGTTTTGTTTTTTACATTTTGCCCTGCATAGATTAAAAACCTGTCTCTCTCATCAACCAGTACTGGGATCCAAGACACTCCTCCAGCCTAAATGGTCACAACCTGCTCCCCGTGTGTGCCCTCTGTGCTATTTGCAGTGCGTGCTTGTTCCCATTCCCCAGCTGGTGCAAAAGGGGCAGCAAAAGGTGAGACAGACGGGGACTACAGCACCCAGACTGGCCTTTCACAAGTAATGCAGGGTCTTTCCCCTCTTGCAAAGTTAACTGTCCTTGTGATGAAGGCTAGACATTAGATAACCATCTCTTGTACATCTTTCTCAGTCGAGGCAATGACGTTGGGAGGTAAAATGAATGCGTATGCCTAACGTATATCTTTAGGGCCAGTACCCTAAAGAACACCGTCAGCTGTGACCTTCTATTTTACCTGCAGGCAACAGATACTTGGAAGATAAAGTGTACTCTTAGGAATCACGTAGCTTGTCTACTCACAACCATTTTCCTGTCTCAATTCTGGTAGTACCACTGGTACAACACAAACCTCCCGGTAGGAATTAAAGACGCTGACACTTGAGCGAGCAGGTCACCCCAGTACCAGTCTGACCTTGTGCCACAGTTTAGCCTGTGCAAGTAATGTGGAAATCAAGACAGAGAATCATAAAATGGTTTGGGTTGGAAGGGACCTGAAAGCCCATCCAGTTCCACCCCCCTGTCACGGACAGGGAAACCTCCCACCAAACCAGGTTGCTCTAAGCTACATCCAGCCTGGCCTTGAACCACCTCACGTAGGCTGCTATGTGAGCAGGGAGAGGAATCCAGAACAAGAATTTACAAAACCAGCTTTCTTTTCTTGCTTTAGCTGGTGGTAATGCCACCCTGCTGAGATACAGTTTGGTGAGGATCCAAATTGCAAAATGTTTGCTGCTTTTCGGATGGAATGTCATTTCTTTATACTGCAAGGCTTTTCTCCGGGAGAAGGCACACGAAACACCCAGCCGGCGGGGAGAAATGCTGAATTTACAAGGCTGTTTCTATGTCTGAATTTCAGATCACGCTTTTTTCCTACCGTTACATAAAAATTCCCGTAGGAAAACCCAGTTTGAGTTGGAGATCTGAAGAGCAATACATCTCTTAATCATTTTGTTGGGCTGCCGCTGATGTAAACAGCTGAAGATGTGATGCTCTGTGTGCCCCCGTGGAAGGTAACCGCTGGGAATCAGTTTCAGAAATTCTGCCAGGGAAAACAATGTTTCTCTAGATTTTTTTTTTGAGTCTGACTGTGCTGCAACAGACGTCCCATTTTGGTTTTCTCCCAATTTACTTCACATTCTTTGTAGACGAGATTACCACATGTTCCCTGCAATCAGAAGTGTTTTATTTCCAAGGCCTAGTTGGTGTTGTTTACAGAGAAGTGTTTTGCTCTGTTCTCTAAACCACGGCAGCGTGGCAGGTTATCACACCCTTGCATGCCTTTTTTATTTATTTTTTTTCTTCCCTATAACAGCACACTCTTTCCAAGAATCCCAAAACCTGGAAGAGATGCTTTGTACACCAGGGTACAAAAGCAACACTCCTGATGTTTTTTTCTGCTGGGCATCAGCAGGTTTTTTGCCAAGCAATTATCAGACAGATACTTTGGAAGTTTGTCTAATCAGCCCACTTGGTTGTCATTTATCAGGCACAGGATTGCACATTTTGCAGGCAAAGAGCTAGTCTTGTCCAAAGTTCTTACAAATAAAACCCTTATATATATTTTTTCTCTATAAATATTTAAAATAGATACATAGCATCTTACCACTCTGTCTTATAATGACTTGCAGAAGAAGATGTGTTTAATGGCTGCCTGATTCTCTTCATAGAACCACAGAATTGTCTAGGTTGGAAGGGACCTTTAAGATCATCTAGTCCATCCATAAATCTAACTCTGATAAAAACCACCACTAAACCATGTCCCTCAGCACCACATCTACCTATCTTTTAAATACCTCCAGGACAGCAGCCTGTTCCAATGCTTAATAAACCTTTCTGTGTAAAAAAATTTCTTAATATCCAATTTGAACCTCCCCTGGTAGGACTTGAGATCATTTTCTCTTGTCCCATCACCTGTGACTTGGGAGATCAACCCCACCTCTCTCCACCATCCTTTCAAGCAGTTGTGGAGCTCAAGAAGATCTCCCCTCAACCTCCTTTTCTCCAGGGCTGTGAGAAAAAGCAGATATAGAGAACAAAGAACTGTTCTGGAGACACTGTCACTTCACCTTTAATCACCAATATCTGTCCCTAAACTATTAGTAGTCTCCAGCTGGCTCCTCAGCTGGTAAATTCCTGAAGAATCCCAAATGCCCACTGCTCCTATGCTTACTCCCTCGTGGACTTTTGCTCCACATTAGTCATCTGTTCTGTATTACGAAAAATAAAAGAAAAAAAAATCCAAAAAAGTTTTCCTCTTGCTAATTTCTACTAGCCTCTAACAGCACTCAGCCCGCTGGAATTCTCTGTCCTCAGCTGACACTGTCTGGGTTTCACATCTCTGACCTTTAGCCATGAAATTATTGCAACAGGTCGCATTCGGCTGGCGTGCAGAGGCAGCGTGTCCCCAAAGCTGCGCCGAACACATCAGCTGCTTCCTCGGCCGCCTTCGCAGCTGGTCAAGACCCAAGGTCCTCCACCGACCTTTTGGCAGGATCAGGAATTAAGCAAACAGCTAAAGCTTTTTTTTTTTTTTTTTGTTTTTTTTTGGTTACATACCCCACTACTTGGGACGAAGCCAAATCTCACTCATGACTCAAACGAGTAACGATGCTGGAACGGGGCGACTGGAACTGTGCAAGACTAAACTTTCCTACCTTAAAAGATGCGGGTACTACCCTCAGACCTGGCGTGACTTCGCCGAACACAGGTCTGTAACATCAGAGGCGAAATTCCCAACTGCAGTATCTGCAGTCAGTAACAGAGATTAGTCAAAAATAAACAGGATTATTTCCCCACTTAGCTGTGTGCAGAACACAGCTGGTTTGTGTGCATTTCAGGCAGCTTATCTTGTTTAAAGGCGAGGGTCTATTTTCTTTTATTTTACAGAATCATTTCTTAATGCAAGATGCATTATTGCCCAGGGAAGAATACATATTTTTAACGCTGTTACAGCCAAAGACAAGTGCTCCTAGTTTTATCAATCTCCTTTAGAACCGAAAAGAAACCAGTTTTACAGCTTATCAATTAGAAGCAGAAACTAGATCATGTTTTAACCTAAGGTTTTGCACATATGCCTCTTTGCTCACGATGATCTGCTTTTACCCTGGATGCAGCCGTTATCTGTTACTGCAAAGGAGACTTCCAGGGGGGCCGAGTCGCTGCTCGGGTGTCAGTGCTGGAGACCTACCTGCCACCACTAACAACTTGCTTCGCTGTAAACCGATTCCAAGACCGTGCAAAAACACGGACGACTGACTTGGCTGGCTACAGCTATGATTTACACCTGCCCAGAACTCACATACTCTGAAATACACGGGTAGGGAGATATTAAAATGTCAGAAAGAACTGATTACTGTTTTCCCTAATCCTGACTGCTGATGTCCCGCACCCTAGATTTTATTCCAAAAGTGAGCAGCAGAGAAGTATGAAGGAATCCCTTGGCTGATGAGGGCAAGTATGAAGATAGTTTTCTCCCCTGTGCAGCTGCCTACCTTCTTCCACATACGTCTGTCTGATGGCCTCTACGCCAACCCATTTGTCCTTCCACACCTCTGCTAGCAGCTGTCCCCGTTCCAGAAGAATCCCTTCTTCCTCGCCGTGCACCAGAACAGTGAGTATCTTGACAGTGATGTTCAGAAATAATTTATTTCAAAGGGCTTATTAAATAAACATAAGCTGCTCTCTTTACTCCCAGAAGGGAGACTGGTTAGAGGAAGAAGCGAAAACCTCCAGTATCAACCCTGCTGTTAACGGCAGAATTATGAGATGCTGCTTTAGATACTTCTTGACAGGCATCAAGGAAAACAATAATTATGGTTTAATCTGTGGCTCAGTCCCACAGCTGATTTTATGTGGCTATCCACATTTCAGCGAAGCTGAGTTCTAACATACCTGTATACTTATGAACATACAAAGTCTTTAATTTCTGATTGAAAATTGTGTTACATCGCTGTTTTACGTGAAAATGTTACCACGTCCCATTTTCAGACAGGTTGAGCAGGGCAAATTACTCGTGTCTCAGTTAAGCACCTTCACCTCAACTCATTAATATTATTAAAATCTGAATTTCTCTGTTTTCATTCTGGGGCAGCACAGTACGTTAGAGAGGGTGCAGGAACAAGGCTCTGAAACCCCAGCTCAGTTTCCAGTTCCACCACTGGAATTTTTTGCCAGGTCAGATAAGGCATTCCATCTCTTCCTATCTCCATTCCCCCCGTTTAAGATTAGGGTAACAGTACTGGTCCCCTTCCGTACTAGGTTTTGGAACCTACTTACATAAACTGCCCTACAAGCATTACATATATCTATATCTATGTTTGGTTTTTTTCTTTAAACATGTGATTGTTGAAGCGTCTCACTGAGCCAGGGCACTGAGTCAGTCCCACGCTGGTAAAAAAGAAGTTGTAGCTGACTGGGGCAAAACTCCACGCAGAAATGCAAAACCTTATCATTAGTACACTGAAAGCCAGTGACAGTTTTATTGGGAGTTTTATTGGCACTGAGAAAACAAACACATTATCCCTAACAAGAAATTGTCACGCTTAATTGTCACTGTCTTTGCGAGTCCATTTCAAAATAAGCAAAAAGACAACTAATTCTATTTGAAGCACATGCAGTTTCTTTCATGCTCTTGGAAAAAAAGGATTAGAGTACAATTTCAGAGATATAAAGTCAGAAATGTACTTCTGTATGCTGTCTAACCTACAAAGGCAAGCAATAAAGAGCAAGCTGAAAATACATTCAGAACTGGGTGAAAGTTCAATGGTCACATTCAGAGAAATGTTAAACCATTGGGTCTTGCAATAGCCAGTAGAGGAAGAAAGGAGAAGCTGAGCTTGACAAAAGGGCATATACTTTATACCCACAGAAGCTCTCTAACAAAGTAAATACTTGACTTTTGCAATCCTAGCTTCAGTTCATGCATTTCCTTCTTAATGGCAGTCATTTATTCCTGACTTTGTGCTTTGTCTCAGTGTTGGCAAGACTTCTGAATGCTTGGAAAGCACCTTCCTTTTCTCTGTGAAAAGGAAAGCACCAAGGCTTATCTGTCCCGTGATTCAGGGTACCTCTAGTGCCTCACTTCTTCTGTGTGTGAGACTCACCTGGTCCTTCCTTTGATTTGTAAACTACCTTACAGGAGCTGTTAATTGTTTGGTAATTTTTCTCACTGTAGAAGTTTGCACTTTTAAGGCCAGAGATGTAAGCAGCTAAGAAACTACCATCTCCCTGCTCCAGAGAGCAGGAGCTATGCGGGCACCTCAGTCCTGCCCTGCTGGTGTTCTCCACCCAGGCAGGCTCTGTCTTGCCAGCTCCTCGGGGATTACAGAACATCCCAGGAGATACCCTCGGGCCTCCAAACCTAGAGAGAGGCACCTGAATTCAGCTGTCTGTGCCCAACACGCCGCACAAACAAACTGAACGTGTGAACAAAAGCCAACCGCAATATACATATATATAGTCACAGTCATATGATTTTCTGAAAATAGGTCTCCTTCAGCCGGAGGTTATGGCCTTGGTTCAGGTGCTGCTGGCTGAACTGTTGGGATGTGTTTTGCCAACAACACGCCAGGGAGGGGGGGCGGGAGGGCGGAGGAAATGGCATCAATGCACTTGGTTAAGCTGAGCGCTTGCTGCTCGGTTATTGGAGTTAACATGAGCATCAAGCTATAGATTTCACTGAAAAATGAAGCTATTGTAGGTCGTGTCTGCATACTTCCATAGCAGACATATGGGAGGGTATGCAACCAAGCGGGTCTTATCCTATAGAAGCAAACAGGATTTTAACCTTTCATCCTGGAGATATGCTTTGATTCAGCAATACAGTTGGACCATGAGAAGATACTCAGGTGAGTGGTCTAGCTGCTCCTAGGCTCCATCTCCAACAGTGGCAACCAGAGAGGCTATTCAGGCAGAATATGCAAGCCTGGATATCATGGGTGGTCCGCTCTCCTCATGCATCCCAGCATCTGCATTTATCATATTAGGAATGTAGAAGGTACATCCCCATCTAGTCCTTTTGGTACCCATTTATGGACCCTCTCTCCATTAATTCATTTAATATCTTTTTGAATATGCTGATGCGCTCATCCCTTCAAGTTACAACTTCCTGTGCATTTCCAAACCAACCTAGTAAACTGAAATGCTGGTAGGAAACTCGGGAAGAGTGCTTTCTCATCCATAGTACCTTACATCAGGCCTGACCACGGCTGATCAATCCTTGTAAAAGTTCAGACCGTCCTAGAAGAAAATAAAGTTGGAGGCACTGTAAGAAAGTTTGAGCTCTCTGATCCGTTTTATGTCAGCCCAAAAGCAGTGGTAGAAAATGAGGGCAACATCAATGAAGTGACAGAACTGTCTCGTGTGTCTCACGACACACTCAAGCATTCAGATTTATGTTTAGCAATATCATTCTAGAAGAAGGCAGTTCAGTATCTGAAACAACCTCCCTATGTCTTCTTTCCCTGAGTCATAGGTAATAAAAAAAACATTATTAGGGTGGGGTTTTTTTGACCAAAAGCCTGCAGGTTTAGCCTGGAGAAGACAGAGTGGACCTCGTCAATGCTTATCAACATCTAAAGGGTGGGTGTCAAGAGAATGGGGCCAAGCTCTTTTCAGTGGTGACAGGACAGGGGTTAACGGGCACAAAATGGAACACAGGAAATTCTGTCGTAACAGGAGGAAAAACTTTGAGGGTGGCAGAGCCCTGGAAGAGGCTGCCCGGAGAGGGTGGAGGGTCTCCTTCTCTGGAGATGTTCAGATCCCACCTGGACAGGTTCCTGTCCGATCTGCTCTGGATGCAGGCGGTCAGATGAGATGAACCAAAGGTTCCTTCCAAGGCCTGCCATTGTGTGAGGTCGGGACCCAGGCTTAAACCGCACCTCATCAGACCCGCACCGCGGAACCCAGCGGAGAAAGAGGGGATGCCGGCTTTACCAAAACGCGCCCGCTTGATTTACGGATAAGGAGGAAGCTGCTCTCTGGTGCCGGCAAAGCATGGAACCCCATCCCAGTTCCCCTTCCTCCTCCGGTGCGCCGGAGACCGGCCCCACCAGACGCGGATGTCCCCGATGCCGCAACTGCCTCCTCCCACCCCGGGGACCCTCGCACCGGGGAAGGCCATGAGGGGCTCCTCCGCCCCTCCGGAGCCGGGACCGAGTGGTCGCCGCCTTACCGTCTGCTGCACCGCCCGGAAGGTGGCATCCAGCAGCATCAGCTTCCATGGGTCCGACACGGTGCCGGGCAGCGGCAGGTACACGTAGTAGGCGGACAGGGCGGCCAGCGCCGTCAGCAACACCCAGGCGGCCCGCATCGCGGCCACTGCCGCCGCCGCCACCAGCACCCCGGGGCCGGCCTCCCCCGAAGGAAACGCCAGCCTTTCCCGTCCCCGNCGACAGAGAAGGGATGGTCCCCGCTGAGGCCGGAGGCGGTGAAGGAGGGAGGCAGTAACGGGATCCATCCCGGTCGAACTGGGAAATACCCTTATTTTAGCTGAATAAACTCTACCGTTTCCCGTGTAACAAATCAGAAAGGCTTTATTTATTTATTTATGTTTAACTATGTTAATTTTTTTAATTGTATTTTAGCCTGGGATATTTATTTTTTACAAGTTCTGGTCACAAGTTCTGGTTTTAGGCAGGAAGATTTCCTCTACAAACCACATTTTCCAACAGGTCTTTTTCATCCCCAGAANGGATGGTCCCCGCTGAGGCCGGAGGCGGTGAAGGAGGGAGGCAGTAACGGGATCCATCCCGGTCGAACTGGGAAATACCCTTATTTTAGCTGAATAAACTTTACCGTTTCCCGTCTAACACATCAGAAAGGCTTTATTTATTTATTTATGTTTAACTATGTTATTTTTTTTAAATTGATTTTTAGCCTGGGATATTTATTTTTTTTTATTTTTACCTTCTTTTAGTCAGTCACAAGTTCTGGTTTTAGGCAGGAAGATTTTCTCTACAAACCACATTTTCCAACAGGTCTTTTTCATCCCCAGAAGCGCTTTCTTGTCAGATAAAAAAAAACTCTTTGCAACACGCAGGAAATAAAGGTACTGTACAATTCAGCCTGGGCACTGATAACTACTGAACACTTAAGTCACAGAACTACTTTCTGCAAATTCAAATATTTTTTTTTTTAATTAGCCAGACTGCCATGCAGTGTGAAGCTAATTCAGAAAAAAAGGAAAGAAAGAAAGAAAAGGACTAATTTTAACAGTAACGTGGCTTTTAAAACTGAATTCGTTGCACTAAAACTCACAGAGAATTATAAATAGAGCCCTGGAAAGGACAATTTTCCTTTTAA
Organism: Jacana jacana; assembly: GCA_013400555.1. Taxonomy (NCBI): domain Eukaryota; kingdom Metazoa; phylum Chordata; class Aves; order Charadriiformes; family Jacanidae; genus Jacana; species Jacana jacana. The sequence continues at coordinate 16,236 of VZTM01000390.1, read as the reverse complement.
AAATGGACATGAAAAGGCAGTAAAAGCAAAATATGTTTCTAAGAAGTAAAAGGTCAGCTTTTAAGCCAGCTTTACTGGAACCGAAGTAAAACCTCGCTGACTCTAAAGGCTGCAGAAGAAAGTTTCTGGAATTCCTAAGGAAATAAGACTCTTGAGCATCTTTAACCTTTTTTTTTTTATTCATTTTGCCTGTAACAACAGCAGATGGAGTTTCTGCAATTTCCACAGTCAGTTTTGAGCAGACTACGGATGCCGAAGGGCTGTTGGGAAACAAGCAGCTTTGCCCAGAAAGCAGCAGCAGGTGAGATTCCTGAGGTCTCGAGCTTTTCATACTGAGTTGTCCCTTCCAGTATGATTTGGTGCTCACACCTTCTCTTTTTTACCTCGTGCCCCATCTGCTTTCCCAGCACCGTTCGTTCCCTGCCTTCCCAAAGCATCTGCCCTTCAAATCCGCACCCACCCTCCTCGAGTGGAATTATTTGGACCCGGCTCTCCACAAAAATCGCTGTTCCCAAACCTCTGGCAAAACTGGGTCTAGTCCCACTCCTCTCTCATCTACTTACCTCTTCAAAAATAAAAAAGAGATTAAAAGGCTGGATGGAGTTTTTCTGCTGCTCCCACTGCCCCCCACATAACATCCTGTGCTTGATCTCCCCCCTTCCTCACATTTTGGAAGCTCCTGGTTCTGGTTAAACTGAATCAATAGCTCTTTGAGGAATTAATCTCTTGGTTTTTTTTTTCTTCCCAGGTGCTTATAAAGAAGTTGGTTGAAAAAAATAAAACACATTGTGGGCTGCAAAAGATTCCTCTCTTTAAGAAGAATAATAAACAGATACATTAACCCCCCTGAACGCTTGCAAGGTATCCAGAGGACAAGCAGTCTACCTGCAGAAACTCATGCTCTCAAGCCAAGAAATGGAGGCAACTTCCAGAGACAACGTCCAGAGACAACTTCCAGAGACAATGCAGGTGACCAAGGTCTCCCTCAGGTCTCTCGAGGTCCCCCCACCTCCTCTGATGTGGCCTCCTCATCTTTTTCCCCAAGGGATGCCGAGATCCCTGCACCTGCAGAGCTGATGTGAGAGGATCCATTTAATGATTTAATCTCCTGGAACTTTCTCCCTGTGGGTGCTACTGCCAGAGGAAACTATTTAACCATTAGATAAACATTATACTTCTGGGTTAGAGATACCTAGAAAACTGGGAGGAACAGCGAGTTTCAACTCTGTGGTACATTTTACATATAGAAAAAAAAGAAATAATAGGTGTTTCAATTCAGAGCCTTTTAGAAGAAAAGCACTTAAATGTCACACATCTAAAGAGTAGTAATTATTTCTGCTGTCAGTTTAGATTTGCTCATCTAAACTTCAGTGATTAAAAAAAACCATTCATAGCCACTTTTCTTAAGTGATTGCTACCTAAAATTTGGCTACATTCTGTCAGTCCCAGGAAGGAAAGCTTCAAGTGGTTCATCAGAGTTCCCTAGTTGCTTTATGAGATTGTAATTCTACATTTTTGAGTATATTTAAAAAAAAAACACCAAAAGGCCAATGTCCAAGGCATTCTTCATCTGCATCATGAGCCTGTATTTATGTACTGAACGTTTAGGTACCACCAGTCTTTTTCAGCCTTGAACTGAGAAGTGTTGCACGTATCGCCCATTAATCCTCAGCCTCCATAAAATACACGCCTCCTCTCTTTGCAGCCACGTTTTCTATCCCTTTATGGAGGATCTAGAGGTTAAGTGGAAATTAACGTTACAACCATCCGTCTCTTTCCCAGAAACTACACTGCAGGACTTGGTCCACACCTAGGAGAAACCCAGTTCCCTGGCCACCAGGGACTCTGAAGACCTGGCTGAAAAGGACTTTGTGAAGGGTGCGAAGAAAGGCGAGAACTGGAAGAACCAGTGAAAAGCGACCTGGAAGAGCAAAATGATGGCCCAAACTGGTAGTTCAGGGTGAGGAAAGCAGCTCAGGTTAGGCTGGATTTTGAGTTTAAGTTATAGTTGCAATTACTGTATATGAAATAAAGTAATTATATGGCTGCATAATAACTGACTGAAGTGTCAAAACTGAAATGACCTTGTTTTCCAGGCTGTTATCCTGAAGTATTTTCCTCACTAATCCTCACTTAGCTCTCTTTCACCAACAAATCTTTATTCCCATACGCAACACCCGCTAATCATCTTTTTCTGGCTTATTTTCCTCCCAAATCATAGGTCAATGGACTTTTCCTGGCACTAACGGCGCTTGGCGAGTCATGAAAATGCCTGAACTAATAGAAATCTGTAACAGAAAAAATTACGAGTGAGATCTAAGAGCTCAATTTGACATGTAAGAATTTACCATCAAATAAAAAAAACTGCTAGAAATAGAAAGCACATCTCTCGTTATTTTTGCCTGGGGCCAGTGAGATGTTCTGCTAAGTCCATTTTCAGAGACGCTGAGCCCGTAGGAAAAGGCGGCCTTTCCAGGTCAGAAGGTTTTAGTGTTAGAGAAAATGATAAAAGTGAAAAAAACAGTAAAGCATTCGGTGCCACCGAGCCGGCTGATGGACCTTTATCTCGGCCACTCACACTTTCTCTGTCGGCTCTTTTCCCTCCTTGCTTATAAACAGGTTAGCTCCCAGTGTGTACGCACACTGATGTCCCCGGAGAAGCTCTGGATGGGGACGCGCTGAGGGGAGCGGCGGCAGGCGGGCCCGGCAGGCCGAGAGGAGCCCAGCCACGGGGAGAGCTCTCCCGCACGGGCTGGGGGCCGTTACCCACCGTCTCCGTGCGACCCCCGGGCAGCTGTGAGAGCATCAATCCACCCTCCCTGCGGCCTGGCCTGCCCTGCCCTGCCCTGCCCTGCCCTGCCGGCCGCTCTGCCCCGCCTCAGGCCGGCGGGCGGTGGCTGTGACCTCCCCTCCCTCCCGCCGCTCCATCCGGGTCTCTCCGCCCCGGCCGTTGGCAGGGTTCGAAAGCCGCCGGTGGCCAATCAGCGCAAGGCGCCCCTCCAACCTGCGCTCGGGCCTGTGCGCTTGCCCAGGAAACGCCCCACCACCAATGGGAGATCACTCAGCACTGAGCGGCATGTGAGGCATCCAATTGGAGGGGGAACGAGGCAAAGCGCCGTCCAAAAAGGGAAGGTGGGGAGGCGGGACATCTCGGAGGAATGTCGAATGAGATGGCGGCTTACAGAAGAGCGGCGGGGCGCTTAGCCAATGGGCGGCGCGATTAGTGCGGGGGCTCGCTTTTTGAATCGGTGGCGACGGCCGTGCCCGCTGATGGCGGAGGCTGGCTTTGCGGTTGGCGGCAGGTGGCATTGGCGGTGAGGGGAGAGCCGGTCACCGGGCGGCTCTGGACGTCGGGAGCGGGTGTGTGTGTGTCGTGGAGAACGTGAGAGCAGTGCGGCCGGGCTGAGGCGGAGAGTGATGGGTGCGGGCGGCCTGGGGCGGGGCTGGGCCGGGGGCACCTGTGAGGCCTGGGGGCTCCCAGGGCGGTCCCGCTGTCCTCTTTGGGCCGTCAGCGGTTTTTTTTCCAGGCAGAGCAGGGGCTTAGCCCTGCTGGTACCTGCTGGCTCATAAGGTGGGAACGGCAGACGGTACCTCATCTTGCCTTGGCCACCTCCCAGCAGGGCGGCTGGGTCACGCTCCGGAGTGGTGCCTCGGGTGTTGGTGATGGGGGGGGGTGCACAGGGGCAACTTGGGAAACTTTTATTTTTTGCTTATTTAAGCGCATATTTTAGTGTTTTGTGACTCTCAGGCTTTCTGCAAGCTATTTAGGAGGTCGTTTGTAAGCGTAATGCTGCGAAGGTGTTCAGGTTTGCCTAGACCTTGTAGTGCTGGTGTTCTGCCCAGTGTCCTTTCCTGTGTGGGAGGAAGCTGTTAGGCTCCTACCTTCCCTGTGCTGTTCTCTTCTGTATCTTGGCACTTCTGGTGTGTAAGTCTAGTGACTAGCATTATGTTATTAATGAGTATGAGAGCACTGAAACGGGGAATATTTCAATACACCCCGAATGGAATCCCATAAATAAATAAAATAAAAAAGCCATACAGAAAATCAAAGCACAGCCCAAAGCGTGGGTTTCTGCCAGATATTCCGTGAAGTTATCTAGAAGTCTGTTCTCATACATGTGTTACTGGGTATAACAGCAGCAGCATGTCGATAATGTTATTGATCTCTTGGACTTTGTAAAAATAATACCTAGGATTTAAATTTAATTATACCCTTAACTGGACGGTGGTTTTTTGGCCTGTTTTTTACATATAACTCTCTGTGGGTTAATCACTATTAATGATATGGTTTGAATCTTTCAAGATCATGGTTCCATCTATCCTCACTGCCAAAGAAGAGGTAACAGTATGATAGTTCCTAGGGGTATCTTTAGGGATCACCTGCTTAGAAAGTTATAGAGACTCTGCTTAAAGTTACTTTCTCTGCCTGCTAGGTTTCAAGGTGTTCTGAGATAAGCTACTTTGGTAATGGGGACTTCCTGCTAGAAAACTTAATTCTGTGGAGCCTGCACAGCTGTGTGTGCCATCAAAGTTGTGACTGAAGTGGCAGTTTTGAGAACTGAACATGCCTAGAATTGTGATAGCTTTGTAGTGTTGACTTACTGCTCATCGCTGTATTGGGAGCTTACCTGATGTCCTGTGGTGTCATGGATCCTGTTTGTCAAACACGATCTCCTAAACTCCAGAAGATAAACTCCTTTCTACCTTGGTGTTATGCCAAAACACCCACTGTTTGTCTTTTGATTTTTTACTTTGCTATGTAATTGGACAGGTTTTAAAGGGATATTTGCAGTCCTGAGGAGAACAACGTCAGTTTAAGTCATACAGAGGGTTATTATGCTACAGCTCTGATAAGGTGGTTAGTCTGACTCCTGACATTGCTGTGCAAATATTTAAATTTGTGTGAATGGTGAATCACAGGGAATGCGTGTGTCTTACCTCATGCACAAGAAAAAAATGTTCTACACGTTTGGCAGGTGCCTCAGAACAAATTTTTTTTCAGTACAAGATTCAGGTAACTACCTGTACAGCGTGTGAGAGGAATGAGTTCTGCCTTTCCAGGGTGTGACAAGTTTATGGGATGGGTGGGAAGAGCACAGATGTGCAGGAAGAGCACCAGTCTACCTGTGAGAAGACAAAAAGCCTTTTTATCTTATGACTGGATATCTCTCCTGTATTACAGTTAATGTAGGACAACAGAGTAGAGCATGCAAATAATAATCACATATACATGTCTATATGTGTAGAGACTCTTACACGTTTTGAGAAACTTAATATTTTCTTATAGCTAATTCTGGTGGTTCTGCTCCTGAGCTTGTCTTTTTCAGGTGAACACAGTAACTCTAGCCAGTTCACCTCAAAACCCAAATATATGTAAGAGGCTTTGTGTACCCTAATTCTTATGCGAATGCTGCACTTCGACAATGCTGCTAACCCAGTCTCAAATCAAGCTTACCATAGTTTATCACCTAAGCAACAAGTGCTTTTAGTTTGCTGGTGTTTTGTGATGAACCTTCTTAAAGTGAACACTAGTTAGTGCTTCTCTGCTGCTCAGGCTGAGGTACCTTCTCTGCAGCTTTCTGTGCAAATGAGTTATTTCTGTGGCAAGCAGCCTGCTCAGAACCGTTTCTGTAACAGGCTTGTGGTTCTTTCTACCCATTGTGTGACTAATATTCTTTGAGAACCACTCTGTGTGAATGGGATTTTAATAAGAGTCTGAATGCTTTGTTTTCAGAACTCTGAAGCTAATTCTGACTGCCTTAGTCCTACAACTGTTATTAATGAGTTTTTTGCAACTGTGACTTAGTTTAGCACATCTATCTTCTAGCTGTTGAAGAACGAAACAAGGTGTAATCATGGCTGACAACAGTATGCTGGTGTCCGAAACTGGGAGGAGCCTCTTGGCTGATTCTTCTGGTCTTGATTCAAAAATTATAGAAACCTCCAAAGACAATGTTCTTCCTGGATCTGTTTTGGATGTTGAAGGTAATGGGGAAAGCTTACTTTAAACCTATTATGTTTCTTTGTAATGGTTGACTACTTTGCAAGTATCTACTTTTTCTGAAAAACCAGAAGTGCTTTCCTGAACACAGAATTGTATGTGGGCTAGCCAAAAGCATGTTGATTTGGTATTCTTTCACTGACAAAGGGGCTGTCTTATTTTTTAATTTGTCTTTTTATAAAAAAAAGTTGGGGTTACAGCCATGAATACATGAGGATTACAGGTAGTCCTTAAATGAATAATTTTGAGCTTGGAATTAATTCAAGAACAAATATTGAAATGAAAAAAAAAAACAACAAACAAACCACCAACAAAAAAAGGTACCTTTGCTTTCCTGCAATGCAGTAGCCACAATCCAGTAGCAGTCTTCTGGTGCAAATGACATGGAGGCAATGCTTGTCCTTTCCTCCTAATATTCTGAAAGTTTTTTGGAGAAAAAGAATGAGGTATTTGACTTCAGTTGCGATATTCCTTGGTGAAACTGAGCAGTTATTAGGGAGCAATGAGCCTCGTCAGCCAGGAACCCAGAGATTAGAAAAGATACCAGCTGGCTGTTTTCCTGCAGGTCTTGCTATCCAATTCTGCTAGGAGCTTTAAGTCAATAATTTTGTTGTCTTTCAGTCTTACCCTCTGACTCTTCTTGCATGTTCTTGCTTTGACTGTAATGTAACTGGTCATGAATTGCAGAATCTTGTTTCACCATGTACTAGAAAGTCTAGGCTTCCTGGTCAAGTAGGAATGCTTTAATTACAGGACAGGCTTCTCGAGGGAATGTTTATTTTCAGACATGTTCCTGATAAACAAGGTGTCTTGAAAGGATAGGGTCTGCCTGTATTCTTCTATACGTGATTGCTTGTGTTAGACCTAACTTGGATTTTTCCACTGAAATACTCATATTATCTGTGTTTCTCTATAAACAGAAGAAATGCCTCAAATAGAAACACGAGTGGTTTTGGTTCAGGAAGCAGGGAAATGTGAGGAGCTTCTGAAAGCTTTGGAGGTACGTGGGCCTAAGATAA
>VZTM01000389.1:97995-120294 GCA_013400555.1 Jacana jacana | reverse complement strand
CCCCCGTGTGGTAGTGACGGGTGGCCCCTTGGGCCTGCCTGGTGCCGGCGTCCGAGCCCCGCGGCGCCGTTTCGTACCGCTGCCTCCCGCGACCCGGCCCTGTCTCACGGCCCGAGGCATCTCCCGGGCTGCAGCCTCCCTTCCTCCCGCCCCCGCGGCCCCTCCGGCACCGGGCCCTTCTCCCACCTGAGCGTCCTTCCCCGCGCCCTGCCTGTCCGGCGGGGCCGGTCCCGGGAGGGTGTACGTTGCCCCGGGCCGGAGGAAGCCGAGGGCGACCTGGGGCGAGTCTTGAGGAGCCGTGGTGTCAGGCTGGGAGTGGGCAGTGGCACCGCGGCAGGAGCCTCCCCGGCGCTCGGGACCGTCCCGGCACCACAGAAAATCGCCATAACTCTGTTTTCCGGGAGCCGGTGCCCGAGCACGTACCGCGGGCGGCGGGGGTGACACCCTGCTCTCCACCACGGCCCCGTCCTGCGCTTCCTTCTGTGTGCACGGTGCCACCAGTGTAACGGGCTGCCCGGCCCGGCTGCTCCTCCCGAGGCCCAGATTCCAAAGTGTGCAAACCCCAAATTACTGAGTCTGCGTCGCGGCTCCCCAGGATAGAACCCGCAGTTCGGGAGGGGGTCGGCGTCTCTCCCGGCCCTCCTGCCACCCAGCTCCGGGGGTGGGGGGTGGGCGCTTTCCCCTGGCTCTGCTGGCATTTGCCCTGTGCTGGCGCTGGGGGAAGTGGGGTTCCCTGCACTGGGCACTGCTGGTTTTCTCGGTACAGCTAGAGCTTGGTCTAGATCAGAATGAGGGGGGTTTGGTCCTGGAGCTTCTTAGTGGGCTCAGTTGAATTATCACCTTTGCCCGCTGCAGCCTGGGCAGCAGTTGCTCTGTAGCAGAGTGCTTTATTCCTCTTGGTCTCTGGGGTGCCACCCCAACTGGGGACAGATGAAGGTGTTAACTGGGTGGAGCTGATGGGCTCCAGTGGGAGACGTTGAACTCCTGTTCCAGAGCCTGTTGGTGGCTGTTCATGGCTATCGCTGGGCCCATCGTTCACTCCGTAATGTGGAGGTGAGTGGTAGGAACTGCTTCCCGCTGGCGATGGGGCACAGGGCGAGATGCGGCTGCGCTGGGCGAGATGTTGTTCTTTCCTGCCTTGTCCATAAAATGGGGCTAATCCCGTGTAAAGCAGTGAGGGCAGGGGAAGGAGGGTGGGAGCGGTGTAAGCCAGGCCAGGAGATAAGCGCTGAGTGGAGCCAGCCTCCGAGCTGTTGCTTGCAGTAAAATAATTGTCCGTTTACTGCATCCTATTCTCCTTAAAATCCCCGTGCACCCCACCCTGGAGGAGCACGGTTACGCACACCGTAGGCTGTGTCTGCAGCCCGGAGGATGGCCAGGGAAGCCTGACTCCAGCCAGGTTTCCAAACTTCCCCTCGGAGCAGAGGTGTCCGGTGCGTGCTGCTGCGTGTCCTGCGTGAGCAGCAGGGAAGTGTCACCAAGTTGTCCCTTGGAGGCAGGGGCTCCTGTTCGCGTTCGTCGCTGAGCGCGGTCAGGCCGGAGCTCTGTGTTACCGTGGTGAGGGCAATAAGTAATGGTCTCCTGTGGGGAGACCCCGCAGCTTCCTGTTGCTGGGGGGGTTCTTGGTGTTTGCCGCCCCCCAAATCATCCAGCCAACGCTGACGGCTTTGCCTTTTGGTGTGCGCTCTGCACCTTGGGAGTTGATGCCCTGTCCCGCTCCCTGGGCTGGAAAAGTCCTTCGGCTTCTTGCTGGCTGGATCCTGCAGCAGTGGAAACCCCCTGCAGCAGGGGGTGCTGGCTGGGGCCTGTTCCCCATCCTGAGGGTACCTCTCCCTGCGGGAGGACAAGGAGGTGGTAGAGACTCCTCATTCTCGTGTTGGTTGTCTGCGGTGTGAGGTGTTTGGTCCCATCCTGCGGTGTTGCTGGCCCCACAGCTTTGAGAACGCCTGTGCTCTCTTTGCTCATTCTCGGAGCCTTAAACCTCAGCAGAAGGTCGTAGTTGACCGTGCAGCATGAAAGTTAGTGAAGGGAGAAAAGGGGGTTCCTTGTTCTCGGCCTGGCCTCGCTGGGGCTAAGCGGCGAGAGGTGGGAGCCGAGGCTGAGGACACAGCGCTTGGGAGCAGTTCCCCATGGGCTGACGGATGTAGCAGATTGGAACGGAGCGGGGACAGGTAAAGCACCCCCTGTCTCTGAGCAGACCTGAGTCTGCTCTGCCTGGGAGTTGCCTCCTGTGGAAGGAATTGTGTGTCTGTTTGTCCTGCGCCATGGAGATGGCTGGCTGGGGCAGGCAGGTGGGTTGCAGGGGATGGCTGGGAGGTGACGCATGCTGGAAACTGGTAACAAGGGTGAACTCTCTCCTCCTGGAGCTGCTGTGCTCCCCTCCCCAGGTGGTGGTGAAAGGTGGTGAGTTGAAGGGAAGCTCGTAACGTCCACGTGCGTGTTTCCTCCTTCCAGGGGTAGGAGCGCATGGAGGAGTTGCGGTGGTTTATCGACAGCCGTTGAAATAAGGAAGGGAATGTTGGGAGCTGGTTAGACATGTTTTCCCCAACCCAGTGAAGGTGGGGAGAGCCTGGTGAGGCGTGTTCTCCTGTTCTGGCTGATGCTTCAGAAAGATTGAGCCAGAAAGCAACCAGCTCTTGGGGCTACATCTGGGTTGGTGGCTGGAGAAGAGGGCTCGTAGCAGACCCGTAAAGCAGGGTAGGAGGCATGGTGAGAACAGAAAGAGCAGCAGCGCAGGGCTTCCGAGAAGCAAGTGCTGGAAGAAGAGGAAATTAGAGTGAGAGGTTACAGAGCCTTCTCTGTAGAAAAGGAGATGCAGACTGAAAGAAATGTAAGGTGGCAGCAGTCACACTTGGAAACGCCCTGAGATGAGAGAAGGAGTTAAAAATGGAAGGAAGTCCCCAGAAATGGAGATGAGGGGAAGTAGAAGCAGCCCCTTGTATGGATGGAGGGAAGGCTGGGGAAGAAAGAGCGCTCTGGAGATGGCTGAGCAGAGTGGAGCCAGGGAAGTACGCTGAAAAGGGGGTGCTAGGATTGGAAAACCAGGTGGAATTCCGAAGGGAGAGGGAAATGGGAGTCATTGTGACAGAAGGTTCAGTACAGTTTGATTGGGGGAGGAAGGAGCAGGGCTGAGCTGAGGGCAGGTCTGGAGGAGCTGGAAGGGAGGAGCTGCTGGGCTGGAAGTGGCAGAGGGAGAGGAATCGGAGGCAGGAGCGGAGCCTGTCTGTGCCTCAGGTAAGCAAGGCGGGCGTGGGACTCTTCTGGGCAGGGAGGTCTTGAGTGGCCTTTGTGGATGGGGACAACGTAGCCACAAAGACAAAGGGTTTGGGAAGAAGGTGGAGGGAAAGGAGGGGTTGGTAGAGAAGAGGTGGGTTGCATGGTTGCAGAAGGGAAAGGCAAGGGAAGAAAGTACATATTTGGGAGAATCAGTGTGAACGTGGCCTGAATTATCATCATCTGTGAGAAGTCAGAATGCGTGCTTCTGCTGGACACCAGGGTAAATGACCAGGACAGTCAGGGCGAGGTAAGCCAGCAGTTTAGTCCAAAGAGGAAAAAGATACCTTGACAACTGCACAGTGGAGATGCTTGCCCTCTGTGCTCTGCCATCCAGGGCTTCAGAATCCTGGATGTTCCCAACCCTGGGAACAGGGACCGGCTGCCTCCTGGTTGGGGCACACAGGCACCCCGGTCACAGGGCGGCAGGGCTGGGGGCTCCGAGGGGCTCAGTGCACTGTGGGGCTGGGGAGGGAACCTCTGAGCTGTGAGGTGGCTCTGGGGCCGGGTGGGATGGATTTGGTGGCTCTTTGGAGGTTTGATGAGTTGTGGGGTTACTCCCAAGTGAAGGCGGCAGGGAGCCAGGGGTTATATTTGCGTGGCATCTCTCTTGAGTGTCACTAATGACAGTGTTTGGGGTTTCTCCCCCACACGCGGTGTGTGCTCAGCCAGAGTGTCCCATGAGCAATTACCTTGACTTGTGCGTTCTTTCACTGATGAGGAGCTCGTTCCTGCACTGCCAGGTCTGTGTCTGTGCTGAGCCAAGCTGGCACACAGACCCCAGCAAAGGCATGGCGTGAGGGGTTGGAGCGCTTGAACTTGCGTCTCCATCTTCGGGTGGCAGAGGAGTTGGAGGTGTGGCTTTGTTTCATGGCAGAGCCTTTCAAAGGGCTGGGGTGTTCTGTTACAGCTGATGAGCATGTTAGCAGATTGCTTCTGCTAAAGTAATTAGCAGTGATGTCATCTTTAAAGTTCCGAGTAACCCATCCCCAGAATTGCTGTTGGGCCATTCTGTTCCGCAGCGGGGCTTTGCTCTGGCGGGCCCTTCCCTCCCTGGCGACAGCACAGCTCTGCGAGGTGTCAGGATTTCCCCCAAATTGCAAGTCCTGGGGCTTGTTCTCACCTCCCTTAAAGCTCAGGGCTGGGGGGTGGGGTGGGTAGAGGAGGCTGGGAGCTACTCCCAGGTGAGACCAGAGCTTTCCTCAGCATCAGTCCGGCGTTTTCCCTTGGTTGCAATGACAAAAGAGAAAGCTTGGTTTGAGAAACTGAGCTTCGTCTCTGCAAAGGAAGGGCTGCTCTGCGGTGGGAGCGGTGTCTTCATTAGTCAGCCAAAGTGACTGACGCCTTGGTTTGTGACTGAACCATTTTAATTGTAATATATTCTTGTCATTATGTGTGCCTTTAATTTTGTGCTGCCGTTCTCTCAACCTCGGTGAGTGTTTAGTCAGCACTAGGTATTTTTCTGTCCACTCCAAAGAAAAAATACTTTGGGAGGCAGAAAGGAACTAAAATGGAAGAAGAAAGTGAAGGAGCTGTTAGGGCAGTGGCGCAGGGAGGTGGTGGAGCAGAGGACGGGTGACAAAGGCTGCTGTGGCAGAGGGTGTGACACCATCAGCGTCCAGCTTGTCCTCAGGGCTGCCATAGGCTTTCCGGTGTCTGGAGCTTGGGCAGGTTGGTGTTTCCTGCTTCCATTTCCAGAAGGTTTGTTTTTCCATATTTTCTGTGGCACTCCCTCCTGGCGTCCCCATGATCAGCCAAGGGCGCCCTAAAACAGTTGGGGCTCCCCAGTGAGAACCCAACACTCCTCTGTCTGGAGCTATGACTGCCTCCTCCAGTTCAGGGACTGGTGTTTTCCACAGCCTCTCCCATCTCCTGCCCTCTGGGGGAAGGGGACGAGATTCCTGATTGTCTTTCCCTCCTTGCATTAAGTCCCCACACACCTCATCAGCCCCTTCACTCGGGAAGTGCGAGCTCTGTGGCCCTTGGGCTGCAGCTGCAGAAAGGCTTTGGGCGACAAGTCGTGGCGTCCCTCGTCTTACTGGGAGCTCAGTGTGGGTCTCTCAGGTGGGTTGAGTGGCTTGGCTTTCTCTGGCAAATGCCACAGGGCCTCAGGATGGGAAGGGAGCGGGCAAAGCTGCGGCCTGGCCCCTGTGGCTAATGACAGCCTCCATGGGGTGGTCACTGCTCCTGTTCTGCTGATGTGGGCTGGCAGGCCTGGGGCGACAGTGTCAGTCTGTGTCAGAGCTGGGCTGGGGAGCGGCATCTCGCTGAGTGGGACTTGCCAGTGGGTTTGACATCCAGCAGGCTCTGGTTCCATCTTTCCCTCAACGCCTGCTCTGTGCTGGGGAGCCCAGTGTTACCGCAGCGAGCAGCGTTACGTGGCTCTTCCTCTTCTCTTGCTTTATTCATTTTTACTATTTTTTTTTTCTCCCCTAGGTGAGCTGTGCCATACCAGGTGTCAAGTTTTAATGATTTTATGTAGTTCTTCTAAAAGACGAGCGGATTAATGAAGAAGAATTTTACTGAAAGAAGGGCAGTTAAAGATGCACCCCTTTGGAACAAACTGAGATCTTCCCCGGCACCACTCGGGCCATGGGTGAGACAGACCTTTTCAGCGCCGTTTCCAACATTGCTTGTTTTCTGAGATGGTAAAAGTGCTCCCTGAAGAATCTCTCCATTAACCAACCCTGCGCTGCTTGGAAATTGTTGCTGCAAGAAAGATTTAATGAAATTCCTGCTGCTTGTCCACCACTGAGTGGACACCGAGCCTGTGGAAAGGCCCAGGGGGTCAGGAGAAATGTACAAGTAGGAAGAGGAGGAAAACGCAGGATTCTCCTCCCACCCCCCTTGCAAAGAAAGGATTTACAGCTCAACCTTGCACCAGCTGTTCCTCGGCTTTACCAGTCAAGAGACAAATAAATAAAATTAAACGGCCACCGCCAGCCAGCCCCAGATCCTGGTGAAATCAGGGAGAGCGTTTCTGTGACCCCCAGTGAGGAGGAGGAGGAGGAGGCGGTGCAGCAGTGCTGGGAGGAAGCTAGGCAGATTGCTTGCCAGGCAACCCCCCCCACCTCCCCTGCTGGAGGGGGCTGCAGCACATCAGAAGGCAGATTAAAAAGGGAGAAGTGGCTGCCTTGGGGCTCCTGGAGCGGCTTTTTTTGCAAGAAGTTTACTAATTTCTTGCTCTTTCCCGTAGTGCTCGCCAGGTGGGAAGGTGCCCACCCAACTCCTCTCCTCATCCCAGACGGACGGTTTCCCTGCCCGTGGAGCCTGGTGCCAGCCACAAGGACCTGCTTTTTGCAGGCTGTTGTTGCCTGACCAAGGGAAGCTCATAAGGGCTCTTGGTTATTTTAAGTCCAAATCCAGTTCTCGGTTCTGATTTTTTAAATATTTTTAAACTCCCTTCCCTGCACCCACAAGCTCCTGCAGGGCAGAGCATAGTGTGGACTCTTCTCCTGGGCCACCAAAGACCTCCGTGGACTTCTCCAGACCATCTGCCCCGGTCAGAGCACGGAGGCCGAGTAGTGGTTTGCCCCTGTCCTCCTCCCCTGCCCTTCTCACCTGGCTCCAACCCCGCTGGGCCTGGGCTATGCTGCGGGGCGGACCCCCCACCACAGCTCCAACATGCCAGCAGCATCTGGAAAGAGGTTCAAACCCAGCAAGTATGTTCCGGTCTCGGCTGCTGCCATCTTCCTAGTGGGAGCCACCACCCTCTTCTTTGCCTTCACGTGAGTCCCAGTAACCCAGACAAAAAACCGCGAGGGTGAGGGGGTACACGGGGACCCGGCCCCTCCCTGTGGTGCCCTCAGGCTGTGGGATAAAGACCACCGAGGGGTTGTCTGGTGGAGGAGCTGTGACTCCTGGCTGGACTAAAGGGGGGCTCTTGTGCTGTGGGTGCTAAAGGGTGGCCGTCCATAGCACCGCTCCAGCCTCAGCTGGACCCATTTCCCTCAGTTTTCCCAAGGGCTGAGTCAGAGGAAGCCAGGCACGGATCCTGGCGAGGCTCCTGGCCACCGCTGGCTCAGGTGCCTGGCAGCCACTCCTCTGCCCTCTCCAGGTGTTTGCACAACTCACAGATCAGCCGGGCTGGAAATGGGGTTGTGCTCTGTAGGTGGGAAATGGCAGAGATTATTCTCTCCTGTGGAGCAGGGTGAAGCAGTATGGGGGGCTGGGGCAGGCTCTGTTTTATTTTTAGAGTTTCATAACTGACTCGTGAGCCACAAAGGAAAGTTCAAGGAGAAGTACCCTGACCCCTGTGCCAATCCCTTGCTGCTATTGAGGTCAGCCTTGCTCCGAGGAAGCACAGGATTGGCACCTCTGGAGAAGACCTGAAGGAGGTGGCCTGCTGGTGGGGGGGGAAATACAGGGTGTAAAAGGGTGCTGGTCACTGGAGAGGACCAGATGGACCAGGGATCTCCCTGGGCTAGCAGAGGGGTAGGGCTGCTGATCACATTAACATTTTCTCTTCCCAGGTGATAAATAGCTTATTAACACTCACTGGGGGGTGAGCTGAGCCTGGTGGCAGGGGGGGAGGCAGGAGCTGGGGGTGCTGAGAAAGTTCCCAGGCCATTGCTGAGCCATGCAGGGGCCTGCCTGTGATCCTTGCTCAAGTGGCCACAGCCAGACAGGAATTGCCTAGGGCAACCAGGACTGGCTGCTTAATCTCACAGAGTACTCCTGGGGTCAGGGTGTGAGAGGGGATGCATTTTCGGGGGACAGCAGAGAGATCTGTAGATTAGATGGGTGTTTCTGTGTTTTCACACCTGGAAGCAGTTGATGGTGGCTCCATGCAAAGGCTTTGGGGTTATCAGGGCAGTCAAGGGATGTGCTGGCTGCTGGCCCAGGGTACAGGTGGCAGAGGAAGGCAGTGGGCAACTGCTGCCTGCATCCGTTCCAGGCAGTGCCTGTTGAGCTCTGGGCAGCTGCCCCTGGCTCTGCTTTGCTTCTTGGGCATCCCTCCTCTCCTCCTCCTGCCGCAGCCACAGCCTCACTGGTGGGTTCCATCCTCCCAGCCCTCTCCAAGAGGCAGGAGACCAGCCCTGCTCCCTTTTCCTCACTGCATAACCGACTGTTTCTCTGCGCTGCCCTGGCAGGGTCTTGGCCAGGCAAAGAGGGAGGTGCAGCCCCTGCTTCTGGGGTTCTCTCTCAGCCCCCTGGGGCAGCTCGCTCTGACAGGGCACCGTCACTACACTTTTGCAGGGCAAAAACCATCATTAAACTGAGGGACATGGTTTAGTGATGTTTTTTGTCAGTGTTAGGTTGATGATCTGAAAGGTCCCTTCCAATCTGGACACATCAGATTCTGTGACTGATTGCACCCCACTTGGAGATTTCCCCACCGAAGGGTTTTACTGCTGGGACTGGCATTAGCTGGGGCTGAGGTTTTTCCTGCCGGGGCTGGCACTAGCCAGGGGTACAGGGCTTTCCTGCCAGGGCTGCCGTTAACTGGGGCTGAGGGGTTTTCCTGCAGGGGCCAGGGGAGGCAGAAGGACCAGACACAATTGCTGCTGCTGCTCCACAGAACGGAGCCATCACTGGCTGGAAGGTCACTGCGGCTCTGATGCCTGGCAACAACCAGGCAATAAAAGAGTAATTTGATGACCAAAGGCTGTCAGATTTGATTTATTCCTTCCAGCTGGTGGTGTCACTCAGCAGCTCCCCTTGCCGACACACGGCGTTTGCAGGACCAGCATCGCTGGCAGCTCGGAGGAAGGAGGTTTGGCTGCTTTGGGTTGTCAGACACTCGCAGGAAGTTGCTGACATTAGATGGGATGTGGGGAAGAACTTGTTTGGGGTGAGGGTGGGGAGAGCCTGGCCCAGGTTGCCCCGAGAAGCTGTGGCTGCCCCATCCCTCGAGGGGTTGAAGGCCAGGCTAGATGGGGCTTGGAGCCACCTGGGCTGCTGGGACGTGTCCCTGCCCAGGGCAGGGGGGTTGGAACTAGATGATCTTTAAGGTCTCCTCCTACCTAAACCATTCTGTGATTCAGTGACTGTGCTAGGAAAGGAGGGTGTGGGCGATGTCCCCTGAGCACCTGGGCCTGACACACCGTGACCTGGGAGGCTGTCCTTCCTGGGGGGCATAATAGCCTCCTGTCCCGAACCCCATCCTTGCTGCTGTGTTGCAGCAGCTGACAGCAGGCACCGGGTGCCAGGCAGCACCGGGAGCAGCGCCGGGGCTGCAGAGCAGGTTTGTTCACCGCAGGAACACTTGGGCAGGGTCGCTTTAATTGTAGGTCAGTGGATGTTGTTTAACCTACTTTAAAACATGAAATTAACTCTCCAGCAGAGCAGGGGAGCGCAGAACACTTTCACATGGGGAGGGAATTGCATGCTGGCTGCCGGGGAGAGTCGCACTACTAGCATCAGTCCCCACACTCATGCTTTGGGAAGTGAAGTGGAAGCTGTGAGGTGGAGGGGCCCTGGGACACATCCCCGCGGGGGTCTTCTCCAGGCAGAGGGCAGCCAGGGCTCAGCACAGTGCTCCTGAAAGGCTCCAGTTGTGTTATTTCTAGTGTATCCACCAGGCACATTTTGGTCCATCGACACTGGCCCAGGATTTGTATCTCTGGGCCAAGAATTGTTATTTAATGGATTAAATTAATTAGGAGATGATGCAGAACTTGTGGCAGGTGAAATGAGCTGAGGTTGATTGTGCTGGAGGGAGCAGGCAGCAGGGAGAGGGGCTGTTCCTGCCCCCCCCTCGGTGAAAGTGGGGGGTCTTTGACCTGCTGGGGTCTCAAACAGGTGCTGCTTTAGGGACTGAAATTCCCCCTTGGTGTCAGTTTGTCCATTCTGGTGTCTTCTCCCTGGTTTGTGCTGGTCCCTGCTCCTGGTGCAGTAGTTCTCAGCTTCCCCTTCCCTCAGGAGGAGGGAGTTCCCTGGTGCTGCCCCTGGCAAGGCTCCGTGGGCAGCGTGCCATCGCTCGGCCCCTTCCTTCCCTTTGCCTCGACTCAGCGGGGCTTTGAGGCTGTATAAAACCCTGCAGAGGATGAAGTGCTTCTGGCAATTGGGTGAATCTGTAGAACCTCTGACCCTTAGTTTTCCTCACCTCTTCCAGCACCAGTGGAGGAGAGAACGGAGGTGTGTGAGGAGGGGGACATTGGGGTGGGCTGCAGCAGCTCCTGGGGCCAGTGGTGCCTGTGGTACAGGGCGGTACACGTTCTCCTGGTTGGACCCATGTTTGTGGGACAGCGGTGTGAGCAGGGGTTGTGTGAGCAGGGCCTTGGAGAGAGCAGCAGAGGTGGCCAGTCCAGCCCTTGGCAGGGTGAGCCCAGCCCTCCCGGTGCTGCGTGGCCGGTCAGAGTCCAGGGACGCAGGCAGGGCAGGGAGGTGTCCCCAGGGAGGGCAGGGTCAAGGGACACAGGGTGGCTGCAGAGGGGAGGAGAAGCCAGGTTGTGTAGTGACGAGCTTCTCCTGGTGTGACTGGTGTCAAAAGCCCATCTCGGATCTAGATGTGACTTAGTTTGCCCCAGGTTCCCCGGTTTCTCTTATGTGCTGCCAGAGACAAGTCTTGACAGGTCTCCCCGCAATGGGCGTGCTTCGCATCCCCATCTGGAGACGGAACGTGGTGTGGTGAGCTTCCTGGGACCCACGTGGCCACAATAGCAAGCAGCCTCCCTCCTCCTCTGTTCTGAAATCTGAAGTTCAGCCTCTCATCCACCTGCAAGACTGGCTCTTGGAGTAATTGGGGTCCTGCTGTAGGGTTCGCAGCCCCCCACAGTGGAGGCTAGGTTTGTAGGATGTGCTGCAGTGAGCCCTCTGAGCCCCTAGAGCAGAATGGGGCTGCTGCAGGGTCAGAGGTTGTCCCCAGACAGGTCCTGTTTGACCCATTAATATCACTGGTCACTGTTGGAAGCTGTGGCGGTGTCCTCCCCAGTGCCCAGGTGTCTGGAGGCCATTGGTGCGCCCTCAGCTAAAGGGTTGGTCTCTCACCCCTGGAGACCTGCTGGTGTCCCCTGGGAGCTGAGCTTCTCCCTCCCAGGGAGGACTCAGTGTCCAAAGAGTGCGGAAGCAATGGGAGAGGCATTCCCTTTCCCAGGAAGGCCAGTGTTGCTCTCTTGCTTGCCCCAGAGCTTTCCCCCACTGCTGGGACAGCTCGCTTGTTCCCTGGCTGGGCTCCGCCTCCAGGGTCCAGGCTGCACACTTGGCTCATCTCCCCTCTGCAGGGATGGCTGCTGGGCACTGTGTCTCCCTGGCTAACCCCTGGCCCTTTTAAGCACAGATTTGGGCTGGGATTTCCCTTCCTAGTGAGAGGACCTCCTTGCTCGGTGTTTTGGGAGGGGTTTTCGTACCTATAGGGCTCCTCTGAGCCCCACACCCCTCTCTTCTGCAGCTTGGGGTGCTTAGCTCACTGATGTGGGGTGCTTGGCTCTGGCCTTCCTTAGGGTGAAGTGGCGTTAGGAGCAGCCATCTTCCCCTTGGCACTGTCTGTGTGCAGTGCTCTATGCCGGGGCAGGGAGAAATGCCCCCCAAAAGGGCTAATGAAGCCACCCATCCCCCTGAAACCCCACCGCTGGCAATGCCTCCAGTGCTGAGAGCCACAGGGAGTGGGTGTTTGTCCCTTGCCTAGCTCTCCTTGCTGGGCCAGTACCTGCAGGCTGTGGCTCCCTGCCCTGCCAGCCTGCCCCACCGCAAATACCAGTTTCTCCTCTGCGAGACTGGGAGACTTTCTCCCCTTCCTCTTCTGTAAACCACTCAAGCGTTTCTTGATGGTGCTGTTTGGGGGTGGCTGCGGGCAGCACCCACAGCAGCGTGGCTCTGGAGTTGGGTGGGATGATCCCTGCTGGGGGGGCTGGGAAGCTCGTGAGGTGTGACCCCCCCCTCGATCCTAGTACAGCTTCCAGTCCTGCAGCAGCTCCCAGCAGTGCCGGTTGTACTGGGCTAGCTGGGCTTGGGATTACTGGCATGTTCTTCCCTTGCTCAGGTCTTGCCCTTGCAATGTCACGTACAAGCTGTACCTCTCTGGAGCTGCTCTCCAGGGGTTTCGTGGTGCAGATTCGGGGCTCAGCCTCGCCAGCCCATCCCAGCCACTCTGCAGAGAACCTGCCTGGCCAGCTTCCAAAGGAGATGGCTTCCAAAGGAGATGGCTTCCAAAGGAGGTGGCAGGGCCAGAATGGCTGGGGCCATGTGGGTAGTGAAGAAGCCGCTCCCTGCCCCGCAGGAGAGCTCTGGGTCCCTCACAGATGTGGAGAGGTATCACCAAGGTGCCCAGGAGGGGCAACTCCTGAGCAGCATGGAGGAACCAGGGGGATGTGTGGAAGATGTTTTGGAGAAGACAGTTTGTAGATGTAGCCCTGGTGTGGTGTGCAGGGCAACACCTCAGGAGGTGTTGCCAAGGGTGGAGGTGCCAAGCACTGCATCAGGTGAGGAGGAGGAGGAGGAATGTGCTGGTTGGCAGAGCAGGGCTGGTGTCCCCTAAAGTTTAGGTTGTTTGCCCTTCTTGCTGTGCCTGGGCCAGGACCTCCTTATACCTGGCCATCAGAGGTCAGGTCCTACTGCTGCCCCCCGCCCTCCCCGGGTGCAGGCAGGGCCAGGGCATGGAGCCATGCTGGGTGCACCCTGTCTGCCTCTCCCTCCTCTGCTGCCAGGGCAGGTCTGCCTGTTCCGCCAGCCCCGACCCGTCTTAACCTACCTGACACCCGTCTGGAGGCAGCCCCTTGCCTGATACCCTCCTTGTTTCCTCACACCCTGTCCTGCACCGGTGGGTGTCCCCTGCCCTTGCCCAGGAACCTGCCAGCCTTGGAGATTCAATCCCTGGGGCTGCCTCGCCAGTGATGGCCCCCATCCCCAGCCAAGTCACAGTGGGTGGCGGTGGAGGAAGGGACAGGGCCAGCACTTGCCCCTTCACCTCTACCTGCTCGGGGGCTGCAGGGGATTATGGCGCTGGCACCATATGTCACCCATGAGCCCCATGCTGCGCTGCCTCAATCCACCCGCGGTGATGGCTGCTGGGGGAAGAGACGGACAGATGCTGCCCTAGATCTGCGGGATTAAACTTCCATCAGCAAAGCAGATTAGGGTATTATGCTGGTGCCTGTGAGGGGGAAGCCCGCTGTCCTGAACCCGTGCCTGCCCAGGGCAGGGGGACGGCGGTGATTCCCTCTCTGTGCTCCCTCCGGCCCCTGGGAGGGGCTGGGGCCCAGCTGGTGCAGTGATGGGGTCCCTCGTGCTACTGGAGTTGTCTCCAGGGTGTGAGGAGCAGGAGCAGCTCTGGAGGTTTTGCATCCCCTTGCGGGGTCCCAGGTATCCCCCCGTCCCATCGGCCTGGCTCACTCCATTGTCGCTGCCCGTGGGGCTGTAGGTGCATGGGGCCAGCAGTGGTTTGCTCCCCGGGATGGGGTTAGGCTGGGCTGTGTGGGGGCTGGACACGGCCGATGCCTGTGTCCTCGGTGCAGAATCGGAGGGCACTGGGGAGAGGGAAAGGAGGAGCTGATGGCAGGAACCACCTCAGCTGCCTGAAAACACAGCAGGGGTGTGGACTTCCCACTGGGCCACTGCCGAGCACAGCAGGAACAGCTCACAGGGAGGCTGTGGGGCTGGAATGGGGTGGTTGGCACTTGCTTGTCCTGAGGGTCCCGTGGGACACACGGGGGAGAGAGCAGTGGGACAGAGCCCAGGTGTCTCACTGCTCTTGTGCCTGCAGGTGCCCGGGGCTCAGCCTCTACGTCTCCCCAGTCATTCCTGTCTACAATGCCATCGTCTTCCTCTTTGTGCTGGCCAACTTCAGCATGGCCACCTTCATGGACCCTGGCATATTCCCACGAGGTGAGTCTGGCTCTGCCTGGGAAGTGTATTGAGTAGAGCTACCTCCTTCCCCACTGCCTGCGAGGTGAAGAGGATTAATGGATCCCAAAGGACCTGGGGAGTGCCCTCTGTGCCCTGCCTGGATGGGACTGGGTGGTGACACTCGCTCTGGGTTCAGCACCCGGCCTTGCAGGGCCAGGTGTCAGAAGTGGGGTGAATCCTGGCATCCCCCATCAGGTACCTGGAGCTCATGCAGGTGTGGAGGTTCCAGACAGGGCCTGGGAGAGGCCCTCTGCCTCCTCTCTCTGTCCTTGGGTGTCCCCAGCTTTGGGATGGCTGGAGGGCAACTGGACCTGACGCTCTGTTGGGGTTTCCCTGTCAGCTGAGGAGGACGAGGACAAGGAGGACGACTTCCGAGCCCCACTCTACAAGACGGTGGAGATCAAGGGCATTCAGGTGCGCATGAAGTGGTGCGCGACCTGCCGCTTCTACCGGCCGCCACGCTGCTCCCACTGCAGTGTCTGCGACAACTGCGTGGAGGTGAGGAGCCGCTGTGTCTCGATGCCTCTCCCTTTTCATGTAGGGTTTGATGCGTAGTGCTGACAGGAAGCCCTGGCCACCAAGCCCCTCACCATGTCTCCTCTCCACCCACAGGAGTTTGACCATCACTGTCCCTGGGTCAACAACTGCATCGGGCGGCGCAATTACCGTTACTTCTTCCTCTTCTTGTTGTCCCTCACCACGCACATCATGGGAGTGTTCGGCTTCGGCCTGCTCTACGTCCTCTACCAGGTGGAGGAGCTCTCCGGCGTCCGCATGGCCGTCACGTATCCTCTGTGCAGCTGCGGGGGTGGGGATGAGGGGGGGACACAGTAGCAGGGCTGTGGACAGTGTGCTGTGGGTCAGGGCTGCAGCTCTTCCTTAGCTGTCCGTGGATAGCATGGTGGTGATGTGCGTGGCCGGCTTGTTCTTCATTCCTGTTGCTGGCCTTACGGGGTTCCACGTGGTGCTCGTGGCAAGAGGCCGCACTACCAATGAGCAGGTATGTTTTGAGGGCTGGTGACCCCTCCCAGGCCACGTCTGGTTACGTTTTGGGGCTCACCAGGACAAGACAGACTTGGGGAAGCTGGATTGAGGCGAGGGAGGGCCACCAAAGCTGGCTGGGAGCTGGAGCACAAGATGTCTGTGAGGGGAGGCTGAGATAAGAGCACCTTGTCTGCACAGCCTGGAGACAGGGATTCTTTGCTGGGGCTGTTGGGTGGGTGTGACTGCAGGGGGATGGAGCTGGGCAGGCCCTTCCCAGGGGGGACAAGAGGGGATGGGCACAACTGAAAAGGGAGCAGCTTCCAGTGAGACATCAGGGAAGGACTTTTCCCCCTGGAGGGTGACTGAACAGTGGAACGGTGTCTTGGAGAATGTCCGTGGAGACTGTGATGAGCTAGACAAACCCTGGGCAGCTGGACCCCACTGGCTGGCTGGGAACCCCCAGGGTCCCTGCCCACCCCGGTATCCTGCCATGCCTCTTGTCCCACAGGTGACAGGCAAGTTCCGTGGTGGTGTCAACCCCTTCACCAATGGTTGCTGTAAGAACGTCAGCCGGGTCCTCTGCAGCTCCCCGGCCCCCAGGTGAGCCCGGCACAGTGCAGTGATCCCCCCCTGGCCCTGCAATACCTGTGACAGCCCCCATCC
This sequence comes from Jacana jacana, assembly GCA_013400555.1. Classification (NCBI taxonomy): domain Eukaryota; kingdom Metazoa; phylum Chordata; class Aves; order Charadriiformes; family Jacanidae; genus Jacana; species Jacana jacana. The sequence goes on along the minus strand of VZTM01000389.1, from coordinate 104,589 downwards.
CAGGTTCTGGACCCTGACCTTACCCCTGCCCCTTTCCACAGGTACCTCGGGCGCCCCAGAGCTGAGCAAACGGTGCTGGTGAGACCTCCCTTCCTGCGTCCTGAGGTGTCAGACAGTCAGATCACTGTCAAGATCATGGACAATGGTATCCAGACAGAGCTGAAAAGGACAAAGGTGAGGAAGGTGGGGATTAGTGGTCCCTGTGTTGGGGCCCTCCATGGAGCCCAGGCCTGCATCTGTGAGTAAAGAACCAAGTGAGCCTGGTCACATTCCCCGTCCCCCTCCATTGTCTCACTCTGTGTCCCCATGGGACAGAAACCACGTCCCTCCCATGCAGCAGTAGCCACATGAGGCTTTATACCCTCCATCACTCTTCCACATCCTGTCTTTGCCCCTCACGGTGTCCTGTGGAGGTCCCCTTTCCCCAGCACTTCCCAGCACCTGCCGCTTGTGCCACCTTCAAGTGCCCAGGATGGCCCAGGAGGCAGTGGGAGCCCCCCCAAATGCTGCTGCCCGCTCCCTGACTGACCAGGGGGCTGAGCCTCGGTGCCCCTCTGACCCCACATCTGCGCTTTGTCTCTGCAGTCCAAAGGAAGCCTGGAGGTGACAGAGAGCCAGTCTGCTGACGCCGAGCCGCCACCCCCACCTAAGCCAGACCTCAGCCGCTACACGGGCCTGAGGACACACTTAACCCTGGCCACCAACGAGGGTAAGGAGGGATGCAGGGTCCCAGGCAGCCCAGGGCTGCCCAGGCAGAACAGGAGCAGGTCCACAGACGGAATAGGCTGCGGGGCAGACCCCGAGTACATCAGCAGCAGTGCCTTGAGGGGCAGGATGTGCCTGCGCCTCCAGGATGGTTTACATGGCCCCCCTGGACTTGATGAAGCCAATGGGATGCTCACGGCCAGCTCTGCTCCCTCGGAGAGGAGCAGGAGGCTGTGACGGGCAGGCTGCAGGCAGGCGTGGGAGCATCGCCTGGAGGAAGGAGGCAAAGGAGTTGGCAGGCTTGGCATGGCAGCAGAGAGCATGTTGGTGGCAGCCTGTGTGACCTGCGTTCCCCACTTCCCTGGGCACTGGCGAAGCAGCACTGGGAGCTGCCAGCATGGGCTTGGCAAGAGAGGTGGGATGTGAAGGGCAGAGCTTGGAAGCAGCCGCTTCCCACAGCTGGCCAGAGGCCTCTGCAGCTCTCCCTTTCCCCTGGCCAGGGCCAGCCCCGCTGCCTGGAGAAGGGCTGTGGCACGTGGGGTGACTGGCCGGCAGGTCCCTGTGGTGCCCAGGCACCCACTGACATGTCCATGCAGTACACACCCCAACTGACCCCAGGCTGTTACCCAGCCAGGGCTGCAGTGGGGGCATGGAAATGCCAGCCCCAGGCACATGTCCATGCGGACACATTTTCCATCCCGCTCTCTTTCATCCACCCCCAGTGGTCTCTCCTCCAGCCTGACCCTCTCTCTCCCTCCACCCCCTGGTCTGTCTGCCCCAGGCTCGGCGCTGGTTCTCTGGGAGGGAGGGCAGGGCTCTGCAGGGTGTCCCTTCCCCTGCACAGCCCCAGGCAAGCTCCCACAGCTCTGAGCGTCTTTCTCTCTGTTCCCCCCCTGCAGACAGCAGCTTGCTAGGCAAGGACAGCCCCCCGACCCCCACCATGTACAAGTACAGGCCTGGCTACAGCAGCAGCTCAGCAGCCCTGCCCCACTCCACCAGTGCCAAGGTATGGCTGTGTCCCCCTTCCCGAGGGCGGGCGAGGCGGGGAACTCACCCTCCAGGGGCTGCCGCTGTGTTCCTGGCACACTGAGGGGGAGGTATGGGCGGGCTTCGGGAGCTTTGCAGGGTCCTCATTTTCCTGTGGGTGACAGCAGTGTTTCTGCCCCACAGCTGAGTCGAGTGAACAGCCTGAAGGAGCCCAACTCCATCTGCGAGAGTGGCCGCAAGCCCAGCTACCGCTCCGAGCCCAGCCTGGAGCCTGAGAGCTTCCGCTCACCCACCTTCGGCAAGAGCTTTCACTTCGACCCGCTCTCCAGCGGCTCCCGCTCCTCCAGCCTCAAGTCGGCCCAGGGAACAGGCTTTGAGATGGGCCACCTGCAGTCCATCCGCTCGGAGGGCACCACCTCCACCTCCTACAAGAGCCTGGTGAACCAGACACGCAACGGCAGCCTGTCCTACGACAGCCTGCTGACGCCCTCCGACAGCCCCGACTTTGAGTCAGTGCAGGCGGGCCCAGAGCCCGACCCCCCCGTGGGCTACACCTCACCCTTCCTCTCGGCCCGCATCGCCCAGCAGAGAGAGACCGACCTGCACGGCCGCTTCGCTGGCGCGCTCTCCCCCAAGCACGCCCCGCCCCGCGAGCCCTCGCCCGTGCGCTACGACAATCTCTCCCGACACATCGTGGCCTCCATCCAGGAGCGGGAGAAGCTGCTGCAGCAGCCGCCGCCCGCCGGGGGCAGGGAGGAGGATGGGGGGACAGTGGACTCCGGCATCCAGTCGACGCCAGGCTCCAGCAACGCCCCTCACACCAGCTCCTCCTCGGACGATTCGAAGCGCTCACCCCTGGGCAAGAACCCGCTCACCCGCCCAGCCCCCCCGCGCTTCGGCAAGCCCGAGCCCCCTCCTGCGCTGCGGGTGCGCTCCCTGGGCTCCCCCGACCAGCCCGCAGCCCCCCACCTGGGCAAATCCCTCTCCTACAGCAGCCAAAAACCAGCCCCTCAGCCCAGTGGCCCCGAGACCGAGGAGGTGGCCTTGCAGCCGTTACTGGCACCAAAGTAAGTACCAGTGATGTCCCCCTTGGGCACAGGGTAGGGGCCACGTGGTGACCCCCAGCCCCACTGAGGGGGACCCCTCACCTCAGCACCTTGCTGGGATGCTCCCCAGGGATCCTGCTGCCCCCTCCATTCTTGGCACAAGCCACAAACCCCCAGCAGCAGCAGAACAGGTAACTTGGAGTGGAGGGCAAGGGAAATTCTCCTCCTAGAAGAGAGCTGGTCCCTCCCAGCCCCTCACGGGTTTCCTGGGGTTCCCATCCGTCCCCTTGCCCCGCTGTACCCCGCCTCTCACACCTGTGTCCTTTCTTCCCCCCAGGGACGAGGTGCACATGAGAACAGCCTACAGCAAGTCCAACGGCCAGCCCAAGAGCCTGGGCTCAGCCCCCCAGGGCCCAGGGCAGGTCCCCCTCAGCAGCCCCACACGTGGAGGGGTTAAGAAGGTCTCTGGCGTGGGGGGCACCACCTACGAAATCTCAGTATGAGGGGCACAGCCGCTCGTCCCCTCACCCCCCCGGCCAGCACCCGCAGGACCTTGTGTGGCCAGACACTGCGGACTCCAGGGAGAGACGGGCTGGGGGGGACACGGGCCAGCGGCCCCCCAACACTTTTCTCTTTCTCCACCCCGGGACTTAGAGGGCTGCCACACACCCGAGCGGGGCTGCGGCACTGCCACCCACCCAGGACTGCCACCGGCAGCCCCCAGCCAGCGTGGGGGGCTCGGGGGGCCACAGCCTGGCACCCTGGCACCAACTCAGCTGGGCCAGCCACTCGTGGGCCTTGTGCAATCAATCGCTCGCCTAGCGTGGTAGGAATGGATTGTTTTTAAACCAGAATACTTTTTTTTATTATTATTGTTACGGATTCTATTTTTTTTTCTCTTCTGAGTTATCAGGTGTGTGTATATATAAATATCTATATATATAAATATAAATATTAAAAAAAAAAAGAAAAAGCAGAAATTATATATCTTACCCAGAGAGAGGAAGAAACTCCCCCCCCAGGCCTGGCCCCTGACCTCGTCCCTGGCCCTAGAGCAGGGATGGGGGGCGGGGCCGCCTCCTGGGTTGGTGGGACAAGCCCGGGTGTCACTGTCACCCTGGTGGGGTCGTGGGCTGCCCTGTCAAAGGCCAAGGTGCTTTCAGCCGGGGCTGCTCCCCACTCCCCGGAACCTCCATGTGCACTCCCAGGGAGTGGGACAGGCCGGGGGCAGACCCCTCCCCAAACCCAGCCACCGCCTGCAGGCACTGGCCCGCACCGAGAAACACTCGCGGGCTCCAGCTTTTCTCCACCCCTTGCTTTTTTGCTCTTTTTATGTTTCCCCGGGGTTTGTGTTGGTTGGGGGGAGGGGGGGCGTGGTTTTGTTGCCTTTTTTTTGTTTTGGTTTGGTTTTTTTAATGGGTCTGATAGGGTTTTCTCGCTGTCACACGGTTGTTTTTGTTTCCATGGGGAAGAGGAAGGCCAGCGGGGCATGTCCCCGTAAAGCAATATTTTTCTCATCACATGCCAAAAAACCTAAAAACCTCACCAAACCAAAACAGAAACAGCCAAGGAGCCCAGTGCTCCCCCTCCCCTGCCCCTGCCCGAGCAAAGCACCCCCGCGGGGCTCGCAAAGCTTCAGGCACTACTTGACATGTTCTCTAGGGCAATATCGCTCCTGTGGCCTCCAGAGCCACGCCGTTGGTTTTTTTATTATTATTATTAGCCATTTGAAAAAGAGGAATAAAAGGATATTTAATGAGCCACCCCAGCAGGCATGCGTGTGCTTTGTTTAGCGTCCAGGGACAGTGCAGTCCCTGCAGGGCTCCTGCCCTCCCTCTGCTCTGGGGGAGAGGAAAGGAGGAGGGGGGCTGAGGAGACCCAAGCCCAGCCCCATTTTTGGGGAGGCACCTGCTCAGGGTGGTTCTGGGGCAAACTCCACTCCAACAAAAGGTAAGTTTTTTTCCAGGGCAGAAGAAAAGTGACTCCAGGGGCCGTGGAGCAGGAGCTGCTGAGGCTCAGGCTCCCACAAGAGACACTGCAACAAGAGGACCTTATGATGATTGCACCTGGAACTCCCAATGCCCACCATGGCACACAAGGTGCTCTGCCAGCAGCCACCACTGCCTGGGGACACCATGCCTCTCTGGGGTGACTCTTGTCTTTACCAGGCCCAGGAGGTGATGGACAGATGGAGCAGAGACCCCCCAGCCCAGCAGCTGCAGCCAAGGTGGGAGCCCAGGAGCCCACCCCCACTGCCCTGGGCTCTGCCCCCATCCTGCCTTGCCACCTCCTCAGTGGGAGCAGGGCAGGAGCTCAGCCACCATCCTCCCTCCCCGAGCACAACTTATCGGGAGAGCGCTGCCCCCATGGGCTCCTCTGCTGGCGTGGCATGGCCTCAGCTCCTCACCCTGCCCTGACGGCCAAGGGTTGCAGCAGCTACTGCCACCAGCCCCTCCTCAGAGCAGAGACTTTAATTAAAAGGTGACTAAAAAATAGAGAGACCCCGATGCACCGGGTTGTTTTGGTATAAAAGGTCACAGTCAGAAACTCCAGTGCCAGTAGAGTCTGTGTCCCTGGGCTCCAGGGGGCTGCAGGGGCGTCCTCTTTGCTGGGAGTGGGGAGGACAGGCCAGCCCAAGCCTCCCCGCCCCCGCCAGGTGCTGCAGGAGGAGTGAGTCCCTCCGGGGTCAGTCGGGGCTGTTCCCAGTGGCTGGGGGATCCCCAGGGTGACCTCACCGCAAGCTGCTGCTGCTGCTGGCCTGGGAGCTGCCCACCCCTGGGTGCTCTGGGCTGTGCCGGTTCTGCAGAGGAAAGACAGACAGACACATATCCCCTGAGACCTCCCCCTGCTCCACAGCAGCACCCCCAGGGAGCAGCTGCTTGATGGCCCCCTGTCCTGGGGGCACTGCCAGATGGGCCCCCAGGGTGAGTACGGGCTGGGAATCAGGCCCTGGCTCTCCCCACCCACCTTCTTTTTCTTCTTCTCTTTCTTCTTCCTCTTCCGTTCCGGATCCTCTTCTTTTTTCTTCTTTTTCTTCTTGTGGTCGGAGTCCGAGGGGGTTTCTGGAGAAACAAGAGCACTGGGGGAGCTGGGCATCTCCTGTGGCTGGGCAGGCGAGGAGGTCGCTGTGGCCACGAGGTGCAGCCCCTTACCTGGGGGGACGGGGTCCTGGGTGCGGCTCTGCTTGTGCTTGTGCTTGTTCTTCTTCTTGGGTGGCTGGATGTGCATCAGCCGGCACTGCTCGGGCAGCTAGGGAGGAGAAACGGGGACAGTCAGGCCAGGCTGGGCACCCCCTGCCCCCTGCAGCCACCCCCAGCTCTCAGCTCCAGGCTCACCGGGCCGGCGTGGAGGCGGAACCCCGTCAGCATGGTGCCAGTGAGGGGGGTGAAGGAGCTGCCGCAGATGGGGGGCTTCTCGATGAGGGAGCGCAGACTGCTGTTGTCATGGGAACCGGGCAGGTCAATCATGCCGGGCAGATCGGGGAGGAAGTTGCTGAGCTTCTCCTTCACCTTCTTGCCACAGAACTTGTTGTAGGCGTGCTCCAGATTGTAGTGCGTGATCAGGTTCGTGCTGCCTGTCAGCTCCGTGGTGCCTGCAGCCGCCGCGGGGAGAGGTGGGATGGANCCGCCGGTCCCGCTCCACCGGTGGGGACTCCGGCCCCCATCTCCCGCCCCAGCGAACCCCCGATCCCGATCCCCTTCCCGGACGCCGGCACCCCCGGACCCGCTCCCTTCCCCGTCCCGGCTCCCTCCAAGGCCCCATTTCCCCACTCGATCACGAGCTGCTCGGCCCCGACCTCCCCCCACGCTCATTGGTCAGCCACACTGTCAGTTCGCACGTCCCCGCCCACCATCTT